>OY744548.1:15005605-15008105 GCA_963556195.1 Sepiola atlantica | reverse complement strand
TAGCATTTTTCGTTTATTTGACATACGTAAGTTTGAAATGGTATTTTTGTCTGTCTGTGATACTTATATCTGAAATAGCATTTTAGTTTGTCATACTTTAGTTTGAAATTGGATTTTTGTTGTTCTGTCATACCTATGTTGTAAATAAATTATTGAGGGGTCTGTCATACTTAATTTTTAAATAGCATTTTGTTAGTCTGTCATACTTAAGGTTGAAATAGCATTTTGCTGGTCTGTCATACTTTAGTTTGTAAATAGAATTTTCGTTTATTTGCCATACATAACTTTGAAATATAATTTTGTTTGGGACTCATACTTAACTTTGAAATTGTATTTTTGTTGATCTGTCATACTAAAAGTGCGAAATGGCATTTTTTGAAATTTGTTACGCTGGAGTTTGAAAATAAAAATTGTCCCTAAATGCCCATCTTGAATTTAATAATCTTAAAAATTTCTATTCCTGTTTCGTCCCTATTAAAGAATAGGGTTGAGTTAAATGGACTTGAACATATTTCGATATAAGGCATATTGGGATATTTCAGTGATTTTCCATTTTTAAAATTTTAAATATTTCAAGAATTATGGTCTGGGGGCAAATCTGTTCAAATTAAGTTCAAGGATTCTGACAGAAAGGTATAAATTAAATTCTTAACCTTTTTTTTTATTCGCAATTTTTAGTCTTTTGGGCAGATACGAAATTATGATTCCAACAACTGTAATTTTGAACTTGTCCTAAGTTGTCTCAGATTTTGGGGGGAAGAATTTCCTATATTAATTACCAACTAGATTTTGTCAGCTTCTTATTTTGTTGAAAGACTTAATACCGTGCAAGGGATGGCTATAAACATATTGCCACACTGGTGCCAATGTTAAGCGACGTTGAACCTGGTAATTTTTTAGATGGGGGACTATTTTGAAAAAAAAAACGGTATTTACTTTCATCCCATTCATCCCACCAAGGGAAGATGGGGAACAAGTTCGGAAGTCGGATAGAGTCAAGTCAGCGTCCCTAAAGATGGAGCACCCTGACATTTTAAAAATTGCCTGGTCAGCTTCGTCGATATTCCCCGGTCGGGGCGCCTCAGGCAGTAATCTATTAACTAACTGCCCCCCAAAGAGGAGAGGCAAGGTCTGGGAAGAGAGGACTTCTTAGGACTACCCAGCACTAATACTTCAGTCTCACAGATAAAAGGACACCAAAATGGCCCAGTTTCTGTCGGACTGAGTGTCGAGGCCGGAACCTCGACTGGTATGTCCGTCAACCTTGCAGGTCGCAAAATGAATGACGCCGGCGACTTTATGTTAAACAGTATATCCAGGTTTATAATTTGAGTATCTGCATTTATCATCATAATTGGTTTAACATTCGTAGTTGTTGCTGCTTCCACTGCTGCTGCTGCTGCTGATGATGATGATGATAATGATGATGGTTCTGCTGCTGCTGCTGATGATGATGATGGTTTGCATGCGCCTAGGTGTAGTGTTTAATATACACCACCTGGTTATTCCGAAATAGTACCCCGTCAATAAATTAACCAGGCTGAACGTCGCGAAAAGTCGATGATCTTACCGGAACCGTTACGTCAATATGACTACCAACTTTGCTTGGAATAACATCAGTGGCAGACAAGGACGGATGAGAAAATCTGTGTCGTTTAACACTAGAAAAATGGAGATAAGCATTGGACGTATCGTGCAGTACCCGGGGAAAACGCTTGATGAGCAATTCAATGAGAAAAAAGAGTTTGTAAAGTTACCCACTGCAAGGTGTGACCCCCCCCCTAAATGCCATCCAGGACATCGTCCAAAATATTCACAGTGCTTTCTGCAATCCAACGAGCTTTGGTATGAATAAACTTAAGTCTATGACTGACTTATTCGTCAAGTTTCAATCATTAATGTTTTTAAGAATTTTTAAAAATTGTTTTTCAATGATATGGAGGCAATTTGGCGATCGTCTCATCAGTATAATTTCTGATCTTAACCTTAACCTCCATATTTTTGTCTGTGAGATTATCTCAAATACGATGTTTATCAAAACAGACCGACACTATTCCTGAATTGGAGGATCATCACAAGTAAAATCAGGGCAATGCTAAGAGGAGTGATCCAGGTATTTGACAATTTTTGATCATCGTATCAATGCGTGCTTATCATTGAAGGGCAATAAAGAGAATACTGTTGGCAATTCATGACACAAACTTGGTGGACAAGTCAAGCATAGACATAAGTTTATCTGTCCCAAAATTGTTGGATTTCATAAAGAAAAAAAAGAAAAAATGCAACCTCCAATAAAATGTTCACACTCGAGAAAACACACGAATCATATGTCTCAAACGATGGTCGCAAGGTTCGTTCCACGTTCCATCGGTGTTAAACATGGATTTTGGAAGGGATTTAGGGGTAAATTAAGATGCTTTTTATAAGTGATCAACTTTTTCCCAGGTGAGTAGTTTTGCCTTTATATACTTCCGTTTGCCGAATTTTTATCAGAAATCAA
>OY744548.1:14995605-15003105 GCA_963556195.1 Sepiola atlantica | reverse complement strand
CATGCGTGGAAGCTCAGTAATGTTCATCGCCACTAGTTGCCGGACTTGTGGCCGCCCTCCGCAGCCGTCTACAACCTTCTTGACAATATTAAAACGCATCAATTTACTGCTCTGCTAGATTATGGTAGTTTAAGAAATGCTATGAATGGATATACAATTCCAAAAATGATGCTGAATATAAAACTAAAAAATAAAGAACTTCGTATGGCTTTGACATCTACGAACACTTATACAAAGCGACACTATAAATACCACGCATAGAACCGTTTATAAATTTCACAATCTTTTCTGTAATCCGAATATATTTGGTACAAATAAACTTCAGTCTATCTTGACTTGCCCACCAAGTTTCAGTCATGAAAGTTTCAACAGTCTTTGTTTATCGTCGATATTTAGTGGTTAAGCTGACAAGCTGATAGTCCGAGGAGGAATTCTATATGAGATATATAGATATCCGTGTGTCTAACTGAATTTCTCTTTTAACTCTCAAAAGAATGTGAATTTTATTAAGGGTTCCATTAGCAGAATGTTTGTGTGGGGTCACTCTGTACTGTTTCATTTTACTTCAGTCAAAGTTCTCAGAAATCAAGTGGTTCCTTATTAGTGTTAACACTTGATGACTATATGAGATACATACATATTCGAATATTCTAATAAATTGCTCTTTTATCACTCAAACGTTGAGTTAGTAAAGAAGTTAAGACCATTCATTTTCTTCTCCGCAATTGACAAGTTAACTATGTTATAGTATATCTTTCTTGTGATTTCTTGCTCTTACCGGATGCCAAAAAAAAGAATTGATTTGTCTGGTGAAGTATCCAGCTGCGTGCTGTTACTTGAGGTAACATCACTACGAGAACGTAGATAATTTCTCGTATGAGCCAGTGTATATCCGTTTCGTGGATCTTATTTAGACTTCGAATACTATGTTATTTTGACTATTTGGTCATGGTTTACTTGGAGGGTTAAGTACCCTCATGTCAGGTTGTCTTCACAAACCTTTGTACAGAGAGAGAGAGAGAGAGAGAAAGAGAGAGAGAGAGAGAGAGAGAGAGAGAGACCGAAGACACTCGAGGATGGTGTCTAGGAGGTAGTAAGTGGAGACGAGTATGAATAGGAAAGGCACATGATAAAATGGTAAAAAAGGAAGGGAAAGGAAAGGGAAAGAGATAAAATAAAGAAATATAAAAGAAAGAACGGTGGTAAGAACGGAAAGAAAAGAAATAACAAAGAAAGAGAATGAAAAAGAGATAAAATGAAGGAATATAAAAGAAAGAACGGCTGTAAGAACAGAATGAAAAGAAATAACAGAGAAAGAGAATGAAAAAGAGATAAAATAAAGAAATATAAAAGAAAGAACGGCGGTACGAACGGAATGAAAATAAATAACAAAGAAAGAGAATGAAAAAGAGATAAAATGAAGGAATAAAAAAGAAAGAACGGCTGTAAGAACAAAATTAAAAGAAATAACAAAGAAAGAGAATGAAAAAGAGATAAAATGAAGGAATAAAAAAGAAAGAACGGCTGTAAGAACAAAATTAAAATAAATAACAAAGAAAGAGAATGAAAAAGAGATAAAGTATAGAAATAAAAAAGAAAGAACGGCGGTACGAACGGAATGAAAATGAATAACAAAGAAAGAGAATGAAAAAGAGATAAAATATAGAAATAAAAAAGAAAGAACGGCGGTACGAACGGAATGAAAATAAATAACAAAGAAAGAGAATGAAAAAGAGATAAAATATAGAAATAAAAAAGAAAGAACGGCGGTACGAACGGAATGAAAATAAATAACAAAGAAAGAGAATGAAAAAGAGATAAAATAAAGAAATAAAAAAGAAAGAACGGCGGTACGAACGGAATGAAAAAAAATAACAAAGAAAGCGAATAAAAAAGAGACCAAATAAAGAAATAAAAAAAGAAAGAGAAAGGCGTCAACAAAAAAGAAAGAAGTTGAAAAGAAAGAAAAAAGAGAATCAAAAATAAAGGTATAAAAGGAGGAAAAACAGTAAGAAGGAAAAGGGAATGAATAGAAAGAAAAAGAAGAGAAATCACGAAATAAGTAAAAGGAGCAAAAGAGAAAGAAGGAAAGAAGAAAAAGACAAAAAAAAAAAAGTAAGAAATAAAAACCGATTAAATCTATTATTAGATTTAATCATTCGGATTTATTTTTTACTTTTCTTTTTGTTGTTTCGTCATTTCATTTTTTCCCTTTCACTTATTTAATACTCTTTCTTCTTTTTCTTTTTCTTCAAACAGTAATAAAACAAAAGAAAGAATAAATGAATAAAAAATGTAAAATATATAAAAATAGAAGAATAGTAAAAACACAAAAATGTACAGAAAAAATATACGAAACAAAGACGAATAGAAAAAACGTTTCAACAACGGAAAACAAGACAAAGATTAAGTAAAAAAAAAAGAAGAAAAATTAAATTAAAAAAATAAAAACTATATATGAATATAAATAAAAGAGTTAAACAATATTTTCTTTTAAATTGTTAAAGAACGCTTCCTAGAGCAATGGCTGAGTCTTTGAGGAACTCTAAGGAAGCATGAAAATAAAACCTTCCATCTTTAAATGCTATTTAGATGCAAATTAAGTCTTTAAATTCTTTCAAACGCTTCCCCCCCAGATACCCAGACAGGAAAAGTAAAAGTAAAATTGTCGAATTACATAGGTTGGCAAAATGGCTTCCATAGACCAGTTTTTAAAAACGAGATCCATTCAAATCCATTTAAATGTTCATAATTTAAGTTTAATGCTTTAAAAATAAAATATCTATTCCAGGCAAAAAAACGAATTTCTGAAATATAGTCTCCAATAGGGCCCAACAGCATCATATCATAACAAAACATCAAAACTAGGAACTCGTGTGTCATAATAGTGGCCTGTCAGGCACAGATTCTAACATTCACAGCAAGAACTCATCATCTTTCCACCACCGCAAAGAACTTCCCTTGCTTCAATATCTAGGAACGTGCAACCGATATACCTCTTGTAGCAGTTTACATAGATTAACTATTTTCTGTCTATTGGTGTGAGTGTGATTCGGATTGGCGAACCATTGTAATATTGCACCAGGTGCGTGTATGTATGTAACCCTTCTTCACGACGTATTACAGTTGAACAACACAGTGCACAGACGGCTAATAGTTTTATGTAGGAGAAACACGGGAATAAAACAAAAAGATAATACATAGGGTAGAGTATGTGTTTACAAGGCGAAATAATAATCTCCAGGAGTTCGTAGATACTCTGCCGGGCCGACAGCAGAGAATCGCAGGATCACGTCTTGTCTAGTTGCGAAAACAATCTCGAACTCAAATGTTCATGTCGATCACGTGCTGAATCTCGTTACATGCAGACGCACACCTGGTGGAAAGGCGATGATTACAATGATTCGCCAAGCCGAATCACAACTGACACAGCTCGACAGAAAATAGTTCATTCATGTAAACTGTTACACTCGTTTTGATTTGATAGAGTAAATATCGATTCGCAACCTAGTGTAAAACATTCACATCAATGACTCGTTTTACTACCACCACTGTCAAGAATTTTCCTTTCTTTCTCTGTGTACCTAAAACCAGACGGACTTTCTACGAACAGACTGTCTTTACAAGAACTTCCCAACTATGGAACATATTACCACCAGACTGCTTCCGTGCAGATCTCAACGTGGTCGTCGTCAAGTCCAAAGTCAATAAATACTTGTCGAGTCGTCCTCTTAAGTAATCAAATTATATTCATTCCCTTCATCGTTTTTAATCGTTTCATAGTATTGTTCATCATCCAATTGATAATTTCATTAATGCTTATCTTTTAGTAAGTGTTACTTATCCATTATATAAAGCACACTTGCCAATTTTTCTGAAGATATCGGCTTCCTTACCAAAAAATACACCAAACATTGATGTGATTGTTTTTTTTTCTTTTGCAAAACTCAATCATGTTTTGCAAAGCCCAAAACAATAACAACATTTTTCCTCTACAAAACAACAAAACCAAACACCATGAATAAATACTTAAACATATAAAGAAATTGAAGCATAACACTATTATTAAAATGACCGGATTCGGCATTGAATAACCCGAAAAGGGTTGATATGCCGTAAAACAAAGCAAATAAATCAAACACCATGAATAAATACTTAAACATATAAAGAAATTGAAGCATAAAACTATTATTAAAATGACAGGATTCGGCATTGAATAACCCGAAAAGGGTTGATATGCCGTAAAACAAAACAAATAAATCAAACACCATGAATAAATACTTAAACATATAAAGAAATTGAAGCATAACACTATTATTAAAATGACCGGATTCGGCATTGAATAACCCGAAAAGGGTTGATATGCCGTAAAACAAAACAAATACACGAAACACCATTAATACATACATAAGACTAACTATCTATGAAAGTTACTCTTCATTTACTCGATATTAAGTTACCCACAAAAAGGGTAGATATGATTCCCAAGATTCTCTATTTACCTGCCTCCCACGAGGGCAGAGGTAGGCACCAGGTACGTTTTTAATACGTAGACAATGCAACTCAACCCAAAATGTTACTCTTGATTGGGACAAAAATAAAAAAAAATGCCTCAGAATCTGTCCTGCACTCACTGAAGACAGAAAAGATGTAGTGCTGTATCAGAACTGATACTACACTTTGATCTTAGCCAAAAGATCAAGAAATGATGTACACGAGTGATACCAAATGAAACCATTAATGTTTAAGGAACGATCGCTGGCGATGGGAGAGATTGTTCACTGATGATGATGATGACGATGACGATGATTATGATGATGCTGATGATGATGATGATGATGATGATGATGATGATGATGATGATGATGATGATGATGATGATGATGATGATTGTGTATTCGAGATTATTGGCATCGGTAATGATAACGATGATTCCCTTCGTAATAATAACGGTAACATCATCACTAATGACGGTCGCTTTGACAATGATTGCCGTAATGACGCACAATCAATGTGCCGATACTCTAAGATGATGAAGCCAAACCTAGTCATTCCGATCAAATTTACAGAAATCAAATTCGGTGAAAAAAAATGAAAATAAAATAAAGATACGGAAGGAAATGAAGAAGAATTTAAATGTGGGGGGTCGAAATGGAACCGTTTACTCTTCATGTCTTTGAGTAAAAAATAAAATCAATATATAAAAAAAAAAACACGAGTAAAAAATTAAATGGGAAATAAAATTCAAAATACTGTCATTAAATATACTGAAATAAAAAAGAAAATGGAATATAACAAAAATTGGCAAATATTCCATTAAAACTTCTTTTTTTTTTAAAGATCCGGCAGGGTGAAATGCCGACCCATTTTTACCGACATTTGGGTGAATTCTAATACAATAAAATAGTACATTTTAAACAAGTTAATAATGGTTTTATGCTACCGGGGAATGCCGACGCGGCTTCCCAGGAATTTTTTGACGGCCAGAGTGCTCTTCTTCTTCTTCTTCTTCCAGGGCGCTGGCTTTTCAAATCCTACTCTCCCGACCTTGTGTCACATCTTACCTCTGTGGGAGGTAGTTAAATACCAAGTAACCTCGTTTGCCTTTTGGCTAAGATCAGAGTGTAGTATCTGTTCCGAAGGATGCTCACTATGTAAGCCGGTACCGTCTTGACCTTCGAGCCTTGATTCCGTCGGTCTCAGGTACTGTCCTGTGCAATTCTAAGAGGTCCACCCTCCCAGGCTTTGCCTTCGCACCCTTTGAGAAGGGATTAATTTATTGGTAATCACCTGAGGCGCTCCTACCGGGGGATGCTGACGAGATAGCCCAAGCATTCTTTGACGGCCGGATCGCTTTTCTTTCTCTATGGCGCTGGCTTTTTAAATCCCATTTTCCTGACCTTGTGTCAAACCTTACCGATGTGGGAGGTAGATAAATACCAAGCAACCTCGTTGGGTGATCTCTTCTGCTCCCCACAACCATTTTCTTACAAAACATATGTTGCCAGTCTCTCTCTCTGCTCTATCGTTATTTCCTTAGATGGTGCTAGATTTAACTCCAATCTTTGGTTCTTCCTTGTAAGACATTCACAGCAAGAACTCACCTTCCTATTACAATGGAAAGTGGCTTTCCCCTCTCTCTTCGCGTGCTTAGCGTCCGGTGTAATTTCTATACACAAATCTTCTTAGCAAAGGCTTCCCGTCCTTGGAACACATTACAGATGGACTGCTTCCCCTGTTTATTAAAATTGGGCCATCTTTAAATCTAAATGTTAAAACACATTCTAGCGTATCGCTAGAAATGAATAAACTTTCTCTGTTTTGATGTTTCTCTAGTTAGGATAGATGGATAAAAAACTATACATTTATTTAGATTTAGATATTTGAAGTCGATAGAGTTTTATCAACTGGATATGCAGTCACAATAATTGAAGGCGTACTAAATCAGCTGTATACCATTTCTCTGTATATAAAATTGAGGAGTCCCTTAATATTACATTCAGTTTATGGGCTCATCCTATGTTTAGGATGAATAAGGGTTGCCCACTCTCTCTCACACACACCTTATCCCTCTTTCATTCGCAATCTCTCTCACGCTCTCTGCGCTTATTCGACAGGCCATGCATTCAGAATAACTGAAATCACACCAAATCATTTTTTGCAAAACATTCGTTTTTTGATTTTGGTTCAATCTCGGCGGAATTTATATACACAAAGCTTCTTTGCAAAGGCCTTTCGTCCTTGGAACACATTACCGATGGACTGCTCCCCTGTTGATTAAAATTGGGTGACCTTTAAATCTTATGTCAACACAGTATTGTAATTAATCGCCCATACGTAATCACACGCAATTCATACCCTTGATTAATGTTAGTACTCCCATAGTATTCCCCATTTCTTTGGATGACAATCATTTGGTGACATTAACACTAATCCTCGACTGGCTCTTGGCCTTGATAAGTGGTGACCAAATTAGTGAGAACAAAATTCTAATTGACTCACCAGTAAACAGAAGATATATTTTCATTTACTAACGAGGCATTACTTATCAAGGCTAAAAGCCACTTAAGGATAAGATTTAATGAGATGCATAGATTATGAATTAGATGATGATAAATATTATGAGAGGATTGACAATAATAAATTAAATTAACAAAATTTGATTGCTTATAAGGATTGTTTATGACAAGTATCTGAAAATGGTTTTTGAAAACGATAATGTTGTAACCTTTAGAGAAGAAACCATGTGGCAACGTGTATAACACATGAAAACTTCTTCGAGGTTAAGGCTCAATAACATAGATACATTGTCAGTTGAATGATGATAGATATTATGAGAGGATTGAAAATAATGAATGTAATGACGAAAACTTAATTAATTATGAATACAATTCATGATAAGTATTAGTTGACATTGGATTCAACGATGCCCATGTTTTAGGCAAGCAGTCATGTGGCAACGTGTTCCGCAGAGGAGAAGTTCTTGAAAAGTTCTCTCTA
>OY744548.1:14950605-14990605 GCA_963556195.1 Sepiola atlantica | reverse complement strand
GGAATTTTTACCCTTTCACTTAGCTTTTAAGGAAATCAACCAATTTTAATGAAATTTTTCGTATTTATTTATTAACTTATTACTTTATTAGAAATTTTAGTACAAATGTATTATTTCGTGTAGTTTATAAGTAAGTGAAACATGAAAACTAAATCAAACATGAAAGATCACTTATCTTAAGGGATATCTATTAAAAAAAACCCACACAGGTTAATGCTTCTTTCTATCTAGAAAGACAATGGATACCCCCTGAAAATGTATTTATGGAATAAGCAAGATATTCAAAATCTTCAATCACACTTTGCCTGGTTATTATCGCTGTAAGCTTCATAAACTCAACGTTTGAGGAGTTCAGAATATCCTTAAATCGGATTTGTATGTCAATAAAAAAAATAAAAAAATGTTAACCCACGGAAATGGTCCCTTTATTTCTGAGAGCAAACTCAGCAAAATTGGACCCCCTCCAGTCCCTAAGAAAAATCAAGGAGACGTCCAAAATGATCGAAAGCCTTCTAATGCAAAACTACGCAAAGAGAGGTCCCCTTCTGTCTTGGGAGACAATGGATACCCCGTGAAAGAGTGATTGCACGATAGAGAATTTCTAGTGAATCAAGAGTTACATGATCCCCAACCGGACTACTATTTTATACTATCTAGAAGCAGAAAAGTTGGATTCATACCTATCTCCAAGGAGATAGTAATACTGTAGCTCTGACAGAAATTGAACACGACATTCAAAGTTCACACTGTAATACACTAACCTTAATGTCAATTGCTCTAAGTGACTTAGAGCACCTGATATGTTCAAGCGATCAGTCATCAAAGTACTGACCAGATTCTATATTGCTTATCTTCGTTGATCCAGTTATTCAGTCATAACACATGGAATATCTTGTATGCTCGTCTCTCTATATGTATGTTTCTCTCTCTCATATATATATATGTATATATATATATATATATATATATATATATATATATATGTATATATATATATATATATGTATATATATATGTATATATATATATATATATATATATATATATATATATATATAATTGACTTACGTGAGTGATTTTCCACTGAACGACTTAGGACTAAAAAGTTTTAATTTTTTTATTTATTTTTTTCATAGTTTTAATGGTTGAGAAACTTCCGAGACTATATATATATATATATATATATATATATATATATATATATATATATATATATATATTCATATATATATGTATATATATATGTATATATATTTATATATATGTATATATATTTATAAATATATATGTATATATATATATATGTATATATATATGTATATATATTTATATATATATATGTATATATATATGTATATATATATAGTCTCGGAAGTTTCTCAACCATTAAAACTATATATATAAAAAAAACATTTTAGTCCCAAGTTGTTCGGTGGAAAATCACTGTTTTGTAATTCAACTTACTTTTTGCAGTCACTATATAAGTTTGCTTCAAAGAATTTACGCTAGTCTTAACATTATTTAAGGGATCATCAGTTTTTTACCATGAAATACTGTTTCGGGATTATATATATATATATATATATATATATATATATATATATATATATATATATATATATAAGGTAATAAATTGAAAGTTCTTGAAGCATCTTTAGAATTTTAAGTAATGAAAATAGACAAACAAATGCCTCATGAGACCACGTTTTTAGATGTAATATTCTATTAAAAATCATGTAAATTTTTTCTGTTTTACTTTTGACTTTTTGAAAAATCACTATTTAACTGATTTGTATTTAAATAGTGCATCTCAAAACGTAGTCTCTAAAGCATTTGTTTGTCTATTTTCATTACATATATATATATAAACATATTTATATATAATATTAAATTATTCTTTTTATATTTTATCTATGCACGACGTCGTTTCAAGCTGATGGCTGAGATCAGCGCAAGAAAATAACCATCTCAGACGGTAATAGTTCATGAACCAGGTTCACAGATACACCTTAAATCTCTAAGCGTTCAGCTAGTCCCATTAGACCACGAAAGATAATCGATTGACTTGTCCGCGATGGTCATGCCCGTTTCACAATTTCACCCCAATCAAATGTGTATGTATGTGGATGTTAAATTTGTTTAGCGGTAACATCATAACAACATCTAACTTGGCTAGCCCTGTAAAACGTCATGTGATATGGAGAAATCAAAAATGAAGTGAAAATCTGAAAGATTAAGTCTGCAATACAAAACCACCTTGACTGAAGACGTCAAGGTTGCGAGTTCGAATCATGACCTCGGCGTCAAATTTATTTATTGTGTATTTAGTTGGTAAGATGTGTCCCAATGTATTTCATTCGTTTACAAAGATTCTCACTGACTTCAATAATTAAGTAAATAGTATTTACTCGCCCCCTTTTTATGTTTACAAAAATTCTCCATAATATATATATATATATATATATATATATATATATATATATATATAATGTGTGTGTTTATCGTTCAAGTTTTAAAGTATTGCATGGAAAGTTAATAAAATTGAAATATAAGCCAAATTAGCAATACAAGATTAATTTTTTTTTCTTTTTTTCTTACATTAATCCTATCAATTACGGAATAAAATTACTTCTTCAGGGGTGACCAGTATTGAGTCATTTTTTTTCATCAAAAAACAAGAATAAAGAAACTTATTTCCTTTGTTAATTTGATAAACGTCTTTGATGGTACGACGTCATCGCCGTGCTGTTATGAAATGGCGGGTAGGATTCAAAAACCGGTGTCGAACGAGAGATGCGTTGGCACGCTGTCAAGTAATGTGTGTGTTTATCGTTCAAGTTTTAAAGTATTGCATGGAAAGTTAATAAAATTGAAATATAAGCCAAATTAGCAATACAAGATTTTTTTTTTTTTTTCTTACATTAATCCTATCGATTACGGAATAAAATTCCTTCTTCAGGGGTGACCAGTATTGAGTCATTTTTAAAAAAATTCATATTTAGGTATATACCCATGTAATATCCGAAAATGTTTCAAATTGCAAGCTCAATGAAGTTGTATTACAAGCTTCAGAGCATATCTACTTTATACTTGCATTCAAATGACCATACTAAAATTCATTCCAGAACCATAATTTTAATATATTGATTCAATTTTCTTATTTTCATATGTCAGCAATGAATTTCCTGTGCGTCCCACAAAACAACATTTAATAATTTAATTCTTCCAGATTTAATACTTTTCTTACGCGCGTTTCACTACAAAGTCAAAATAAATATATAGTCATTAGTTCAACTTTGTTAGTCATCAGAGCAATGATTTATTTGATGGTAATAGGAAACATGTTATCACAAAAATAGGAGAAAGGAAGAAGGAGAATGTATAAGAATTTTTGTCAAAAATAATTGATTTTTTGTCACCATTTTTCAAGTGAGATATTTTTAATGTAATTTGGCTTGAGTCAATAGTGATCGTATCTTTAGTATCGCCCGTACAGAGGATTGAAACTTCACCCTCCAGAAGACTGTCAGAATTGATTATAACTTAGCACTTATATCCGTTACGCTACATGTCATTGCGGACAATTGTATGATCCAAAAAAAGACAGAAACTGATAGAAAGAGGAACGGAAAAGCGAGAGAAAGAAAGAAAGAGACAGACACAGAGACATAGAGAAGCCGAGAGAAAATAAGAGGGGGGGAATGAAAGTGGAGAGGAAAAGAAATAGACAGAGACAGAGACTACGGGATTGATAGACAGAGAGTGGGGGTAAGAAAAAGGGAGAGAGATAGAGAGGGGAAAGGAAACAGAGAGTGAGAGGAAGACAAACAGAGATAAATATACAAGGAAAGATGGAGAGAGAGGGAGAAAAAAGAGTAAAAAGAGAAAAAGCGACAGACACAGAGACATAGAGAAGCAGAGAGAAAATGAGAGGGGGGGAATGAAAGTGGAGAGGAAAAGAAATAGACAGAGACAGAGACTACGGGATTGATAGACAGAGAGTGGGGGTAAGAAAAAGGGAGAGAGATAGAGAGGGGAAAGGAAACAGAGAGTGAGATGAAGACAAAAAGAGATAAATATACAAGGAAAGATGGGGAGAGAGGGAGAGAAAAAGAGTAAAAAGAGAAAAAGCGACATACACTAACAGAGAGGGAGGAGGAGTGAAAGAGAGAGAGAGAGAGATAGAGAGAGAGAGGGGGCTGGAGATGGGCAACGAGAGATATAGAAACAGTAGGTAGTAGTATGTGATGAAAGTTTTCTTGTAAAGTCTTTGACGTTTATTCATGAATATTCCATGACTATTTCTCCAATCAAACAGAAACCGATGTTTATCGAACGCCAGGGCATAATTTAGCGAAACATAAACAACAAAGAAAAAAGGTAAACCAGCCAATATTTATGTATTTACTTATATTAGCATCAACATATTTGCATGCGGTATTTTTCCTGACACGATAACTTCAACTTGTAGTCAAGAATCGTCGTCACGTGATGCCCACCTCAAACAGAATATTGATTGCGGCTGTTCAGTGTTGTGCTGTATATCCGTTAAAGTCGATGCTTGTTCACAATATTGAATGACCTTGTGCCAGACTTGAATAATTCGAATGTGCGATGATCTATAAGAAGTGACGTATGTGAGAATTGGCTGATACAAATATAGAATGTTTTTTGTAGGAAGCAAATTTTGCAGGCAAGATAGCAATTCCAATATCGTACATTATTTCCCCCCTTTTTTATGGAAATCGCTCGAGACAAGACAGGAAGCCACTTAATGTAAGGAGCTAACAAGAACAAATATGATTATCGGACAGACAGGATCAGCCTATTGGCCTTAGTCTTAGAAATACCAATATTATAGGTAGGAGGAAAACAGTCAGCAGGAAGAGAGTTTCACAATCCTGCGGTTCTTGGAAAGAAGCTACTGGAATAAGAAACTGTATTATAATGAGGTATGAAAACAGCGAATTGATGAAGACCACTAGATCAACAGGTCAACCGAGTTGGAACAAAAGAAGCGGGAAATAGATCACATAATTCTGAAGAACACATGCCATAATAGTATTTATAGAAAAGACTGAGACTAGCAACATCACGTCTGTGAGAGAGAGGGTGCAAAGAAGAAAAGGGTAGGGCTAATCTAATTACAGATACGTTTCTGCACGTTATCAGAACCCTCAAATGGGGCAGAGATTCAACAGCCCAGATATGACAACAGTACTCCATACATGGTCTGATTGAGAAAGTGTTTGGAGCGATAGAAAGAACCGACTTTACGCGAAGCAGAAATAGCAATAGATCTAATGTATGAACTCGAAGAAAGACCAAGAGTCGATTTCTGCATCATCATCATCATCATCATCATCATCATCATCATCATCATCATCATCATCATCATCATCATCATCATCATCATCATCATCATCATTTATTTATTTATTGTTGTTGTTGTTGTTGTTGTAACATACTAGGAGCACTCACACAGGTCGACATCAGTATTTGCTAACTGGCAGTAACCAGTGGTGTTCCCTGGAGTCTGAGTTACAACAAGTCTCCTCAGATTTCAAGTACTTTCCACCTCTTTGCTTACCATTTATATCCCGCTGGCAGCGACCATTGGTTTGCGGTAGAATTTTGGTGGCCATAAGCCTCCATAAGGTCGTAGTACTCTTTGCACTCATCCAGTAGAGGTCTAGTTAGTTCTCTCTCTCTCTCACTCTCTCTCTCTCTCTCTCTCTCTCTCTCTCCTCTTCTTTTTATCAGCTTTGAGCCTTCACGACAATTTCGTGTGGTATCAGCCGAGGCTGATGCCTTTTTCGGGCGTGGTAGGCACACTTTATAAGATTTATTGCAGTTTCAGTTTCCTTGGCTTCATGTGGTTTCCTTTCTATACTTTTGTCTTTTTTTCTTTCTTCTTCTTCTTCTTCTTCTTCTTCTTCTTCTTCTTTTTCCCCTTCTTTTTTTTCTTCTTCTTCTTTTTCTTCTTCTTTTATCTTCGTATTAGTAGTTTATTGCAGTTTCAGTTTCCTTGGCTTCATGTGGTTTCCTTTCTATACTTTTGTCTTTTTCTTTCTTCTTCTTCTTCTTCTTCTTCTTCTTCTTCTTCTTCTTCTTCTTCTTCTTCTTCTTCTTCTTCTTCTTCTTCTTTTTTTCTTCTTCTTCTTCTTCTTCTTCTTCTTCTTCTTCTTCTTATTCTTCTTTTTCTTTTATCTTCGTATTAGTAGTTTATTGCAGTTTCAGTTTCCTTGGCTTCATGTGTTTTCTTTTCTATACTTTTGTCCTTTTTCTTTCTTCCAGTTCTATTTCTTCTTCTTCTTCTTCTTGTTTTTCTTCTTCTTCTTCTTCTTCTTCTTCTTTTTCCCTTTCTTTTTTTCTTTCTTTCTTCTTCTTCTTCTTCTTCTTCTTATTCTTTTATCTTCGTATTAGTAGTTTATTGCAGTTTCAGTTCTCTTGGTTTCATGTGGTTTCCTTTCTATATTTTTGTCTGTTCTTCTTCTTCTTCTTCTTTTTCTTCTCCTCCTCTTCCTCCTTCTTCTTCCTCTTCTTCTTCTTCTTCTTCTTCCCCCTCTTCTTCTTCTTCTTCTTCTTCTTCTTAGTAGTAGGTTTTGCAGTAGCTAGGCTATTATTATTAGTGTTTGTATAATAATTGAAATTCCTCGTTATGTTAATAGACAAGTACTTGAAGAGGTCAAGTGACACCACCAACCTTGCCAATATTCTCATCATATTCGCTTGCAAAGTGATTTGTATAATTTCTGTTTTATTATGACTCCTAATTATTCTTGTCTCCTTTAAAACATCAAACCGCCCCCACCCTCACACCACTGCTACCCCTCTTTCTATCGATAGAGTGTGGAGGGGGGTAAAGGATGGCGTAAGGGAGGTGCGCGTTCATGCTTTTTTTTTTTTGGAGTCCATCTGCCGGGCAGAAGAAACTTGCTTATTATTGTCATCTCGCACCTCAGAGGATGGTCACAAGCCCTGACAGATGGAAGAGCAATGGTGAAGTGGTCCTAAATAATAAGAAAGAAAGGATGAGGGGGGGGGGAGAGAGAAAAGTCAGTGCGCGAAGTGATGATCAGTTTGCCTCGAGCCATGATCAAATTGGTTTTCAGGAATTAAAGCAAGGAAAGAATAACTAAATAAAGAGTTAATGTTCTGTGTGGAGAAAGAAAATAAATATATATAAAAAAGAAAAAAAAACAAGCAATATTCTTGAAAATGGCCAATTAAAATTTTGGCACAAAGGTGGTACAAAAACTGTAATAATAATAATAATAATAATAATAATAATAATAATAATAATAATAATAATAATAATAATTAAAGAACAATAACAGGTATGAGCACGCAGATCGCCAAAAATCAATAAATAAAAATATACTTTAACTTTAAAATTGTCTTGTAAAATTTATTCCATAGAGAAGTATTTTAGATATCTAAAAAAAAATATATATATATATATCTTTGTCGTTTAACAACTAAAACTCGAAAAAAATAAAACCGAATTTAAATCGAAGAAAATTCAAAGAAAATTTGAAAAAAATAAAGCACTACGTAATAAAAGAAAACGCGAGATAAAAAAAAAAAAGCGACCGTGTAATGTCTTTAAAAATGGTGTTTCAATAAAGAAATAACGTCTTATAAAAATACACTTGTCGGGAAGAATTCTCAAGTATGAGAAACACTAAAAGACAGACGCATAATTAGAACAGGACAATTCCGCAGAGCTGCGATACTTAAGATTTGAGACAATCAGTTCTTTCTGGAAAAATCATAATTCAAGAGAGAATTTATAATAAACGCAACTGACAACTCTTTCGAGTTGTTACCTGATTTTAGGATCGTGTTTAAGAATTCTGAAGTGCAAAGCGCAAGGCGGGAAGAGAAAAGTGGACAACTTCCATTTCTATTCTTAGAAATAATTCCATCGCTTGTTTCTCACTGTTCATAAAACGTTTTTTGTTTAATCAAAGCTTTGGTTTGTTTTCATATTTAGTTTAATTTATAAAACAGCCCGTCAGATATCTAAAATGCTTCGTTGGTTGGTATGTCTGTCTGTCTGTTTGTCTGTCTGTCAGTTTAAATAATATTTTCGATAAATTTAGTAATATTTTTGTGTTTGGTCTGTCAAGCTAAATTTTGAAATTGTCTGTCAAGCCTTAGTCTGTAATCTGATTATTTGTTATTAACCGTTTGGCTTAAACGAGTCTCTATTATCTAAACGTAGCATGTTTTTGTAAGCCAAATACAATAGTATTTTATACACACACACACATATATATATATATATATATATATATATATATATATATATATATATGTGTGTGTGCGTGTGTGTGTGTGTGTGTGTGCGTGTGAAAAAGACAAGAAAAAACAAATTAAATGCAGTAATAAATCATCAAGAAACAAGACATTTTACCGGTTTCGTTCGGATCAACGCATATGTTTAAAAAATTTAATTTTATAAAATTCATTGAACAACGGTAAAACATAGAAAAAAAAAGAACGCACAACGAGATGTTTTTGGCACGTTTTTCCCTAGAGCAGCTAATGTATTTGAACCCGTCTTCATAATCGACTGTAGTAAGAGTTTAATCTACAACCTCCGGAAACATAGAGAATGCTATAGCAATAACTAATAGTACAAGCCATCTAGAAAAAATTAGGTTTAAAACTTCCCACATTCATACTAGAATTGTAGACATGGATCAATTAATAACTTTAATTATTATAGCAATGGTTGACAACCAGTTTTGATTGATTGTTTACTGTAAGATGACTATTTAATTCTTGCTTCAACTTTCTGAGTTGCCATGATTATTACCAATTTATATTTTTTTTATTGAAATCGCCCCAGACAAGGTATTAAGCCACTAGCTGTAACGAGCTAACAAAAACTAATATTGTAATAGCAAAGACAAACGATGCCTATTGACCTTTGCATTGAAAATACCAATATTATAGATATGGGGGGAAACAGTCAGCAGGAATAGAGTTCCACGAGCATGCGGTTCTTGGAAATAAGCTACTAGAATAGGAAGCTGCATTACAATGAGGTATCAAAACAGCGAATTGATGGAGACCACTGGACCAACGAGTAAAACGAGCTGGAACAAAAGAAGCGGGGAATAGATCACATAATTCTGAAGAACACATGCCGTAATAGTATTTATAAAAAAGACTGAGACTAGCAACATCACGTTTTTGAGAGAGTGGGTGTAGAGAAGAAGAAAAGGTAGGGCTAATCAAATTACAGATACGTTTCTGCACCTTATCAATAACCCTCAAATGGGACAAAGATTCACAAGTCCAGATATGACAACAGTACTCCATGAATGGTCTTATTGTAGATTTATAGAGATAGAGAATAGCCTCAGGTGTGAGAAAGTGTTTAGAGCGATAGAGATAACCGACCTAACGATAAGCAGAAAGAGCAATTGATCTAGCTCCAAGAAGGATTTGATAGGAGAGAAAGACCGACGAGTTTCAGAATCGATTCTCCTCAATAGCAGAGCCATACATGAGAATCTCAGGAAAAAAGGAACACGCCTACGATTAAAAGACACGAGCTGAGTCTTAACTGGATTAGATGAAACAAGCCATTACGTACCCCAATCCACAACTGAACCCAGATCGACTTCTAGAACAGCTGAATATTTCGACTGATCCGAGAAAGATGGGTGAGAATAAACACCAGAATAGAGAGTGGTATCATCAGCATAGATGTTTATTTTCTGTATAATTTGGATTATTCAGACTACTGCTCTCATCTTGATTGTTATATTATACAAACCAAATTATGCAAATTATCAATCCTCATCTAAACAAATCAGAAACATTAAGATTACCAAGTTCGACTAGAAGGTTCTCAAATTCTTAAACATGCACCTAGCCAAGGTCAGAAAGTACATCGACCCCAAGGTTGTGAACATAGCCACCAAGATATTTGTCCGAATAATCCCAATAATATATTCTCTCTTCTTGCGTGTTGATGTTGTCTAAAAACAATAAGGATATTGAACTTGTCATTTCTTCAATCAATTGTTCGTATATATTACAACTACCCCTGGAAACAAATCATTCCTGTATCTGTGATATCGTCTTTACAATATTTCAGGATGTTGCTACAGATTATTTCTTCAATTGTTCATATATTTACATCAACCTCTGAAAAAAAACTCCTGGTCATATCCTCTTCTGAATATTTTAGGATATTGCTATTATCATTTATTCAATTGTTCGTATATTTATATCTACCATTAAAAACTACTTTTTATCTGTGATATCGTCTTTACAATATTTCAGGATATTGCTACAGATCATTTCTTCAATTGTTCATATATTTACATCAACCTCTAAAAATAACTCCTGATTATTATTGGTAATATCCTCTTCTGAATATTTTAGGATATTGCTATTGTCATGTATTCAATTGTTCGTATATTTACATCTACCATTAAAAAACTACTTTTTTATCGGTGATATCGTCTTCACAACATTTTAGGATATTGCTCTTGTCTTTACTTCAATCAATTGTTCGTATACTTACGTCAATCCTCTGGAAAGTACACATTCCTGTGTCAGTGATATCGTATTGACCAAATTTGAAAATATTGCTAATTTTATATCTGTCAACTATTGTATATATATTTACATATACCTCTTAAAATTACTCTTTTAATTACTAGTGATATCGTCTTCAGAAGATTTGAGGATATTGCTTTTGTCATTTCTTAATCAATTGTTCGAATACTCACATGTACCTCAGAAAATAACACATTTCAAGATATTGCTATTGCCATTTCTTCAATTATTCGTATCTGGTGATACCAGATCAGGCTGCCCTGTGGCTCCCTGAGGCGAAATTCACCTACATTGACGTTTTTTGTTTTTTTAAATTTTTTTAAATTTTTTTTGTAAAACTTAATTATGTTCTACAAAACCAAAAACAAAAACAACAGCCCCTCTCCCTTTCTCCCTCCCCTTTTTTATTTTATTTTTAGAACTTGAAGCATAAAAACTTTTACTATAATGACCGGATTTGGCATTGAATAACCCAGAAAGGGTTGATATGCCGTAAAACAAAACTACCAAACCAAAAACCCTGATTAAACATTTGAAGATATAAAGAACTTGAAGCATAAAAACTTTTACTATAATGACCAGATTCGGCATTAAATAACCCAAAAAGGGTTGATATGCCGTAAAACAAAACTACCATACCAATTATTCGTATACTTAAATTGACCTCTGAAAATAACTTTTTTTCCCGATTGGTGATACTCTCTTCAGAACAGTTTATGATATTGCTACTGTCATTCCTTCAATTGTTCGTATATTTACATCTACCTCTAAAAACTACTTTTTATCGATTATATCGTCTTCACACCATTTTAGGATATTGTGTTTGTCTTTTCTTCAATCAATAGTTCGTATACTTACATCTACATATGAAAACTATATTTTAAGATATTGCTACTGTAATTCCTTCAATTGTTCGTATATTTTCATCTACCTCTGAAAACTACTTTTTATCGGTTATATTGTCTTCACACCATTTTAGGATATTGTTTTTGTCTTTTCTTCAATCAATAGTTCGTATACTTACATCTAAATATGAAAACAATATTTTGAGATATTGCTACTGTCATTCCTTCAATTGTTCGTATATTTACATCTACCTCTGAAAACTACTTTTTATCGGTTATATCGTCTTCACACCATCTTAGGATATTGTTTTTGTCTTTTCTTCAATCAATAGTTCGTATACTAACATCTACATATGAAAACAATATTTTAAGATATTGCTACTGTCATTCCTTCAATTATTCGTATATTTTCATCTACCTCTGAAAACTACTTTTTATCGGTTATATCGTCTTCACATCATTTTAGGATATTGTTTTTGTCTTTTCTTCAATCAATAGTTCGTATACTAACATCTACATATGAAAACAATATTTTAAGATATTGCTACTGTCATTCCTTCAATTGTTCGTATATTTACATCTACCTCTGAAAACTACTTTTTATCGGTTATATCGTCTTCACACCATCTTAGGATATTGTTTTTGTCTTTTCTTCAATCAATAGTTCGTATACTAACATCTACATATGAAAACAATATTTTAAGATATTGCTACTGTCATTCCTTCAATTGTTCGTATATTTACATCTACCTCTGAAAACTACTTTTTTATCGGTTATATCGTCTTCACACCATTTTAGGATATTGTTTTTGTTTTTTCTTCAATCAATAGTTCGTATACTTACATCTACATATGAAAACAATATTTTAAGATATTGCCACTGTCATTCCTTCAATTGTTCGTATATTTACATCTACTTTGTTATCGGTGATATCGTCTTCACAACAGTTTATGATATTACTCATGTCATGTTTTATCACTGTACGCCCCCGCGTCTTGAACGGTAGATAACTTATTTCGCGTCGACACCAAATTAGAAGAATGTAGAATAAAAATGGAAAAATAGTGGAATCCTTAAAAACTAATTCAATACGTCTAATTATTTTCTCTCTCTACCGTGTATATATATATATATATATATATATATATATATATGTAAGTATGTATGTATGTGTGTGTGTGGGTTGCTAGGGAGGTCGGAATTTTAAGGATATTTGTTTTTTATTTACTTTTCCATCTCCAGCATTTTTTACCCTCGTTCAAAGGTAGCAACAATGGATTTTTAAAAAGTATTGCATTTTTTTTATATTTTACTATATATATATATATATATATATATATATATATATATGTTGCACCTATGCACCCTTGAAATCATGGGATTCCTTAAAAATACACGGATTTCTTTGCAGACTTTCTTTTTATCTTCGACAACAAACGCGTAATTTTTATCCCCCCCCTCCTTTACCCGTCGGATATTTTTTTGTAAACTCCTACTGTTTTTTTTTAAATCACCTCACATATGTGTATATATATATACATATATATATATGTATATATATATATATATATATATATATGTATATATATATATATATGTATATATATATGTATATATATATGTGTGTATATGTATATATATATATATATATATATATATATATATATATATATATATATATATATATATATATATATATATATATCAAAGCCTTACTTGGATAATTATCTCGTGTAATATCAATTTTTGATCATGGATGTAAAATCGTTTCGGGGTGCCTATTTATAAAATGCAACCCACAAACAAGGAAAACATCTTTGATAAGAACTATTTTCTTGCAGATTAACGAAGGACATAGATTTTTTGTTTAATTTTTAATATCCAAACATGAAATGTTCATTTTTTACTTCGTCGACATTCCACGGTGGTTTCTTCATCAATTCGTATAATGTCCTCTTAATAATAATCTTTTTGAAATAATAAATGTCTTTCAGGGTCAATCACGGTCAATACATGACTCTTATAGAAATGATTGTCGGTGTGATATAAATATTCGTTGAATAAATAAAACGAATAGATCGGTTCTTTATTCTATTTAAAAAAAATATTATTAAGCTACTTATATTAAGTGGATAAATACAATTGTTGAAGAAATGGTGGTATTAATCTACCGCTCTAGAAAGTACCTAACTCCAGATGCAATCTTCTACCTATATAAGAGTATTGATTTACTACTCTCCATGAGTTAGGCACAGGGCCAGTTTTTATCTTACTCCCACAAGTAAGATGTGACCCAAGGTCGGGTCGGGAAAGTGGGGTTTAAAAATTGCCTGGGCAGCCCGTCGGCATTCCCCGGTAGGGGCGCCTCAGGCAGTAAGCAATAAACTTACTCCTCCCCAAAGAGGGGAGGCCAATCCTGGGAGGGTGTACCTCCTAGAACTGCACAGGACAGACCCATAGACCGGCGTAAATCAAGACCCGAAGGCCAAGACAATACCAGTCTATGGGGTGCAGTATCCATCGGAACAGATACTACACTTTGATCTTAGCCAAAAAGCCAAAGGTTACGTTGTTATTTATCTACCTCCCACAAGGTAAGATGTGACACAAGGTCGGGAAAGTGGGGTTAGAAAAACCAGCACTCGAGAAGTTGAGCACTCTGGTCATTAAAAATTGCCTGGGTAGTCCCGTCGGCATTCCCCGGTAGGGGCGCCTCAGGCAGTAAGCAATAAACTTACTCCTCCCCAAAGAGGGGAGGCGAAGCCTGGGAGGGTGGACCTTCTAGAACTGCACAGGACAGACCCATAGACCGGCGTAAATCAAGCCCCGAAGGCCAAGACAATACCAGTCTATGGGGTACAGTATCCATCGGAACAGATACTACACTTTGATCTTAGCCAAAAAGCTAAAGGTTACGTTCTAAGATAGAATAATGTTGCCACATCTGAAGTGTCACACATAGCACCCTTTTTTGCCTTCACAGAGTACAAAATAGACTTCGTCTTCTAGTGAGGAGTCGTCTCCTCTTCCCTACAGCGCCTTTCTCACGGACGAGACGTCGCTAGTTTTTCTCTACTCTGTTCTTATTTCCATGGAATATATTAACAGCAAGAACTCATATTGCGACCTCAACAGAAACAAACTTTCCTTTCTCTCTCCATGTGCCTTGCGCCAGGCGAAATTTCCATAGACAGAACTTCTTTGCAGGGACCTTCCGTCTGTGGAACACATTTCTGCTGAACTGTTTCCCTGTTGACTACAACTTGGTCGTTCTCAAATCCAATGTCAACAAATTATCGTCATAAATTTCGTCATGAGTAAATATATTTATTTTATGCCATTGATCAATTTTTGGTTTGGTTGTTTTGTTTTACGGCATATCCACCCTTTTCGGGTTATTTCATGCCGAATCTGGTAATTTCGATAAAAGATTTTATGCTTCAAGTTCTTTGTATCTTCAAATGTTTTTTCATGGCTTTTTGTTTGGTTGTTTTGTTTTACGGCATATCAATTAGCTCACTCCCTCTCTCAGACTGTTGATTTTCCGACCCGCATCCCCGATCGTGTGGATCAACAAGCCTCACTTCTAGACCTCTTTTTGACCTCAATACCCGAGGCTTGTGTGACGAAAGCTCATAGCCCACTCGGGAATGCTGATCACATTGTGTTAATGATACATATCACACTAAAAAGTCGTCCAAAAGCTGATGAACCGTTGCTCAAAACAACAAGATACTACGAGCAAGCTGATTTTGAGTCAATCAGAGACCACATCAGTGACGCCCCATGGCGGGAAACCTTCTTACTCCCTGCCAACCAGTGTGCAAACGAATTAACTGAATGGGTCAAAGCAGACATTGAAGCCTATGTCCCCATGCGAAAATTCTTTAGCAAGCCCCACTCTCCTCAATGGTTCACTTCGGAATGTGCAGCTGCCATTTCTGAGAGGCAACAAGCATTCCGTAAATTCGGCCGCCATAAGTCAGCTACTAATAGGCATAAATTTATAGTCAAGAAACAATTACAAGGCTGTGATAAGCGAAGCGAAGAGAAGGTATAATGAGTTAAAAAAAAACGCATCCAGTCACAGAAACTAGGTACTCGCGATTTCTGGAAAATCTACAATAGTGTAGTGAATAATGGTCAATCTACGATTCCCCCACTTTCAAACCACAATGATGTCGTTTGCACGGCCACTGATAAGGCTGAACTACTCGCACAGCGTTTCGCTTCTAACTCTACTTTAGACTCGGGTAACCACCCTCTCCCTGAATTACCATTGCGGACTGAAGCCACACTTGATAACCTGGTCATCACCCCATCCCAGGTCAGAGACATTATAAAAAGCCTTGACACCTCTAAAGCTTGTGGGCCTGATCTTATACCTGTAATAGCAATAAAGAAATGCTCTGCTGAACTGGCCCCTGTTCTCTCCAAACTCTACAACAAATGCCTAGCCGAATCTTGCTTCCCCGATAGCTGGAAAATTGCCTCTGTGGTACCAGTCTACAAGAGTACTGGGAATAGAACCGACCCTCAGAACTACCGCCCAATCAGTCTACTGCCGATCTTTGCCAAAATCTTTGAGTCCTTAATCAATCTAGCGATAGTACGTCACTTAGTTAATGCTAAACTTCTATCCGACCGCCAGTATGGGTTTAGACAAGCACGATCTACTGCAGACATCCTAACGGTCATCTCTGAACGCATGTATCATACTCTCGACAAGGCAGGTGAAGCTAGGGCAGTAGCGCTTGATATATCCAAGGCCTTTGACAAGGTATGGCATAAAGGGCTCCTCCTGAAAATACGCTCATACGGTATTACTGGGCAACTACTTAATATAATTAGATCCTTCCTAAACAAAAGAAAAATCCAGGTTGTCCTCGATGGCCGTTCATCTAAGCAACATGACATAAATGCTGGTGTGCCCCAGGGATCTATTCTTGGACCTTTGTTGTTCCTGATCTATATAAACGATCTCCCTGATGACATAGTGTTTGAGATCGGTTTATTTGCTGACGACACCACGCTTTACTCTCGCCATGTTGGCAAAACAGACGCGATCATATCTGAGGCAATGGCTGCATCCTTAGAAGATGACCTCCAGGCTGTAGTGGATTGGGGCCATAAATGGTTGGTGACTTTTAATGCCGCAAAGATAAAGCTCCTTTCCTTCAACAACTACAAGAAGCCTCTCCAAC
Source organism: Sepiola atlantica (assembly GCA_963556195.1). Taxonomy (NCBI): domain Eukaryota; kingdom Metazoa; phylum Mollusca; class Cephalopoda; order Sepiida; family Sepiolidae; genus Sepiola; species Sepiola atlantica. The sequence goes on along the minus strand of OY744548.1, from coordinate 14,973,968 downwards.
CACCGATTGCCATGGCAAATAACACCCTACCTGAGAGTTCATCATTCAAACTCCTTGGCCTAACCTTCACAGGTAACATGAATTGGAACACATACATTGAAGACATTGCCAAGGCTGCCGCAAAGAAGGTTGGCTCCCTCTACCGTGCTAGTGGACTCCTTACACCTGACATTATCCTGTATCTCTACAAAGCCACCATTCGCCCATGCATGGAGTATTGTTGCCACATCTGGGCTGGTGCATCATCTACTAGTCTCTCCCTCCTTGACAAAGTCCAAAAAAGAGTAGTCAACCTAATAGGTCCCTCACTGTCAGCTAAGCTCCAGCCCCTGTCCCATCGCCGCAATGTAGCATCCTTGTGTTTGTTTTACAAATACTTCAATGGATTATGCTCCGATGAGTGTGCTGCTCTGGTGCCCCCTCGACGTAAATTCACTAGACTAACTCGACATTCTACTAAATCTCATTCATTCACTGTGGAGGTCCCCAGATGCCGGAGAGCATTCTACTCAAATAGCTTCTTTCCTCGTGCTGCTGGCTTCTGGAACTCCCTCCCTGCCCCCTGTTTCCCCGACAGTACTGACATGCAGAAATTTAAAACTAATGTAAACAGACATCTCGCTGCTCAGATCCCAATTTAAGCTGAACCACCAATCCTTCTCCCCTTTTCCTTTTTCTCAGTAGCCCCTTACATTTACAGTGGCGTCCTGCCTTGTTTGGGGTGAACCATGTAAAAAAAAAAAAATTGTTTTACTAACATTTGACTGTTTTATTTTATGGCAATAAACCCTTTTCGGGTTATTTAATGCCGAATCAGGTCATTTTACTAACATTTGGTTGTTTTATTTTATGGCATATAAACCCTTTTCAGGTTATTTAATGCCGAATCAGGTCATTTTACTAACATTTGGTTGTTTTATTTTATGGCAATAAACCCTTTTCAGGTTATTTAATGCCGAATCAGGTCATTTTACTAACATTTGGTTGTTTTATTTTATGGCATATAAACCCTTTTCAGGTTATTTAATGCCGAATTAGGTCATTTTACTAACATTTGGTTGTTTTATTTTATGGCATATAAACCCTTTTCAGGTTATTTAATGCCGAATCAGGTCATTTTACTAACATTTGGTTGTTTTATTTTATGGCAATAAACCCTTTTCAGGTTATTTAATGCCGAATCAGGTCATTTTACTAACATTTGGATGTTTTATTTTATGGCATATAAACCCTTTTCAGGTTATTTAATGCCGAATCAGGTCATTTTACTAACATTTGGTTGTTTTATTTTATGGCATATAAACCCTTTTCAGGTTATTTAATGCCGAATCAGGTCATTTTACTAACATTTGGTTGTTTTATTTTATAGCAATAAACCCTTTTCAGGTTATTTAATGCCGAATCAGGTCATTTTACTAACATTTGGTTGTTTTATTTTATGGCATATAAACCCTTTTCAGGTTATTTAATGCCGAATCAGGTCATTTTACTAACATTTGGTTGTTTTATTTTATGGCATATAAACCCTTTTCAGGTTATTTAATGCCGAATCAGGTCATTTTACTAACATTTGGTTGTTTTATTTTATGGCAATAAACCCTTTTCAGGTTATTTAATGCCGAATCAGGTCATTTTACTAATATTTGGATGTTTTATTTTATGGCATATAAACCCTTTTCAGGTTATTTAATGCCGAATCAGGTCATTTTACTAACATTTGACTGTTTTATTTTATGGCAATAAACCCTTTTCAGGTTATTTAATGCCGAATCAGGTCATTTTACTAACATTTGGCTGTTTTATTTTATGGCATATAAACCCTTTTCGGGTTATTTAATGCCGAATCAGGTCATTTTACTAACATTTGGTTGTTTTATTTTATGGCATATAAACCCTTTTCAGGTTATTTAATGCCGAATCAGGTCATTTTACTAATATTTGGTTGTTTTATTTTATGGCAATAAACCCATTTTCAGGTTATTTAATGCCGAATCAGGTCATTTTACTAACATTTGGTTGTTTTATTTTATGGCATATAAACCCTTTTCAGGTTATTTAATGCCGAATCAGGTCATTTTACTAACATTTGGTTGTTTTATTTTATGGCATATAAACCCTTTTCAGGTTATTTAATGCCGAATCAGGTCATTTTACTAACATTTGGTTGTTTTATTTTATAGCAATAAACCCTTTTCAGGTTATTTAATGCCGAATCAGGTCATTTTACTAACATTTGGTTGTTTTATTTTATGGCATATAAACCCTTTTCAGGTTATTTAATGCCGACTCAGGTCATTTTACTAACATTTGGTTGTTTTATTTTATGGCAATAAACCCTTTTCAGGTTATTTAAAGCCGAATCAGGTCATTTTACTAACATTTGGATGTTTTATTTTATGGCATATAAACCCTTTTCAGGTTATTTAATGCCGAATCAGGTCATTTTACTAACATTTGGTTGTTTTATTTTATGGCATATAAACCCTTTTCAGGTTATTTAATGCCGAATCAGGTCATTTTACTAACATTTGGTTGTTTTATTTTATGGCATATAAACCCTTTTCAGGTTATTTAATGCCGAATCAGGTCATTTTACTAACATTTGGTTGTTTTATTTTATGGCAATAAACCCTTTTCAGGTTATTTAATGCCGAATCAGGTCATTTTACTAACATTTGGTTGTTTTATTTTATGGCATATAAACCCTTTTCAGGTTATTTAATGCCGAATCAGGTCATTTTACTAACATTTTGGTTGTTTTATTTCATGGCATATAAACCCTTTTCAGGTTATTTAATGCCGAATCAGGTCATTTTACTAACATTTGGTTGTTTTATTTTATGGCATATAAACCCTTTTCAGGTTATTTAATGCTTAAGCTCGAAATTAGTCTTAAATAAATGGTGCAACTCTGTATTCGTCCATACTGGGTTATTTCTCTTTAATTTGAAAAAAAAAAAAATTTTTTTTGAAAACCCGTTTTTAAATATTATATTTTCTTTCGATCAATGAACGAACACATAGTTGCATACCATTTTAAAGATGTTGGCCGTTGGAAATAATTCCTACCCTGACAAAGTATTTCCTGGTGACAATTAAGAAAAGCATATCAATAATAAGTAAAATTGGTCTCTTTATCATTTCTTTGTCGTCGATAGCTTTCTTCCTACAAAATCAATATTTGATTCTGGTTCGCCACTTTTTTTCTTGTGAATTGTTGCAACATGTTGTCAAGAAGAATAAGATGTAGTTAGTATCAATTCTTTCAAGAAAATAATTTGTCCGGGTCGGAATTATTTTCGAATGGTCGCCATTTAAGAAAAAGGGGTGTATCTCTATATTCATCCATACAGTGTTTCTTCTGTTTGATTGGACCCAAAAATAATATCTTGAAAAAAAAAGGCATAGTTTAAAACAGAAAAGCTACAGAAATTGCAATTTAAAGTGTATTTAACTAGTTGTTTATAAAAATGAGTAGAAGAGAATGAATAAGATTGACACATACCTATTTGACGATATGTTTGAGATAAAAGGGTTGCTGTTAATATTAATTAGGTACTATTATTTTAGTTGATCAAATATATCATAACTTACCCTAGAATATTATATTTTAATTTTGGAGAGGGATTGTGATCCTTGATTGTAGCAATATTTGAGGTGGGTATGTAAGAAATAAATTTTCATTAGAAGTTTAAGATTATAATTAGGGCTACGTAGTTAGGATGTTGTGCCATAGACAGGACTTCTCTAATGCATATAGCGGATGAGCTGATCAGATTTTTCTCTTGTTAAGAACAGCAAAGGAAACCAAACGTATTTAGGTAGTTTGGTAGTTTTGTTTTACGGCATATCAACCCTTTTTGGGTTATTTAATGCCGAATCTGGTCTTGTTTTCTTATCTTTCTTGTTTTTTTCCCCTTTTAATATCTGTTTCTATTTAACCCATAGTTGGGATCCTAACAGGTACTACCACTCCGGGTCAGGGTGGACCTGGGAGCAATGGTAATTAAGAGGAGGCTCCACATTCCCCAAAGTCCGTAAGCCGGATCTCACCATCGGATGTAGTTTAAGGTCATATCCAGGACCGGGAGTAGGGTAGGAAAAATAAAAATAAAAAAGGGGAGGGAGAAAGGGAGAGGGGCTGTTGTTTTTGTTTTTGGTTTTGTAGAACATAATTAAGTTTTACAAACAAAAAAAAAAAAAAAAAAAAAAAAAACGTCAATGTAGGTGAATTTCGTCTCAGGGAGCCACAGGGCAGCCTGATCTGGTATCACCAGCGTATTTAGGAGAGCGCTCACTCTTTGGATGATGTGTTTGGGTGAAGACTGAAGGGGTATTATGTATGTATACTGTATACTGTAAAAGATAAAGAACTATTAAACCCCATATGATAGTGTGCTGTTATTATTTACAACTTTTACAACTGTTGTGATATTTTGAGCTGTTGGACATTGCTCGTCTTTTGGCCTGCTTCAAAGCGTCGAGTCGGCAAGTGACATGCTTATCAAATTGCAAGCTTAGAATGATAGCTGTAGTTACTACACCCCCACCACCGTAGGTCCCAAAGGGTTAATGATGCAGCGATCTGCACACATAGTTGGTATCTATATAAAGATCACATACTGAAAAAGTACGAGCACATCAATAAGATTATAGTTATTAACGCTTGTGCGACACGACGATCACTCTCTTGGTATCGATAACTCTGAACCCGGTGGCAAACCAAAAGTCTAAAGACCAGTTGTACCTTCAACCGCAGATGTTATATTAGAGGGTTCTTTCTATTAAATGCCTAAATGCTAAAGAAAATATCTCTCCTAGTATACTCTTTAAGTACACACACACGCACAGACACCAGCCTCAAGTGTCTTCGGTCTCTCTGTACAAGGGTTTGTCAGGACGACCTGACGTGAGGATACTTACTCCTACAAGTAAACCCTGACCAAATATTAAAAATAACATAGTATTCGAAGCCCAAATAAGATCCCCTTGGCATTAGCTCATACGAAGAATAGGGCACCTTCTCTAAGTAATGTTACTTCAAGTCACAATACTTAGCTGGATACTCCACCAGTGTCATTCTTTTGTCTAACCACCCAAGAACGCCGCAGCCTAGCAAAAATAGACGACCGTTAGGGAGTCTATTTTGGCTAGTATAACCTTTAAGTACACACACACGCACAGACACCATCCTCAAGTGTCTTCGGTCTCTCTGTACAAGGGTTTGTCAGGACGACCTGACATGAGGATACTTACTCCTACAAGTAAAACCTGACCAAATATTAAAAATAACATAGTATTCGAAGCCCAAATAAGATCCCCTTGGCATTAGCTCATACGAGAAATAGGGCACCTTCTCTAAGTAATGTTACTTCAAGTCACAATACTTAGCTGGATACTCCACCAGTGTCATTCTTTTGTCTAACCACCCAAGAACGCGGCAGCCTTGCAAAAATAGACGACCGTTAGGGAGTCTATTTTGGCTAGTATAATCTTTAAGTACACACACACGCACAGACACCATCCTCAAGAGTCTTCGGTCTCTCTGTACAAGGGTTTGTCAGGACGACCTGACATGAGGATACTTACTCCTACAAGTAAACCCTGACCAAATATTAAAACTAACATAGTATTCGAAGCCCAAATAAGATCCCCTTGGCATTAGCTCATACGAGGAATAGGGCACCTTCTCTAAGTAATGTTACTTCAAGTCACAATACTTAGCTGGATACTCCACCAGACCAGATGAATTCTGGTCCTGGAATCCGGTAAGACCACGAGACCAAAAGAAAAATATACTATAACATAATCAACTGGTCAATTGGAGAGAGGAAAATTAAAATTAATGTTCTTAACTTTTTTACTAGCTCAACGTTTGAGAGATAAAAGAGAAATTTAATAGAATATTCGAATATCTATGTATCTCATATAGGGATCAAGTGTTAGCGTAGGTAGAGGCCCCTTGATTTCTGAGAACTTCAACTGGAGTAAAATGACATAAGAGAGAATACACACACACACACACATATATATATATATATATATATATATATATATATATATATATATATATATATATATGGGAAGAGAAGGATGAAAGTAATCCGACGTGATGGGAAAATGAAAAAGGAAAACCAAAAAATGGATGTTTTTTATGTGTACATCAACGTTTCGTCTTTATTTATAAGACTTCATCAGGATGATAAAATAGAGAAAAAATGTCATGCAAGTGCAGATACATGTAGGGTAGACATATTGGGAGGAAAAATAGAATGAAATAGTTGACACTGCTGGGTGGACGTCCGTATTTCTCCAACAAATACGGACGTCCGCCCAGCAGTGGCCACTATTTCATTCTTTTTTTCCTCCCAATATGTCTACCCTACATGTATCTGCACTTGCATGACATTTTTTCTCTATTTTATCATCCTGATGAAGTCTTATAAATAAAGACGAAACGTTGATGTACACATAAAAAACATCCATTTTTTGGTTTTCCTTTTTGATTTTCCCATATATATATATATATATATATATATATATATATATATATATATATATATATATATATACATATATATATATATATAACGATTCAATTCAACAAGCCAAGATGACAGAAAATTTGGCAGTTTAATGCAGATAGGTGTGTACGTCTTATTCAAGCTCTGACCCCTATATTAACATTTATTATTGTTGATTTTCTTACTTTCTATAATTAGTAATTTTCATGTCGTGAATGTCATAATTGACACATATTAATGTAGTTTAAAGAGAAAAAAAAACTAAATGAAGGATAGTTTTTTTTAATGGATATCCAGCGGAAATGCAAACCAACGATATTATTCTAAAAATCAAACCTAATACAAAATGGATACCTGTACCCTAGAGAATATTTGTCTGATCTTCGTATATGACTTTGCTTATAATTACATCCTCGGACAAAAAGAGACAGAGATATACATAGACAGACTAAGACTCAATATAAACCGCCCCATAAGAAATAGAACGCAGTTCATATCATTCATCAATGTTAGTACTCCCATAATGTTCCTCATCTTTTGGCGTTCAATCATTTCCGTCTCATTAACCTTTACTCTCTAGTAGCAGTTGACCTTGATAACTGGTGACTAAATAGTAAAAATCATATATTTGCAGCAGCTTTGTGTATACATTTTATGAGAAACAGATTAAAATATAGAAAAAAGGTAGAAATAATCTATATGCTATAACAGAAAATATATATATTCTGCGGGTCCATATGTTTGGTAGTAGATTTTTAAAAAATATATAACGTTCAACAAAAAAGAACAGTTGAAGTATTCTTTGAGATGGAAGATTTCCGTTGTAGCCATGGGCTAATACCTCACCAACTAAAAAATAAACTACTGAAACCAATTACGTTTCCTCTGATCCAGTACCAGAAACGTATTTCATTAATATTTTTCTCCCTGCAATTTCCCACCTTCTAGAAAAGAAAAGACAACAAACAAAAAATGTCTTGTAATTTTTAGAGCGGACATAATTGTCTTCCAACTAGCAAGTTACTTGCAGGATATTAAATTATGTTCCACTCCACTGAACTTATAATCTTGGCTCTAAGAGGAATTTGGTCTGGAATAATGCGAACGCGCAGTTTCATATTCATATTTGTGTTCATATTTGTGTGTGGGAGGGAGAGTGTTGACATGGTTATCAGCGTAGAGTGCGAAGCTGGCAAATCGAGTTCAATTCTTATTCAGAGGGGTTGAGTCAACTGGGCAAATAATAGCGTAAAAAATAAGGTATGGAAGTGTTTGAGCCGCCCAAATAAGTATTAAGAAACACTACCGGCGTAATAAAAAAGCGAATTACAGGGTAACCCCCTACCCCACAAATGCAACCCATGAAATCGTTAATAAATTCACAATCATTTTGCTTAATGTAAGAAGAGGGTATGCACCCGCCTTTTTAACCCCGCAATCCCGTCACTCTTACGGGTTTGGAACACGCGAATCAAAGAAGCGAAATAAATACGTATATCTCTTCAGGTATATAACGACGAGATTGCGGGGTTAGAAATGTGGGATCATACCTTCCTTTTCTGTAAGAGAAATTAAATGAATCTAAATATAAATTCATATGCTATATACTTCTCATGTGTCAGAAATGTGCTGGTGTATGGCTGCGAAACCTGGGATGCTTCTGCCGGCACACTAAAGAAACTGCCTCCTAATGACAAGGCAATGGTCAGATAGATCTGTATTGTGAGGCCTGAACATAGCATGCCTTTTGGGTCTCTGCTCGCGCAGGTCAACTTGGAAAGCCTCGCAGATGTCATGCAGAAAAGCAGACTGCGTTGGTTGGGGCACGTTGAGCGCAGCAATGGCTTGATTGCTAAAGCTCGACAGTTGAATGTGCCAGCAGAGAAGGCCACCTCTGGCAGACCCAAGTTGGGTTAAGGTTGAAGTAGGGGTGCTAAAACAACAGAAGGTGCTGAAAAATAAAATCGTAAGTGTGGTGGTTTGTAGAACCCTCCCATAACTATCTAGGTATGAGCTGTACACTGTTTTCCAAGTTGTTTCAAGAGCCAAACACAAGCAAGACACTTTTTAAGTAGGGGAACAAGAAAATAAGGCGTCAGGACTTATTTGTATCACTAGTTAAGATACTCTGCTAACTGGGATGGGGGCTGATAAGACCTCAGCTTGACGTGCACTATGCCTAGGCAGGGTACACATACTCAAACTTCGTTCGTCCAAAACACATCAGCTAGCGATGTGTATCTCTTCCTATAGCATCTGATTTTGACTTCAAGCTGATGTTTAAAGTGCGAAATAAGATCGTAATCAGAAGGCGATTCTCTTACGTCATATGTCTGAGAGTTATATCTAAACAATGCTCAGAATATTCTTTAACAGAAGGTAACCATCCTTGTTTCTTTGGAACGTTGACGTTTGCTATTTTGATTTAGGCTGATGTATTTGCTATTTTATGGAATGGGTTCTCTAAGATTATTTTATTTATTTGTTGGTTATGCTTATGTTTTTATTACTCTACATCTTATATCAAACTTCATAAAAGTTGTTTCTCAGCTATTCTTTGAAATGTTGTCACTGGCTTGGACTTAACTGTAACAACTTTTCAATAAGCTCAATACATTTGTTCAGAATGTTCTACATCTGGATGGATAGCGGCCGAAGGACAATCAGACTTAGTGTTAAATTGGAAAGATGCGTTTAAAGATAGTCTAACAAAGCGATAAATAATTAAGCAATGTGCTTAAACCATAAGTAACTCTCTCGCTCAATACATTTGTTGAGAATTTTCTACATGCGGATGGGCTTCAAACTACCGGATCTTATAAAATGTGTATTATTGGGATTATACAGACTACGCTATTCAATATTGAATGTTGTTTCACAACGTTTCAGCCGATGTAACCACCGACCTACGTCAGGTGCATCTTTTCTAAGTGACATTCTGCTGGACAGTTGAAGGTTAAATCCCTATTACAGACGATACTAATTATGACTAAATAACATTTTCTTATCTGGCAGTTGCTGTATAAAGTACCGAGTTCGACATAAAGATTCCCGAGTTTAAAAATACACATGACGAAGGTCAGAGGTTACATTAACCGACACCTTGGTAGAATAACATCCCAGATTAGAATAGTAGAAACACAATATTTTTAGTTTACTTGTTTTATTTTGTTCGTCTGATTTGACTTTTTGTTAAATATTAATAGTAGTGGATACGTCTGCTAGTAGTTATTAGCTAGTACATATTTTTCCGTTGGAAAACAAAAAACGTTTCAGACGAATAGTCACGAAGGGGTCAAGGGATTTATCCTGCTGCGTTTGTGATGAAAAAATATCGATGACACGACTGGACATGACGTTAAAGATGACTCACACAGAGGATAGCGATCGAAGGACAATTAGTCTTAGTGGGAAATTTGAAAGAGGCCTTTTTAAGATAATAAATAATAATTGAGCGATGTGCTTAAACCATAAGTAACTCTCTCGCTCTAACCTCTGTCTCTCCCTTTCGATCATTCAGCTACGAGTCGATCATCGACTGAATTAATTCATTTTTCGTCTAAGAACGTGTTGTTTTAATTAATTGAATAATCATAATAAACAGGCTGACATTCAGCTTTTGTTGTAGTTAACGGAATTAACCTCGGTACTTGGGGGAAGCAACACACACGCATGCACGACGACGTTGATCAGCAAAGAAGTTATGGTTTTAAGTTGATTAAAACTTCAATTGTTATATCATTTTGTAAAGTAAATGATTATACAGGGTGGGCAAAAATAAGGGTCCTATTTTTAAAAATTCATAACTTTTTTATTTATTTATTTTTTTTTTTTTAGAATAAGTAAAGGACCCCTTCCGAAGCAAGCATGAGCCGTATTAGCCCTAAGGAACGTACCCTCATTTAGAAAACATTATTTTTGCTTAAAAAACTCAAAACAGTGTAAAAAACAATACTTTAGTTTTTGTAAGTTTTAAGAAGTGTTTTTCGGCTAAAATTTGTTTTGTTTATTTCAAAAAATCTCGGAAGGGTCAGTCTACACACACATAAAGTTTGGTGAGTTTAACTTTTATTTTGTGGAAGTTATTCAAATTCAAGTTATTCAAATTTAAAGATAGGACCCTTATTTTGGCCCACCCTATATAAGGTCTTCTAGATTACGCTTTTATGCCTATGTAATATTTACATCTTACAATATTTCGTGTTTGGTGACATTTTTCTGCCAGAATTGGATGTAGCACTTTCACTTCAATAGAAAATTGTTGTAGAATTTGCATGTTATTTTCCTTATAGTCTTTACTTACTTTCCCCTTGCTTCCTCTGTGCATACTAATCAGGATTTATTTGTCCAAATTTACGATTTCCGAAACTGTACTTCCTAACTGGTTATAGTTTACAAACGGATTTAAATATATAGTGATGGAGTAGGTGCACATGTGTTAAAGGAAGATACTACGAACAATAAAATCAGTCTCTTTTGTGTCTGACTACAAGGTTGATCAGATGTCCACATACATGTCTTCTCAATTGTACCTTACACTGAAAATATAGATGAAGATATTCAACGTTTAATATCCTGTTGAGGATTTTTCTAAGTCTAGACGCTTGAAACGGATTGCAAAAATAGACTAAAATGTGTTTTTCATTTAAAAGTTGATCCTGGTCACAGCACCAAATTAGATGCACCAACATTCAAGAAGTACATAATTACATACGGACATATTAATGATGTCCTAGTGGCTATAGAACCTTTCGAGCTACAAATTGTGCCCCATAATTTCCACCTGCATTGTTTGTTCTCCTTCCTGTGTACATCGAACATTTTCAAGAACACAGGTTTATTCCCATGTCAATTTGCATATCACGTTATCTTTTGGCATTGATCTTCAATATGAGACGGATCTTTTTTTCACTTGTTTCCTTTTGCATATGGCCTAGTGTCTGATTTGCAAGGCTCACGGCCTTTTTGTCTGAGTTAGGTATGGTTCTGTTCGACTCTACGAGCCCCTTCTCCTCTACATTATATCCTTCTTCGTGAGGCGGGTTTGTTTCATAGCCAGTCGTTTTTTGCATGATTCAAACAATCTAACCCGACCTCAATAGGTAATCCAACGGGTCAAATTTCTCTAGTGGATATATAACATTTTAATGAAACTGATACTATCATAATATTTTACCCTTGTTTTCTAGTTCTCTCTATTTTGCGCATCCTTCCTCTCTTTATTGTTCTCTCTTTCTATCTAAACATCTTCTCTCTCTCTCTCTCTCTCTCTCTCTCGTTCTCTCCTTGCCACTTCTTTGTCCATCCTTACCCTCTTTCTCTTTTAAAAAAAAAAGTGACTAACCGATCCCCCCTCTTTAACTCTAACTCGTTTTCTCGTTCTCTTTTTTGCCCATCACTTCTCTCTTTCTCATTCCCTCTCTCTATCTCTCGTTCCCTCTTTTTCTCTCAATCTTTCTTTATCTTTTTTCCTCTCTTTTTCTCTCTCTCTCTCTTCCTGTCTCTCTGTTGTTACCAATATTTATCATTCTGTCTTTCTCTCCCCCTCTCTCTTCATGATACATTTATAGCTGGCGCACCATGTTTCCGTGACTTCGCGTCGTCAACGTTCGGTTAGGTTTCGGTAGCGCCCGAGAGTTGACGAGGCGAAAACTGCCAAACGTTAAATTGAAGACTGGCAGCCGATAAATTACGACGAAGTAAAGCAAACTAAAATACCTATATACAAATAAAGAACTAACAAACCATAGCTAAACAACTGTTATTAATTAGATGTTTATTTTTCTTCTTTGTTATCAAAGGAACCATTGTTAATCAAATGTTTTTAAATAAAATGTTATTTTGTTTGTGCACCGGAAGTTTCAAATGATGATTTTGTTTGATTTGTTAAGCAAATCTTATTGTTTTTTTATATTTTTTTTCACATTTTTTGTGAATTTTTTTTTCTTGTTAAAACATAAACACCAAAACAATATTTTTTTTAAATGCTTAAAAGCATTTAAAAAAAAAATATTTTAACGAAAAAAAAAACTGTTTATAAGCAAATGTTTCTTGGTCAATAGTTCCGTCGACGCTCGGGCGCTTCCGTAACCTACCCGAACGTTGACGACGCGAAGTCACGGAAACATGGTGCGTCAGCTATAAGAGTACTCTACATATTTTCAGTTTAATATTTTGCCCATTATCCTTTCTTCTCATCCTCTTCAAAACGAACGTCCAATGCAGTTATAAATAGTTACTTACCTTCGGATCGCTATCATATTTCTACATAACAATGGCATTATCATTTCATTTTATTTTTCTCTCAGTTTCGTTTTTCTTTATATCTTTTTCACTCCCCCCCTCTTTCTCTCTCTCTCTCTCTTTATCTCTTTACTTTTATCTTTCTCTCTCGCTCTCTCTCTCTCTATCTCTTTACTTTTATCTCTCTCTCTCTCTCTCTCTCTATCTCTTTACTTTTATCTTTCTCTCTCTCTCTATCTCTCTATCTCTTTACTTTTATCTTTCTCTCTCTATATATATATCTCTTTACTTTTATCTTTCTCTCTCTCTCTCTATCTCTTTACTTTTATCTCTCTCTCTATATATATATATCTTTACTTTTATCTTTCTCTCTTTCTCTCTCTCTCTCTCTTTCTCTCTCTTTCACATTCGGTCTTTCTTTCTTCATCTGTCTTCCTCTCCAACTCTTATTTTAAAAATAATAAACAGCAGTTACCTCCCTTTTGTGTCGTTATAATTATCCAATATATAACTCCCGAATATCCGCTCCCCCTCTATCTATCTCTCTCTATCTCTCTCTCTCTCTCCCACTCTTTAATATTGCTTCTATCTTTACCTATATGTCTTCCTCTCCACACTTTGAAATTATTTACAGCCGTTACCTCCCTTTGTGCCATTATCATTATCTCATACATAACACCCCCTCTCTCTCACCCCCCTCTCTCTCACTCTCTCTCTCTCTCTCACCCCTCTCTCTCTCTCTATCTATCTATCTATCTATCTATCTATTCCCTTTTCCAGGTATATCTCTTTTTCTGGTTCAATTGCGAGTGTGACCGTACATAAATTACCGCGAAAGTGCCAGCCCTGACACACTTCCTCGTCCCATAATTAATGCAGCCTCAGTAGGGCATTGTTGTCTGCATTCTGCTCATGTGCACAAAGCCATGCAGATGATGTCTAATCAGGCTAAAATGCTTGCATGACTGTGCACAAACGGGAAGACAATGCGTTCTCGAATATGCCGCACCCGCCTTATTATCAGTAGTTACAAAACACACACGAAGGGCAGACTGAAAAAAGAAGAAACTTTCTGATGATCCTACATATTTATATGCAATTATCATATATATATATATATATATATATATATATATATATATATATATATATATATATATATATATACAATTATACACGGACACGTTTCGCAGTCAACGGCTCGTCAGCGTGGTTAGACCTAGCAAGATTCGAAAGCAGGACCCCAAGGAGGGGGGGGGGGGGTGAAGTCCCTTCGTGAAAATTCAGATGCCTCCGATTTGTGTGAAATTTTAAAGAATAGGCATTATACATCAATAAAAGAATATTCCCTAAATTGCAGTTCCCTTAGACTATTGTAAAGGGTTTTATGGAGTATAATATTGGCATAAAATAATTTATTTTCAAATTTACATTAAAATTGATGCATATTTTTTAGACACCAATTAAGAAAGATTTCCTGAATTCCAATTTCTTATTAAAACCTCTTTGCTTAAGTCTGAAATTTTAGACAATTTCTAGAATCAAAATCAAGTAATGGATTTTTATCAACATTTTGATAAGGGTTATAGAGATAAGGTTTAGTATAATTATATATTGGTTTTAATCTTCGTAACGACACATAAAAGTGGTGCAAAACTGTGCTGTTCAGAGATTTAATTGTATCTTTCCTGGGGCGGGTACTTTAACTGATTGTAATTTTGCTTCTTCCTTTTTCCAATGCGAAAACCTAAAAAAACGGACATATTTTCGATCATTGGAGATAGTTGCTGATTAAAGAATGACTGAAGCATTTCTCTGAATGTCCAACTAAATAATAATGTATATATATATATATATATATATATATATATATATTAGTAGAGAATGGTAGTTTGCTTGAAACAATGCGGGGTATAGTAGTAGTAAGTTTTTGAAAGGCTGTGGGCAATGCAAATTCCGGGTAAGATGCAAGTTGTAAGGAACAAAAACAATAAATCGAATACGGAATATGACTTACTATTTATTTTTCCCAAAATCTTACATAACAGCAAGAGTGTTTTTAGCTGTTTGTGTGATGCCCGGGTGATTAAAAATCACTATTTAATATTTCGGGAAAAGAGACTTCCCTTTGTCAAAAATAATTAAACCAGAAGAAAAATTTCTCCGACTGTGCAGAGAATTCTACAAAACAAAAAATGTTTTGTTTTGTAGGATTCTCTGCACAGTCGGAGAAATTTTTCTTCTGGTTTAATTATTTAATTTAATTATACATTAAAACGTGGTTATTTGAATATAATATCAACCTGACTTATATTTGCTCTATTGTCGCTAATTGACAATATTTTAAGGAGACTGCAAAGTAAAAGGGCACCGTATTTTGTCAGAACGATGTGTATTTCGTAAGAACGGCATGTATACGTGAGAAAGTAAGTAGATGTATACCATTGCGCGGATGGAGGATAAAACTGTGTGTCTGTATAGTATATGAGGTGATATGTATGTAGATATCTATATGTATATGTGTATAAAAATATGGGTACTAAGATAGCGATGTACTTTTTGACAGAAATATGTAGATATTGATCAGTATATATATTATATTGTACGAATCGGTGCAGCGTTTTATTAGTAGCCTTATTCAAAGCTATCGTACTTATTTGATTGCCTATCTATATAGTATAAATGTGAATAAATTCGGATCGTATTCGTATTTGGGTATAATTATTGTTTTTACGGAGTAATTGTGCTTAGTTGTAACTATATATATATATATATATATATATATATATATATGTGTGTGTGTGTGTGTGTGTATATATACGTATAGGCTTGTGTATGTATTTGTGAGTATGTGTGTACCTGAATGTGTGTATATATATACACATATATATATATACACACACACATATATATATATATATATATATATATATATATATATATATATATATATATATATATATATGTGTGTGTGTGTGTAAATATAAGTATATACATGTTTATATACGGGTTTGTATATATGTGAGCAGATGAATAAAGTTTTTATATATAGGTCAATTTCGGAATGAACTTATCCGCTGACCGTTAAATTTTTGGCCTCGAACGTGTGCGATTATACTGAGGCGACATTGAAGATATTCCTAAGTGGGTAATAAAATGTATAAAAGAATTAGAAAGCGGTCAAACGTGCTTGATTAATTTAAATGATAAAAAAGTGAGCGCGAATGTGTAATTGCATATTAATCTTGCTCGTTTAATTATGCACCTATCCCCTTCCAACCGTGGTAATACATAGAATAATGAAGTTTGTTATTTCTAATTTCCTTTTCTCTAAAGATCTGAGGAAGTTGGCTCACGAAAGAGGACGCAGCTGAAACATGTATGCACATATGTAACTAAAAATGTTTTTGTATATTAAAATTATACAAAAGATACAGCTCTAATTATCATTTAGCATTTTTTATGAACACTAGGATTTCATTGGATTAACATCTAGGAAACAAAAATAATACATGTACTATACATATATATATATATATATATATATATATATATATATATATATATATATATATATATATATGAAGCAATCCAACAAAAGATATAAGCGTCAACTAATATCTTATAATTAGTGAAACATCCGGATAAACACTGAAGCTCAATATACTGGATAGAACATTAATATTATAATATGAAATGAAGTAATAAAATAAGGTGTCAATCAAATTTTATTAGAATTCAAAGTTACAAGCAAAGTATCCTTAAGTCCTTAGCTCATGAGTTTTCAAAGATAATTCTTCTCTTCAGAGGACCATTACCGCAGTTATACTACTACAGGTAATAAAATTACGCTTTGAAAATATATAAAATTATATACACAAATACATAAAAATACATAACATCAAACATATCAACCCAAAAACATTATTTTTGTTGAATCCATACAGTCCATCCAGGTCATACATATTGAGAAGCATAATCAGGAAAGACATTACTCCAAGTTATAAACAGCAGTCCAAATACGTGTAATTGAAGGGGCTGACAAAGTTATCCAGTCCCGAAATGTGTCAATATTCAATGTTAATGATAAATAAATCAAATAATATAGAAAGTCCAATCAAAGTTCCAAAATCCCGATATGTGCAACCCAAGTCAAATCAAAGTTATATTTTAGTTATAAACCTTCATATATATATATATATATATATATATATATATATATATATATATATATATATATATATATATATATATATATATATATATATATATATATGAAGGTTTATAACTAAAAGATAACTTTTATATATTGTGAGATGAGGAAAGCTCAATATACTGGATAGACCAAAAATTATATATATATATATATATATATATATATATATATATATATATATATATATATGCATATATAAACATGTTAAGAATTTTACAAAGGGTTTTTGTTTTGACAAAAAATGATTCGCAAAATAAATATAATCTTGGTTTGTCGAATGTAGCAAAATGTTGTTTATTCATATATGCTCTGTTGTTACATGTTGACGATCATCGAGCTTTCACTTTTAAGAGGTTGGTATACATAAAGAATACAAAGTATATTCCAAAACATATATTATTACACACCTATATATATATATATATATATATATATATATATATATATATATATATATATATATATAGAGAGAGAGAGAGAGAGAGAGAGAGAGAGAAAGAGAGAGAGAGAGCTAGATTGATAGTTATAGCATTAGATGCACAGATCAAAGAAAATGCTATATCTTAGCCATGTTAAACCGACCGACACAGGAATAAGATGCGTCAATTCTATCAACGCGTTTACGGTGAAGATGTTTTCAAACTTGTGCCTGACAAATCAACCGAAATCCTATTTCAAACTCAAGCATAACAGACAGACAAACAGACACATCGTAGATATATCTAAAATAAAATACGTCCTTTCAATCCGAAGTGTTTAGAAATGGATCTGCTATTTCAAACATAAGCGTGACAAATAGACTGACTCACCAACCGACAGACCGAGTTCATCATTGTGATGCGAGGTCGCATCAAGAATATAAATAAATAAAAACAATCTATATCATGATCACAAACAACACCGAAAATTCATCATCATTGTCGTAATCAATAATAATATCACAAGAACCTCATCGGTTCAGTTCTCTTTGATCAACTCAAAGAATAATTGGGGTGGGGAGGGGAGATACGGTTTGATGACCCGTGAAATGTTATTAGATTTTAGCGGCCATTAGGATTCTCTGAAGGAGATACACCAACAACCAAAGCAAGAAGAAGAAATAGTATGAAAAGGAGAAGGGGGAGGAAAAGAAGAAGAAAGAGGAGGAGAAGAAAAGAATTGATAACAAAGAAGGAGAATAAGAATTGATATAGGAAGAAAAAGAAGGAGAGCAGAAGATAGAAAAAAAGACGAAGAAGAGGAAGAAGAGGAGGTTAAAGTACACAATACAAAAACATGATTAAGTAGAAAAGGAGTAAGAAGATGTTAACAATGAACAAGTTTAAGAAGTAGGAGAAGAAAAAGAAGAGGGAAGAGGTAGAGAAGAAGGGGGTGAATGGGAGAAGAATAGGAACAAGAACTAAAGAAAGAAGAATTAGAAAAAGAAGAAGAAGAAGAATTAGAAAAAGAAGAAGAAGAAGAATGAGAAGAAGAAGAAGTAGAAGAAGAAGAAGGAAAAGAAGAAGGAATGGAAGTAGAACATCGGGAGAAAGAAGTAAACGAAGAAGAGGGAAATGGGGAGAATAGGAAGCAGTTTAAAAACAAGAACTTGAAGAAGTAACACTTTTATGAGCGGAAGCAAAAGAAACGAGGGCAAAGATGATGTAGATGGCATTGGAAAAGGATTAGAAAATATAAAACCTAGCAACGAAGAAGAAGAAGAAGAAGAAGAAGAAGAAGAAGAAGAGAAAGAAGAAAGAAGAAAGAAGAAGAAAGAAAAAGAATGTGAATATGAAGCACGGAAATAGGAAAAAGGGGGGGGGATAAGAAGAAGAAGAAGAAGAAGAAGAAGAAGAAGAAGAAGAAGAAGAAGAAGAAGAAGAAGAAGAAGAAGAAGAAGACGACGACGACGATGGAAACGAATACATAGAATGATGTGGGGAAAAGAAGGAAGAGAAGAAGAAGAAGAAGAAGAAGAAGAAAGCAGCGAGAAAAGGAAGAAGAAGAAGAAGAAGAAGAAGAAGAAGAAGAAGAAGAAGAAGAAGAAGAAGAAGAAGAAAAAGAAGCAAACGAAGAAGTAGAAGGATGTGAGTGAAAGAAGGAAAAGAGAAAGTAAAGAAACAAGTAGAGGGAAAACGAAGAAGAAGAAGAAGAAGAAGAAGAAGAAGAAGAAGAAGAAAGAAAACGTATATTAAGAAGAAAAGGAAGAAGAAGAAGAAGAAGAAGATTACTATAGTTGGAAAAGGTACAGAGAATTGGACAGCACTAATTGTCCTACCGACACCAGCGGACTGGAACATTATCGAGACTAGAAAAAAAAAGATGGAAAGATATCAGGATGTTGCACTTCAAATCACGCGAATCGACAGAGCCTCAAAAGTGACAGTGAGCACTTTGAACTATCTGAAAGAACTCAAAGACCTGGGAAATTAGATCTGGTTGATACGATCGAAATTACACGCTTGTTGATTATCTTTGGAGCAACTCACAGACTGCGAATAGTGTTGTGTCTCCTTGCTGCGGGAAGTGGCCTGGACATCACGTAAGAGACGCAACAGAGCATAACATAACGATAAAAATCGCGCAACAACAACAACAACAACAATAATAATAATAATAATAATAATAATAATAATAATAATAATAACAAGAAAATCCTTGAGTGCGGAAAACAACCCATATAAGGGAACACCGACGAACCTCATGTAAGTGTAAATAGAAATAGAAAAAAAGTAGAGAACTAAACTGCAAGAAATCACAAAGTCTGATTCCCAGACCGTGACCTTCGTTAAAACAAGGCCTTTCTACTGAGTATCGTTTCCTGCTGACGTCACAGTGGCTACTGCTTCGAAATACCTTAAATCAGTGCTCTTCAAACTTTTTTTGTCGCGACCCCTTTTTGGAAAAAAAACTTTTTTTTTTCGTGACCCACCAAAATTTTTTATGAATAAAAAATAAGTTAATGGAGTGAAAAAATTCCATAGTTATAATTTTGGCGACCCCCTTTCTATGGTTACGCGACTCCCCTGGGGGTCGCGACCCCCACTTTGAAGACCTCTGCCTTAAATGAACTGCTATTTTCCGGCGATTAATATATGTTCTCTTATGTATTTTCATGTTGACCCTCGTGATTAGAATCACAGTATTGGAAAAAAATAGCAATAATGCTTGTCTGTGCACTTTAAAATATCTGTTAAATACGTTTTATGGTAAAAAGAATGATAATTTTAGAAGAATAACAATTAAAATTGCAAGAAATCACAAAGTCTGATTCCCAGACCGTGACCATCGTAAAGAGAATGCCTTTCGATTGAGTCTCGTTTTCCTGCTGACGTCACAGTGATTGGTGCTAGCCGTCGCTTAAAGAGACTTCGAAATACCTCAAATGAACTGCTATTTTGCGGGGATTAATAAATGTTCTCTTATGTATTTTCATGTTGATCCTCGTGATTAGAATCACAGTATTGGAAACAAATAGAAAGAATGCTTGCATGGAGCACTTTAAACTCTCTGTTAAATATTTTTATGGTAAAAAAAATTATAATATAACTAAGAACAAATTAAGCAGTAAAAGAACATTTCAAATATTCAACTAAATTATCCAACAGATTTTTTTATAAGTTTCATTTAAAAAAAAGATTATTTCTGCACGAGTAGCATCATAGTTGCTTTATTTTCAAAATGTTGGTTATTCGGACTACATTTCTCATATATATATATATATATATATATATATATATATATATATATATATATATACAGGGTGGGCAAAAATAAGGGTCCTATTTTTTAAAATTCATAACTTTTTTATTTATTGATTTTTTAAATTTTTTTTTTTAGAATAAGTAAAGGACCCCTTCCGAAGCAAGCATGAGCAGTATTAGCCCTAAGGAACGTACCCTCATTTAGAAAACATTATTTTTGCTTAAAAAACTCAAAACCGTGTAAAAAACAATACTTTAGTTTTTGTAAGTTTTAAGAAGTGTTTTTCGGCTAAAATTTGTTTTGTTTATTTCAAAAAATCTCGGAAGGGTCAGTCTACACACACATAAAGTTTGGTGAGTTTAACTTTTATTTTGTGGAAGTTATTCAAATTCAAGTTATTCAAATTTAAAGATAGGACCCTTATTTTGGCCCACCCTGTATATATATATATATATATATATATATATATATATATAACAGTTGTTCATGGTAAACAACTGATGATCCCTTAAAATAGTGTTAGAAACAAACTAATATAATAACTGTAAAAAATAAATTGACTCACATGAGTGATTTTCCACTGAAAGACTTGGGACTAATGGTTGAGAAACTTCCGAGACTATATATATATATATATATATATATATATATATATATATATATATATATATATATATATATATATATATATATATATATATATATATATATATATATATATATATAGTAACGGATAAATTTGATTAGACAGACGAACAGCGTAGATTTAGTATAAGGAACGTTTATGTTTTGTCTTTTAAGGGAAGTGGGGTCTGATCAACTCTGCTGGGAAGCCATGAAATTAAATACTGTCTTGTTTTTAAATTCCCGAAACAGTTTTTCATGGTAAACAACTGATGGTCCCTTAAAATAGTGTTAGAAATAAACTAATATAATAACTGTAAAAAATAAATTGACTAACATGAGTGATTTTCCACTTAAAGACTTGGGAATATAATTTTCTTTTTTTAAATATAGTTTTAATGGTTGAGAAACTTCCGAGACTATATATATATATATATATATATATATATATATATATATATATATATATATATATATATATATATATATATTTGTTTTTAGATTATTTGTATTATATATTTAAGTGATAGCGTATATATTTCTTAATCGATTGTAGTTACATTGATTAGTCGGTATTATATAACGGGCTATATTACAGCATTTGTATTTTATTAGATTATCATTAGTTAATAAATTTATTATTTTTCTATACATATTAAAATTTATTGTTACTATATAGTTTAACTTATTGATATTTATTAAAAATTACTAATATAATATACTAGGTAATAACAGTTGAATTGAAGTTTTATTTTAATTTTATATTACGCGTAGTATTTTGATGAATTTCAGAATAAGGGCATCATGCAACTTTATATTGGTCATATTTGAACCATTTTCGATGCATGCAGTTAGAGAGAATTTCAGTATTTTTAGTTAATAAGTTACCTTTGTATATCAAAATAGAAAGCAATTCTTCGAGGAATAGGCAACCCAATCAATGTTTCGGCTTTTATGCAAAGGCATTTTTATTATAACCAATGTAATACTATATGTGGGTTTTAATATTGTGTAGTTCCGTTATGTCTGTGTATAATTATGTAAATTTTGAGAGATTAGAATTATTGAAAGGGTGTTGATGTTTATATTTGGATATTCTTAATTTTTTAAAAAGTTTGACTAAAAACAACTTACATGAACTTATTATTATTACTATTATTATTATTATTATTATTATTATTATTATTATTATTATTATTATTATTATTATTATTATTATCATTATTATTATTATTATTATTATTATTATTATTATTAAAAATATCAATCCTATTCGCGTTATTGTGACTGTTTTTATTGTTCTTATTACTTGGTATGTAATATTATAGTTGACGGACGTGATACAACCAAAGATTGTCCATTGCTATTCGCCCTTTCTAAGAGCTGTGATTTAACAAAAATGTTTTGCGTGGATTCAGAATATTAGCCTGAAAATATGTTAACATACAATC
Source organism: Sepiola atlantica (assembly GCA_963556195.1). NCBI lineage: Eukaryota > Metazoa > Mollusca > Cephalopoda > Sepiida > Sepiolidae > Sepiola > Sepiola atlantica. The sequence goes on along the minus strand of OY744548.1, from coordinate 14,951,226 downwards.
ATGTTACACAACTTTTGTAAGCATATAAACAAATAGGATGTAACGGGTAAACGAGTTCTGGGATGGGAAAGAGGGTGGCTTCAGGTCGCGTGACCATACGGTGGTTAAGGACCAAGATACGAACAAAGATTGCTAGATGTTTTTCGCCCTTCTAAGTGCAGCGAATTAATAAACATGTTATTTATCTACCTGCCACAGCGGTAAGATGTGACACAAGGTCGGGAAAGTGGGATTTGATAAACCAGCGCTCGAGAAGGTGAGCACTCTGGCAATTAAAATTTGCCTGGTCAGCCCCGTCGGCATTCCCCGGTGGGGGCGCTTCAAACAGTAAGCAATAAACTTACCCAAAGAGGGGAGGCAAAGCCTTGGAGGGTGTACCTCCTAGAACTGCACAGGACAAACCCACAGACCGACGTAAATCAAGCCCCGAAGGCCAAACAATACCGTCTATGGGGTGCAGTATCCATCGGAACAGATACTACACTTTGATCCAGGTCAATTAATAAACATGTTCAACGTTGATATGGAATATTAGCCCGAAAACATATCCACATATATTAATTTGACATCACTTTTTTATGAAGGAAAACAATTAGAATCCAACGGGGGTAAACGAGAGCT
>OY744548.1:14928105-14945605 GCA_963556195.1 Sepiola atlantica | reverse complement strand
TACTGGTATTGTCTTGGCCTTCGGGGCTTGATTTACGCCGGTCTATGCGTCTGTCCTGTGCAGTGCTAGGAGGTCCACCCTCCCAGGCTTCGCCTCCCCTCTTTGGGGAGGAGTAAGTTTATTGCTTACTGCCTGAGGCGCCCCTACCGGGGAATGCCCACGGGGTTGCCCAGGCAATTTTTAAACCCCACTTTCCCGACCATGGGTCACATCTTACTTGTGGGAGTAAGATAAAAACTGGCCTTGTGCCTAACTCCTGGAGAGGAGTAAATCAACACTCCCCAATACACGTTTAAAACTTAAGTTGCATTTAATTATTTGCATAAGCGAAAACAATTACATTCTTTTTACCGTAGTACGTAGTTATTTAGCTAGAATCAAGATTTAAAAAAAAAATTGTTATTTGGAAAACTGGGGAATGGTTAACGACAGCTACCAGAACGAAAAAAGGGGTAAAAAACCAATAAATAGGCAACAAATAAATGTTACCACAGGCAAGATAAGTTACTCTTCCACAAACCTGGATAAGTTTATTTGTATTTTAACTTATTTTAAAGAAGTTTTTCTTCAAAACAAACATCGTGTCAACCTCTTCATTTAGAACGAAAGAAAATGGCTGAAATTACACAGAATTTCGATAATCGCTCAAAAAACGAAAATTAAGCTAAATACTGGAAAGAACATTACATTTTCCCACGATTGCTGATATTTATTGGATGTGTTTCTAACGCTATTTTGTTTATTTTTCGATTTTTCACCCGTTATCAAGGGATCTCGTGAAGAGCTCATGGATAGCCATTCTGTTTTTCGTTTTAACTTAACAGGTAGACACTAGCGTTGTTTTGAACAAAAAACTCTTTAAAATAAGTTCAAACACAAATAAACATATCCAGATTACTTTAAAAAATAGCGCCAATCTGCGCATGACATCGACCAGACTAAACTTCTAACGTCTTAAAGAACTCGACGTATTTTCTACCCCTCGGGATTAATACCACCATCAAAATGAGGTGGAAGAAAAGGAAAAACAAACTATAGGGCTGTCTCGCTTGATAAGGTTGTATTTTACAACGAAAATTCGCGATAAAAAACATTTTAATAAATGAATTTTTCATTTATAAAAATATTGCACGATTGTTGATTTTCAAAAATATTTAATATATCCAGATTAGTACAAGAGTAACTTATCTTGCTTTTAATAATATTTATTTGTTGCCTATTTCTTGTTTTTACCCCTTTTTCGTCCTGCTAGCTGTCGTAAAGAATGCCCGAAAACTGACTATCAAGCGGAAACGTTACGTGAACACTTTCGTATTGCGATATTCAATGTTTACTGAACTAATCGAAATAGCGTGGGAGTGGGGGAGAGGAGAAGAAACTAAACGCAGAGAGAAAGAGAGAGAGAGAGAGAGAGAAAGAGAGAGAGAGAGAGAGAGAGAATGAACCTTTTTTATTGATTGTCTGCAATTTTTCAAAACACGTTTGCAACTTTAGTTGTATTCCATGAAAAATGCCAGTATACTGAAATCATATGCCCTTAATAGAGGAAAGATGAAAATTCATATACACTAAATGTACAAAAGCAAGGAAATTCCCAAATTTTTACACTTTTATTGTCATTAAGGGTATGCGAGCACAACAGGGCTATGCATTTTACTGGTAGGAATTTTTCTTCAGCGCACCTCACACACTTCATCCACTCATGCATAGAGATTTATACTGTAGTGATGTGATAATGAAATGGTTTTGTTGATATGTAGTCATACCCTTAATGACAATAAAAGTGTAAAAATTTGGGAATTTTAATCTTAACCCTATTAAGGGCATATGATTTCAGTATACTGGCATTTATCATGGAATGTCACTACTTTTGTAAAGGCTATGCTTCAAGACAATGGTAATTTTTAAGGTTTTTTAAAAATTTTCTGGAAAACTAGGATATATGGTAAACTGAAATTAAAATGCCATCAACTAGACCCTAGAACCTCTATCTCTGCTAAAAATCAGCTGAATCCATCAAATAGCTGATGAGATACAGGGTGGCAGACACGTACGTACGTACACACGGATAACACAAAATAACTCCTGACCTTTCTGGATCTCTGGGTTGCTTTGACTAATGATGCTGAAATTCTACACTCTTATAGACCCTATGAAATGAAAATATTGTGCAAAATTTTAACTAATTTGGTTTAATGGGTTTTGAGTTATGACTGATCAAAGAAATGAGATTTCTAGCATAGGTCGTTTTTGAAGTCTATTAAAGGATAGAGCGCTATCGCGCCTCCCTTGATTTAATTACTTGCATCAAACAAAACAAAAGTATTATATTCGTTTTTCCGAATAAGTAAATATTCATTCATCTAGTATAAAAATTAAAATAAATTTGCTATGTTTACAACTGACTGCGTATCAAGCGAAAGCGTTACGTTAACACTGACGTATTTCGATATTTACCGTCGACTGTAAAAAGAGCGAACGAAGAGACAAGCTGGCGTTTGGGTAGCATCTCTTCCTTTATACATGTTCTAATATAAGTATTTAAAAATGAAATAAAGAAACAACACGAAACGATACTTCATGCAAAAAACACATTTATTTCTCGCCAACCCGATAAGGTTCCCCTTGCGATTTTGTCAATGATAATGTGTACAATAAAGTCTAAGAAGGACGTGTAACGGTGTGTGTGCGTGAGAGAAAGAGGTTAGGAAAGCTTCTTACATACCGTGAAGTGTGCGTGTGGTGCGAACACGTAAGAGTTAAGTGTGTTAATCAGAGGCCGAATCGGTCGAAAGAGAGAGTGAATTTCCTGTGCATTCCTATTTATATCACGGATCCTAGCGCCCTCTAGCCCTCCGAAAGTGGAGATAATTCAGGTCTGAAACGGCTTCAGGTGAGTGTTAGTGTGTAGAAATAAGATAGGTAATGATACGGGTCTATTCCGATTAATGCAGCACTTCATGAAAGGGTTGCTGATTTTAGTATTTCGATGAAATTAAAGAAGCTTGTCGAGAATTCTTCGATTCTACGCCGAATGATTGGTACTTTGACAACATCTGAAAAGTTGCAGATCGTTAACAGAAAGTCGTTGAAATTGTGGTCTTTATTCTGGAAAGATAAATAGTTGTTATGTTTGAGTAAATTCTCGCATAAAAATTCATTATTCCAACCCTTTTTCCTGTCTTGACAGAGTATAAAATCCACTACCCAATAAAGTGGGGATTGTCTCTTCCTCTTCCTTGCGGACCCTTTCTCACAGAGGATACGTTGCAAGTCTTTCTTTACCGTTGTTTCCATGAAAAGTGCTCGACTGAGCTCTAATCTCTTGTTCATCCTTGTAAGACATTCACATCAAGAACTCGTATTGCTACAACAACGAAAAGAAGGATTATTCTGTCTCCATCTACATGCTTAACGTCATAGACCTCGCAAGAGTTTCCCGTATATGGAACACATTTTCGCGGGACTACTTCCCTCGTTATTACAACTGAATCGTCTTCAAATTCAATGTTAACAGATTCTTGTCATGTACCACCCTAAAAGTAATCAAACACAGTTAATAGAATTGATTAATTAAAGTACTCACATAGTGTTCCTCATCGTTCGGCTGATAATCATTCCGTATAATTAACCTTGATAAGTTGTGACTCAAATGTAAAAAAAAAATCTCATTAATAAAATGGGGGGGGGTTGAATATAACATCAGTTTACTGCGAACTATTTATCTGAGGCTTACGCAAAATTTGACTACCGTGAAATCCTTTTAAAATACACCTCTCTAAACTGGTGTTGCTTATAGCCCTCGGATCATTCGAAATATGCAGCTGATCTTGAAGTTTATCTGGGTTCAGTTGTTGATTGCGGTACGAAATGGCGTGTTTTTTTTTAATCTAGTTAATACTCATCTCGTGTCTTTCAATCGTAGGCGTGCCCCTTTTCTTCCTGAGATTCTCATGTATGACTCTGCTCTTGAGGAGAAATCGACTCTGAAACTTATTGGTCTTTCTCTCTCAACAAATCTTTCTTGGAGTTCATACATTAAAACCATTGCTCTTTTTGGTTCTTGTAAAGTCGGTTCTCTCTATCGCTCCAAACACTTTTTCACAGCTGACGCTATTCTCTATCTCTACAAATTCACAATCAGACAGTGTATGGAGTACTGTTGCCATATTTGGGCTGGTGAATATCTGTCCCATTTGAGGGTTTTTGATAAAGTGCAGAAACGTCTCTGTAATTTGATTGGCCACACCCTTTATTCTTCTCTACACCCCCTCTCTCACAGACGTGATGTTGCTAGTCTCAGTCTTTTCTCTAAATACTATTATTGCATGTGTTCTTCAGAATTATGTGATCTATTTACTGCTTCTTTTGTTCCAGCTCGTCTGACTCGTTGGTCTAGTGGTCTCCATCAATTCACTGTTTTGATACTTCATTGTAATACAGCTTCCTATTCCACTAGCTTCTTTCCAAGAACCGCATGCTTGGTGATCTCTCTTTCTGCTGACTGTTTTCCTCCTACCTATAATCTTGGTCTTTTCAAGACTGAATTCAATAGGCATCTCCTTTCTTTGCGATAATCATATTTGTTCTTGTTAGCTCCTTACATCAAGTGGATTCATGCCTTGTCTGAAGCGATTTCCATAAAAAACATATTTTAATATCATAAGAGATCAATACGATGACAAAATAATGCATCAACACTTTTCAAACGCTCTTATATAAACGGATGCGCGTGCATTTACGCGTATCGATGGACGCGAGTCATGGGGTTCACTGTGTTCTTTTGCTATCAGCGAAACAGGCAAATAGAAGCGCGCACTTTTTTTCCTTCCCGCCTACCCTTTCTTTCCCGTGCCCCGATATTAATATGAAGGTGGCTGCACACACTTGCGCCGCTCCAACCAACACAACGATCTATTATTATTACACACTCTTTTAAACTTATTTGCCCACGTGACGATAACACTTTCGACGTAAATGTTTGTACTTAGATAGCATCAATAAGATTTACGCACGAGCGCCAAACACTGATATGAAACTGACAACACAAAGAAAGAGATTCGCTTCAATTCCTAGCGTTGATTCATTTTAGAAGGACAAAAACCGATCGGACTTTCTATCATATCTTTTCTTCTTCTTCTTCTTCTTCTTCTTCTTCTTCTTCTTCTTCTTCTTCTTCTTCTTCTTCTTCTTCTTCTTCTTCTTCTTCTTCTTCTTCTTCTTTTTCTTCTTCTTCTTCTTCTTCTTCTTCACCAGCATCATGACCCCCTTTCTGCTTCCATTGTTTTCCTTCTTCTTCTGCTTCTCCTTTTCATTCTAATTCTGCTTTCTGCCCTCGTCCTTCTAATTCTTCTTCTTCGTTTTCCATTCATTCATTCATTCATTCATTCATGTATTCATTCATTCATTCATTCATTCATGTATTCATTCATTCATTCATTCATTCATTCATTCATTCATTCATGTATTCATTCATTCATTCATTCATTCATTCATTCATTCATTCATGTATTCATTCATTCATTCATGTATTCATTCATTCATCCATTCATTCATTCATTCATTCTACCTTTTCTTCGTTTATATTCGTTTCCCCTTGTTTTCATTGTTGTTCTTACTTTTCATTCTTTTTCGTTCTCTATTCTTTTGATTCATTCAATAATCCCCACTTTCTTTCTTTTCTTTCTTTCTTTATAGCACTTTCTTCTTCTTCTTCTTCTTCTTCTTCTTCTTCTTCTTCTTCTTCTTCTTCTTCTTCTTCTTCCGTCTACATTTATTCAATCATCACCCCATTTTTGTCCTTTTCTTAATTTTTGCCGTTTTCCGTCATTTCTTTTTGCGTATTTATTTATTTTCTACTCTTATTCATTTCTTGGCCTTTTGGCTAAGATCAAAGTATAGTATCTGTTCCGATGGATACTGCACCCCATAGACTGGTATTGTCTTGGCCTTCGGGCTTGATTTACGCCGGTCTATGGGTCTGTCCTGTGCAGTTCTAGGAGGTCCACCCTCCCAAGCTTCGCTTCCCCTCTTTGGGGAGGAGTAAGTTTATTGCTTACTGCCTGAGGCGCCCTACCAATTTTTAAACTCCACTTTCCCAACCCGACCTTGGGTCACATCTTATCTGTGAAAGTAAGATAAAAACTGGCCTTGTGCCTAACTCATGTAGAGGAGTAGATCAATACTCTTTCATTCATTTATTCTTTTTATTCTTTTTCTTCTTTTTTTCCTTTTGTTTCTCTTTGCTCTTCTTCGTGTTTGACCATTTCCTTCTTTTTAGTCGTTTTCTTTTTTCCCTTCTCATTTCTCTTCTTCTTTTTTCGTCTTCTTTGTCTTCTTCTTTTTCCGCCCTTTTTATTCATTCATTCATTCTCCTTTTTTGTTATTTTTATTGTTGCCCTTTGTTTCTCCTTTTTTCTCCATTCTTCTTCGTTTTGTTCTTCCTTTTTCTCCATTTTTTTCATTCCTTTAATAAATCCGTCTTTCTTTATTCTTCTTCTTCTTCATCCTCCATTTATTAAATCATTTCCACTTTTGTCTTTTTCTTCTTTGTTATCACCTTTTGAAGTTTCTTCTCCTGATTGTTGTTGTTGTTGTTGTTCTACTTCTTCTTCTTCTTCTTCTTCTTCTTCTTCATCTTCTTCTTCTTCTTCTTCTTCATCTTCTTCTTCTTCTTCTTCTTTTTTTTTGATTATTTTTCAGTCTGTTTGCTCTTTTTCATTTTTTTCCACTTTTCATTCTTCTTCTTCTTCTTCTTCTTCTTCTTCTTCTTCTTCTTCTTCTTCTTCTTCTTCTTCTTCTTCCGTCTACATTTATTCAATCATCACCCCATTTTTGTCCTTTTCTTAATTTTTGCCGTTTTCCGTCATTTCTTTTTGCGTATTTATTTATTTTCTACTCTTATTCATTTCTTGGCCTTTTGGCTAAGATCAAAGTATAGTATCTGTTCCGATGGATACTGCACCCCATAGACTGGTATTGTCTTGGCCTTCGGGCTTGATTTACGCCGGTCTATGGGTCTGTCCTGTGCAGTTCTAGGAGGTCCACCCTCCCAAGCTTCGCTTCCCCTCTTTGGGGAGGAGTAAGTTTATTGCTTACTGCCTGAGGCGCCCTACCAATTTTTAAACTCCACTTTCCCAACCCGACCTTGGGTCACATCTTATCTGTGAAAGTAAGATAAAAACTGGCCTTGTGCCTAACTCATGTAGAGGAGTAGATCAATACTCTTTCATTCATTTATTCTTTTTATTCTTTTTCTTCTTTTTTTCCTTTTGTTTCTCTTTGCTCTTCTTCGTGTTTGACCATTTCCTTCTTTTTAGTCGTTTTCTTTTTTCCCTTCTCATTTCTCTTCTTCTTTTTTCGTCTTCTTTGTCTTCTTCTTTTTCCGCCCTTTTTATTCATTCATTCATTCTCCTTTTTTGTTATTTTTATTGTTGCCCTTTGTTTCTCCTTTTTTCTCCATTCTTCTTCGTTTTGTTCTTCCTTTTTCTCCATTTTTTTCATTCCTTTAATAAATCCGTCTTTCTTTATTCTTCTTCTTCTTCATCCTCCATTTATTAAATCATTTCCACTTTTGTCTTTTTCTTCTTTGTTATCACCTTTTGAAGTTTCTTCTCCTGATTGTTGTTGTTGTTGTTGTTCTACTTCTTCTTCTTCTTCTTCTTCTTCTTCTTCTTCTTCTTCATCTTCTTCTTCTTCTTCTTCTTCTTCTTCATCTTCTTCTTCTTCTTCTTCTTTTTTTTTGATTATTTTTCAGTCTGTTTGCTCTTTTTCATTTTTTTCCACTTTTCATTCTTCTTCTTCTTCTTCTTCTTCTTCTTCTTATTTATCTTCTTCTTTATCTTCTTTTAAACCCGACTCCCTACCAGAACGATCCACATAACGAAGCGATTCCATTCACACATCAACACCTATTACGTCTAATGCATGTTTTTTTCCGCAATAGATTCACAATATTTCATCAATTTTGTCATCTCTTCTTAAACCATCTAGATTTATATTTATCGCCATAAAACTAACCACACAACACCACACAACACAACACCACACAACACAACACCACACACCACAACACAACACAACACAACACCACACAACACAACACAACATAATACCACACAACACAACACAACACACCACAACACAACACAACACCACACCACACCACATAACACAACACAACACAACACAACACAACACAACACAACACAACACAACACCACAGAACACAACACAACACAACACAACAGTATTAATTTCCACTAGTTATAGTTACTGTCTACATAGGATCAACAGTTAACAGCATAACCATATATAACTAAATTTCCTGTATCAATTATTTTGTATCTGACTTATTTTTTTTTAAATAGGGAAACATGGCGAGAGTTTGGGTGGGAGAACCCCTTAAATGTTAAAAGTTAATAAAATAAATAATGTGATCATGTTACTTACCGTGTTGCTAAAAATATATATCCCAAAAGTTATGATGATCGGTTCCTTAGTTTAAGAGTGTATCTTGTAAAAAAGTAAAAAAAAAAGAAAAAGAAAAAATTGAAAGCAGAATCTATTGAATAAAAAAAGAAAAAAATGATTTTTAAAAATGGCAGAATGAAAGCAAGGTTTGCGAAGAATTCAATCCTTGACAAGAAAAGAAAAAAACGAAGAAAAAGAAGAAAAACGAAAAATGTACAAGAAAAAAATAAAAAGATTTGAAAGAAAGAAAAAAAGATATAAAAAAAAGTAAATGAAGTTATGAACGAAAGACATGAATTGGTCTTCAAAAGAAGAATTCAGTTCTTCACTTGACAAAGGGGAAATAATTGCTGTTTTCTGGATCAGAATCTGTTAATCTAACACTTATTGTTCGCTAGTTGTTGACCTTGAAGTTGTATTTTTATTAGCTCCTTACATCATGTAGTGTCATGTCTTGTCCGGGGTGATTTCCCTAAAAAAATGAGGTAACAGATTTAAAAGAAGAAATTTATTTACAAAAAGTAAGAAGAAGGAAAGAAAAACATATTTTTTAGAGAAATCGCTCCAGACACGGCATGCAACCACTCGATGAAAAGGCTAATGAAAATTACTACTTAAATGTCAAAAACTACTAACGAAAAGTGTTAGAAAGATAGATTCCGGCCCAGAAAACAGCGATTCTTCCCTCTTTGTCATAAACACCGTTCATATAATGTGAGAACTTAAAGACAAAATAAGGGAAGCGAGAGTCACGAGGCTGCCGAAAGTAAACCCATGGTCCACTTTCTACTATATATATATATATATATATATATATATATATATATATATATATATATATAGATTTAGATTTAGATTTTTCACTTAGAAAATAGTTTATTCAGTGAAAATAAGCTCGATGATACTCGATTACAGGGTACAGAGCATTTATATGTGATTTTCTGAAGGCTTACCAAAGCATTCCGTTCAGGAGGTCATTCATCACAACAAAATACTTTTTCTTTCAAAGATTATTTATTTATCATATATATCCAAATTAAAGAGTTTTTTCCTACACGTGTTTCACTACCACGCAAGACTTTATGCTTTACAAGAAATTAAAAGTAACAAAAAAGTAAAAACGAGGATATAATTCAAGAAATAATTAAAGAATAAAGATTAAAGGACATCAATCTATTCAAAAAAGGCAACACTCATTTTAAAACGCGGCGGAAGGAAATAAATGCCGGTGAAAAAAATTAAATGCTGTACAAGAAAGGAAAGTAAAAACAGAAAAAAACCTCTGTCGATTATGAAAGAAAGGAAAACCAATAAATGTATTGAATAAAGAAAGAAAACATAAGTGAAGAATTATACGTGTAAACAAACAAATAAAAGGCTTGAGAAAAAGTCGATTCTTTGCAAGAAAAAAAAGAAACAAGAAAGAGAAGACAATTCCGGAAATTATCTAAAGAAAGAATTGAAAGAAAGCAAAAAAAGAAAATACATAACAAATGAAATAAAATAAAATAAAAGACTAAAATGGAATGAATGAAAAAATAAGTTAGTATACAGATGAAGAATTCAATCCGTTATAAAATAAATGGAGAAAATAAAGATAAGAAAAAAACGGATATTATACACGAAAAGAAGGAACCGAAAGAGTTGAAAGACAGATCTATTGAAAAGAAGACAGAAAAAAAAACAATGATTGAAATAAAAATGGCGGACGGTACGAAAGAAAAATGTATGTTTAGGAAGAATTAGTTCCTTTACAAGAAAAAGAAAAGAAAATCAAGAAGAAAAAGCCGGGAATTATACGCGAAAAAAAAGAAGAGACACGGTTGGAAGACAGAAATCAAAAAGAAAGAAATAATGGACATCTCTTAAGAACAATTCGATCCTTCACAATAAAAGGAACAGGAAAGAGAGCGAACAAAAATAAAGAAAAGATTGAATGAAAGAAGTGAAAGTCTAAACGCTACGATAGTTTTTGAAATTTTATGCAAAGTATCATTTTCGTATCTTGACTCAGGACAACGCGACGCATTTCAATGTTTGACAAAAATAAGAAAAAAAAGTGGAAGAGAAGAACAGAAGGAAGCAACAAGATTGAAAGATAGAAATCTATTGGAAAAAAAGAACACAGAAAGGAAAAATGATGGGAAAATGTTAAAGAAAGTACGAGAGGAGGGCGTATTCCGAAGAAGTGTTCGGTTCTTTTACAAGAAAAAGAAAGAAAAAGATTAAAAGTGAAGAAAAAACAAAAAAATAATACAATAAGGAAGAAGAAAAAAATTAAAAGAAAGAAGGAAGAAATCGATTTTCTTCCTTCTTTCTTTTAATTTATAAAAAAAAAAGAAAAAAAAGAAATTAAAAAAAGTAAAAAAAGTAATGAAAGAAAGAAATTCCGTCCTTTACAAAAAAAGGAAGAATAATTTAAAGAAAAGGAAACATCGCATATTATGCAAGATCGAAGAATAAAAAAACTTTGAAAAAAGGAAAAAAAAACAATAAAAGAAACGTGAAAAAATGAAACGAAAGGGAACGTCTGATTCAAGAATGGATTCAGTCTTTTACAAGAAAAGAAAAAGAAACAAGAAAAGAAAGCGAATAAAAAAACGACGAGAAAAAGAAAAAGATTTAATGAAAGAAAAGATAGAAAACTCAGCAATCGTTTTTGACATTTATGCAAAGTATCATTTTCGTATCCTGACTCAAGACAGCGTGGCGCATTTCAATTTTTGACAGAGTCTGGCCCGGAGAGAAAAGAGTCAAGTTTTGTAATGACACCGGTATAGTCGAGTGGTGATGAGAGTGGGAACCCGTAGGGGGTCGTGGGGTCAGAGAGAAATTTAATTGCATTTATATAAAACACAATGTCAAGAGTTCATACCTAACCTGAACAGTGAATCACGTCATTGTAGGTTTTTGTTTGGGCAACACGGATTTTACAAACACTTCGCCTTTTTTCCTTCGGCATTTTGATAGATTTGAATACAATCTTTTCTCTGGGTTTTATTTATTTTCGTTTTAATAGAAATTTAAACCATTCTTTGTTTTATTATATTTACTGATTACTTATTACTTATTACTTTCTTTTATTATATTTACTGATTACTTATTACTTTCTTTTATTATATTTACTGATTACTTATAACGTATTACTTTCTTTTCTTATATTTACTGATTACTTATTACTTATTACTTTCTTTTATTATATTTACTGATTACTTATTACTTATTACTTTCTTTTCTTATATTTACTGATTACTTATAACGTATTACTTTCTTTTCTTATATTTACTGATTACTTATTACTTATTACTTTCTTTTATTATATTTACTGATTACTTATTACTTATTACTTTCTTTTCTTATATTTACTGATTACTTATTACTTATTACTTTCTTTTATTATATTTACTGATTACTTATTACTTATTACTTTCTTTTATTATATTTACTGATTACTTTCTTTTATTATATTTACTGATTACTTATAACTTATTACTTTATTTTATTATATTTACCTATTACTTATTGGTCCTCCGATTTATAAAATCGGGGGACCTATGTTTTGAGGCATTTCCGTCCGTCCGTCCGTCCGTCCGTCCGTCCGTCCGTCCGTCCATCTGGATTTTTCTCCGCAACAATCCATTGAATTTCTCTGAAATTTTGCATGAAGTTGAAACTTGGGTCAGGTTAGAAAGTGACATTTTTCGATTTTTCAAAAAAATCTGGTTAGCCCCCCAGGGGGCCAAAAGCCCCCGAAATGGAAAGAAATGACAGTTGTTGCCTCATAACTGTTCATCCATCCATTCAATTTCTCTGAAACTTGGCCAAAATGTAGAAGAAATTGTTCCTAATAGAAAATAAGTATCGCTGACTTTGGAACAAATCTGGTTCGCGCTCCCAGGGGGTCAAAAGCCCCCAAAATTGCAAAATATGACCCTTTTTTCACATAACGTTTGATCCATCCATTCAGTTTTTCTGAAACTTGGCCAAAATGTAGAGGCAATTCTGGATATAAAATGAGCATCCTTCACCTCAGAAAACTTCTGGTTCGCGCCCCCAGGGGATCAAAAGGGGGGGGTCAAAAATACCCAAAATTGCCCAAATTTATTGCATTTTACACTCGCTACATCGAGTCACATACAGAGGAGGGACACGCATGCGCGGCTTGTTACTTATTACTTTCTTTTATTATATTTTCTGATTACTTATTACTTATTACTTTTTTAATTATACTTTCTGATTAATTATTTCTTATTACTTTCATTTGTTATATTTACTGATAACTTATTACTTATTACTTTCTTTCATTATATTTACTGATCACTTATTCACTATATTAATAAACCTAACAGACGAGATATCGTCTGTCGGTGTATGGGTTTTTCTCACGAAACTTTAATTGTTATTTTGGCTATTAATCGAAACTTTATTGAAATAAAAATAAAATAAAGGAAAACTAAAACATTTTGTAAAAACTTTGTAGACGGAACACATCTCTTATCACGTAAAGTTTAAGCATTTTATTCGTTTCGATTGTATTGTTGAACGCGACTCACAAGAAACTATCCGAAATTGTTATACTTTTTTCATGGGAATCGCTCTAGACAATGAATGAAGCCACTTGATGTAAGGAGCGAAAAAATACTACTATGGCAAGTTTTAGATTGATAGATTCACACCCAGAAAACAGCGATTATTCCCCCTTTGTCAGAAACATCGCTCATGGAATGTGAGGACAAAAAGACAAAATAAGAGAAGCGAGAGATACGAGGCCGCGGAAAATAAACCAATGGTCTAATTAATAAAATATTAAAACAATATAGTGGGTTTATGTATGTGCTTTTCTCGTCTATTAGTAACTTTGATAAATAGATGTTGACTTACTATCGATTTACTATTAATCGCATATTTATTGAAATCAACAATAAATTAAAACTTAAAAGAGTTTTTCAATCCTTTTTTTTTTAATTGCAGACATGAATAAATACTAATTACGTTCAATTGAACGCAAGCGTATTTTTCGTTTTGGCCGTATTGTTGAACGCGACTTCCAAGAAATGCTTCATAATCTTTTCATTAATAAAATTATCAGACAACATATCGTGTGTCTGTGTATGGTTTTCTCGCCTATACATAATTTTGATAAATACATATTCTATTTTTTTATTATTATTTATTATTAATCGAATATTTGAGATCAAAAATAAAATAAGTAAAAACTAATATAATTTTTTTAAAAATCCTATTTAAAAGAACATTAAACAGGATCAACCCTTTGTAATGAATAATTACGAGTAACTTTCCTTACTCTGACTTATCTCCCCTTTGGAGAACTCTCCTGCTTCTACTAACCACTATAAATAGTAGCACTAATACTGTACCGACATTGTGTGCTGAATAAAGCTTTCCCAAGTTACGTCTGTTCTCGTTAGTCATACCACCATTATCGCGTTAAATTAAACGCAAGCTTTTTATTTGTGTCGGTTGTATTGTTGAAGGCGACTCCCAAGAAACGTTTCATCATCTTGGTATTAGTACAATTTTCGGACAAGACATCATGTCTGTATGTGTATTTCTCGCCTATACCTTACATTGATGAATAAGCATTGGATTATTCTTATTTACACATAATCGAGTATTTATTGAAATCGACAATAAAATCATTAAAACTAATTTTTCACAAATAAATTTTGAAAAAAAAATATATGACAACTTTCTTATCAATTTACATTTAACGTAAGTTTTTATTTATTCGTTTCGGTTGGTTTGATGAACGTGACTCCCAAGAAACGTTTCATCATCTTTGTATTAGTACAATTTTCGGACAAGACATCATGTCTGTATGTGTATTTCTCGCCTATACGTTACATTGATGAATAAACATTGGATTATTCTTATTTACACATAATCGAGTATTTATTGAAATCGACAATAAAATCATTAAAACTAATTTTTCACAAACTAATTTAAAAAAAAAAATATATGACAACTTTCTTATCAATTTACATTTAACGTAAGTTTTTATTTATTCGTTTCGGTTGGTTTGATGAACGTGACTCCCAAGAAACGTTTAATCATCTTCGTATTAATAAAATAATCAGAGCAGATCTACAGTCTGTTCGTGTTTTTTCTGCCTGTACGTAATTTGATAAACAAATGAAGAGTTCGAATGCAAAACGCGATAAATCCAATTAGTTTTAATTGAGACTTTAAACAATAATTGGACGAACATATTTAATCTAGACTCCAACTTAAGGTTTATGTTTATTGAAAGCAAAAAGAAATTATGCTAGTATCATGTTATGCAATACATTATTCTTGGCTGTGTTCGAGTATTGAAACACAACACTTTTTGTAGTGTACTTACACCCACCTTTTTACTCCATAAATCAATTATCTATATATAGGGTGGGCCAAAATAAGGGTCCTATCTTTAAATTTGAATAACTTGAATTTGAATAACTTCCACAAAATAAAAGTTAAACTCACCAAACTTTATATGTGTGTAGACTGACCCTTCCGAGATTTTTTGAAATAAACAAAACAAATTTTAGCCGAAAAACACTTCTTAAAACTTACAAAAACTAAAGTATTGTTTTTTACACTGTTTTGAGTTTTTTAAGCACAAATAATGTTTTCTAAATGAGGGTACGTTCCTTAGGGCTAATACGGCTCATGCTTGCTTCGGAAGGGGTCCTTTACTTATTCTAAAAAAAAAAAATTAAAAAAAATCAATAAATAAAAAAGTTATGAATTTTTAAAAATAGGACCCTTATTTTTGCCCACCCTGTACTATTAAAAAGCTGGGAGGTGACAGTGACTGAGTAGTTAACGACACGGACTGACAACCTGGGTGTACTAAGTTCGAATCCAGTTCGTTCCACAGAAACATTCACTTGGTTTCTACTGTAAGTACCCGATGTCTTTCTAGAAAGAATTCTAACTAGAAATATATCGGGGAAACCAATGCCAACAATAAAATCATCTGATTCATACGAAATGAATGAAAAAGAGGTGACGGTGTTAAGTGTATATCGACACAGACTGAAGACCTGGGTGTTCCAAGTTCGAATCCAGTCGGTTCCACAGTACCACTTTCACTTAGTGATGTTGGCAACCTTCTCGTGGTCCTTCCTGTAAGTACCCGATGTCTTTCCAGAAAGATTTCTAACTAGAAAAACATCAAGGAAACTAATGCCAACACCAGAATCATCTGATTCACACGAAAGAAGAATGAATTAAAAAGCTATTTTATTTCTGGAGTTTGCCTGTTCGTACGCAAAATAGAAACATGTGATTGGTTGACAAAAAGGGAATAAGCAAATAGTATACATTGCTAAGGCTGCAGTGTTTACGATGCCAACATCCGAGTTCGAATCTCACAAAAGTTGGGAAAAAAATGTTTTTAACTTTAAAAAATTATCATAGCATAAAATAACATAAAAAACATTACATACATATTTTGTTTTAAAACTAAAGTATCTTTTTTTGATAATCCACAAAAAGTCGATATAAAGGATATTCGGCATTACTTCAAAGCGACTTATTTCCTGCTAACAAACATAATTCCTAATGTATTTTTCCCAATAAAAACAATACGTAAATACATTCATCGTGGTTACTTACTCTCTCGTGCAAACACAAATTAGTGTATTTTTTCCACGAAATTTTACAAATATTTCTCTTCATATTTGCTATAAAGCTGTAAAAACAAGGAAAACATCTGGGGATACCAGATCAGGCTGACCTGTGGCTCCCTGAGACGAAATTCACCTACATTGACGTTTTTTTTTTGTTTTTTTGTAAAACTTAATTATGTTCTACAAAACCAAAAACAAAAACAACAGCCCCTCTCCCTTTCTCCCTCCCCTTTTTTATTTTTATTTTTCCTACCCTACTCCCGGTCCTGGATATGACCTTAAACTACATCCGATGGTGAGATCCGGCTTACGGACTTTGGGGAATGTGGAGCCTCCTCTTAATTACCATTGCTCCCAGGTCCACCCTGACCCGGAGTGGTAGTACCTGTTAGGGTCCCAACTATGGGTTAAATAGAAACAGATATTAAAAGGGGAAGGAAACAAAAAAGAGAAGAAAACAAGACCAGATTCGGCATTAAATAACCCAAAAAGGGTTTATATGCCGTAAAACAAAACTACCAAACCAAACTACCAAGGTAAACATGGACATTGACATACCCAATTTATTTGGTGTCAGGTCGCATACAAGTCGATGTCCCGATCTCGATAATCAGTCCGGCAAAAACTGGGTAAATTCGATGGCCTTTTATCTGTCGGGCTGAGTTATTCGTCCCGGATAGTCCTAGGAGGTTAACCTTCGCAGGCCTTGCATCCCCTCTTTGGGGTGGAGTAAGTTTATTGCTTACTGCCTGAGGCGCCCCGATCGAGAAATGCCAGCGGGGCTCACCAGGCAATTTTAATAGGACAGAGTGCCCCTTCTTTAGGGGAGCTGGTAGATCTCCCCACTTTCCAGCCTTGTGCCACATCTAAAGGAGCGAATAGAAACTAATATTCAATAACAAAAAAAACTGCATTATAGCAATTTTAAATCGTACATGCGTAATTGTGAACAAATACCAGGTCAAGTGTGATTTTTTAATATGGCCGATGTAAATAAATTGTGGGAGACGGAAGAAAAATAAGTATGTTCGTAATATACCACAAGGGAAATAACTTCCACCCCATGACTTTTTTTGTTAATGGAAAAAATAAAAACATTTTTTTATTAGAGGGCGGAGGTTATTATATTCATCAAATTATAGTTTTCATTTCTTCCTTTTCATACGTTCATTCTTCAAGTTTGTGTATTTATATTCTTAAAACTAATTTTTTATTCCTTCCTTTTTTTCTGTCTTTATCTATTTAATACTTTTGTATTCGTCTGACCATTGATTATTTTAATCTCATATTATCTCCCTTTGTTCATGTATATTAAACTTTTCTGTGTTGTATTTTTTCATCTTCACTTCAGTAAAAAATATATATAATTAAAACTTTAAAAAAAAATACCA
>OY744548.1:14915605-14923105 GCA_963556195.1 Sepiola atlantica | reverse complement strand
ATTACATTGTCTCATAATGTGTTCTACATACAGTTACATGGTCAACTTTTATGTTCTGATCCATGGATGTATATACATATGTAGATTTGATAATAGCAGTTATAAGTGTATATTAAACAACCATGGCTGCCATTGTGAAGAAAAACCAAAACACGTAAAATTATTTATAAAACAATAATGTGAGAGAAAGAGAAGCCAAGAGACAGATACAGACATAGGTAGATAGAGAGGGGGAGAGAAAGAAAGAGAGAGTCAACAGATGACGATTAGAACGGAAGTGACGCCGCCGTTACTGACATAGAGTTGCCCCGAACGATAGCCAGGGAGATGCGTTGGAACAACCAGGCTGACTCACGGGGCTCGTGCCTAGACGTTGACATCCTCCGTCCAATGTCCTGAAAAAATTTAACAGTCTCGGGGGCCAAGCACAGCCGACGTTTTCACTGAAATTTGTTTGGAAGACGAAACGGTCAGTGAGCGAGCAGTATTTTCCGTGCTTCCTTGTTTCGACGAACAGACGCACCGTGCCGGGCTTCATCACGGATTCCGCAATCCTTGCTGGTGAAAAGGTGTCGAAACAAGTGGCGTCCCAGATCAGCGGCTTTCCGGCTCGGAAAGCAAACACAGTTATCCCGTCAGGCCTGCGACCGTCGTCCCTGTCCAGGCCGACTGGTTCAAGGACTGATTCAAAACCTGCAGAGTCGAGACCTCGCCTGACTACGTCGTTAAGGGATGTATTATTTCAGATTACGGTAAATACAGAGTTGAATTAAAACAAAATAGAACGACTTTTAAATTCTAACGAATTTTCCACATCCTGACGCGGCGATTGTTTCTTATGTTTACATTTTCATGACTTTTACAAAAGTAAACTACACATTTTATTTAAGTTCTTTAAATACTAATCAACTTTCTGTCTGAATGAACGAAACGAAATCGATACTTAAAATTCTCTCGAATAAATCTGGGTTGAAACAGGTTTTAGTAAATAAAATAATCAAAATTTAACATGTAATTATCGAAGTTACGTTTACGCGAGAAAAATACACACACGTGATGTTGTTTCATAATTTAATTTATATATTTTTTTATATTTTCATTTACCGATGGATGTATAAGAGTTTTTACATCCGCGTCATTGAACTAAGTTCTTGGTTGCATGTGGATACAAAACCACTCGGACGCCGATATTGATATTTTAAAACTTGAGTTCACCTCAGACAAGGCATGTTGCCAATGAGACGTAAGGGGCTACTGTGCATTAGGGGCCAGAAATTAAAAGGGGTCATCCTAAGTGAGTAGTTTTGCAGCGAGATGTTTGTTTGCATTACATTTAAATGTCTGCATGATTGCACAGTCAAGGAAACAAGGAGCAGGGAGAGATTTCCAAAGTCTGGCAGCTCGAGAAAGTAGCTATCAGAGTAGAAGGTCTTCCGGCATTTAAGGACCTCCACAGTGAATGGATAGGATTTAACTGAGTGTTGAGTTGGTCGGGTGTATTTACGTCGAGGGGAGCACCAGAGTAGCAAGTTCATCGGAGCACATTCCATTGAAGTACTTGTAAAACAAGCATAGAGATGAAACACTGTGGCGATGTGACAGAGGCTGAAGCTTTATATAAAATGCTTATTTAAAAAGCGAGACAGTCGAAGAAACATCAGAGCGACGGTTACTTGTACGCATTGGAGGGA
Organism: Sepiola atlantica; assembly: GCA_963556195.1. Lineage (NCBI taxonomy): Eukaryota > Metazoa > Mollusca > Cephalopoda > Sepiida > Sepiolidae > Sepiola > Sepiola atlantica. Next base: position 14,921,414 of record OY744548.1, on the reverse strand, counting down.
GAGAGAGAGAGAGAGAAGGAGAAATCGACAGACCCACCATTCCTCCTCGAAATCTCGCCGTGACTTTCCGTATAAAATGCTATTCTTAACTTAAGCGTTACTCACTAAAGACGATAATATTTCTACCGTAAGCATGACTTACCGAACAAAATGCTATTCTCAACTTAAGCGTGACTCACTAAAGACGATGATATTTCTACCGTAAGAGTGACTTACCGAATAAAATGCTATTCTTAACTTAAGCGTGACTCACTAAAGACGATGATATTTCTACCGTAAGCGTGACTTACCGAATAAAATGCTATTCTTAACTTAAGCGTGACTCACTAAAGACGATGATATTTCTACCGTAAGCGTGACTTACCGAATAAAATGCTATTCTTAACTTAAGCGTGACTCACTAAATACAATGATATTTCTACCATAAGCGTGACTTACCGAAGAAAATGCTATTCTTAACTTAAGCGTGACTCACTAAATACAATATTTCTACCATAAGCGTGACTTACCGAATAAAATGCTATTCTTAACTTAAGCAGTCACGCGTGACAGACCGAAAAGTATTGTATAGTAAACTTAAGACTCACGTCTCTCAGCTTTAAGTGTGAAATAGCAAGATCATCTGTCCCTCTCTCTAAAGTTTGAAATAGAATTTTCATTGATTGAAATAGCAATCTGTAACGCTAAAGTTATTAATAAGATTTTCGTTGGTCTGTCAAGCTTACGTTTAAAATTGATTTTTGTTGGTCTGTCACATTATGTTTTAAATAGAATGTCTGTTGGTTTGCAGATTTAAGTTTTAAATAACATTTTTGTCGGTGTGTAATTCGGAAGTTGGAAATAGAATTTTCGTCGGCATGTCATGCTTTCATCTGAAATAGCATTTGCTTGACTTCGCCATGTTTGTAGTTTGAAATATTTTTTTTTACTGTCACGCTTATGTTTAAAAAGTATTTATGTCGGCCTGTCACGGTTTAAGTTCTAAATGCCATTTTAGTTGGTCTGTCACGCTTACGTCTGAAATATCATTTTCTCAAGTTTACATTTTAAATATGATTTTAGTTGTTTGTCACGCTTAGGTTTGGAATAGCATTTTTTTAGTCTGACATGTTTAAGTATGAAACAGATTTTTCGCCGGTCTGTCACGTTTCAGTTTGAAATTGCATTTTAATTGGTCCGTCACGCTAAAATTTTAAATACTATTTTCGTCAATCTATCAGCCTTAAGACTGATAAAAAATTTTTGATGAATCTGTCTCGCTAACGTCTGAAATATCATTTTCTTGAATCAGTCATGTTTAAGTTGAAATATTATTTTGTTTGTCACATTAAAAATTTTTTTTTGTTAACGTAGTTCACCCCAAACAAGGCAGGCCGCCACTGTAGACGTAAGGGGCTACTCAGAAAAAAGGGGAGAAGGTGGGGGGGTCAACCTAAATTGGGATCTGCGCAGCGAGATGTCTGTTTACATTAGTTTTACATTTCTGCATGTCAGTACTGTCGGGGAAACAGGGGGCAGGGAGGGAGTTCCATAGGCCAGTAGTACGAGGAAAAAAGCTATTTGAGTAGAAGGCTCTCCGGCATTTGGGGACCTCCACAGTGAATGGATGGGATTTAGTTGATTGTCGTGTTGGTCCAGTGAATTTACGTCGAGGGGCACCAGAGTAGCCGATTCATCGGAGCATGATCCATTGAAGTATTTGTAAAACAAGCACAAGGATGCTACATTGCGGCGATGGGACAGGGACTGGAGCTTGGTTGACAGTGAGGGACCTATTAGGTTGGCGACTCTTTTTTGGACTTTGTCAAGGAGAGAGAGACTAGTAGATGATGCAGCAGCTCAGATGTGGCAACACTACTCCATGCCTAGGCGGATGGTGGCTTTGTAGAGATACAGGATAATGTCATGTGTGAGAAGTTTACTAGGACGGTAGAAGGAGCCCACTTTCTTTGCAGCAGTCCTGGCAATATCTTCAATGTATTTGTTCCAATTCATGTTATCTGTGAAAGTTAAGCCGATGAGTTTGAATGTAGAGATACAAGGTATTGCCAGGTGTGAGGAGTTTACTAGCACAGTAGAGAGAGCCAACCTTCCTTAGTTTTTAAATAGTATTTCCATTTGTCTGTCACTTTTAAGTTTTTTTTCTAGTCCGTTATGTTTTTTCAGCAGTCTGTCACGCTTAAATTTTTAATACCATTTTAATTGGTCTGTAACGTTTACGTCTGAAATATGGTTTTCTTGAAACAGTCACGTTTAAATTTGAAATATGATTCTGTTTGTTTGTCACGCTTATGTTTGGGATAGCATTTTTTTTGTCCGCAATGTTTAAGTATGAAACAGATGTTTCGTTGGTCTGTCACGTTTAAGTTTTTTTTCTAGTCCGTTATGTTTTTTCAGCAGTATGTCACGCTTAAATTTTTAATACCATTTTAATTGGTCTGTAACGTTCACGTCTGAAATATCATTTTCTTGGGACAGTCACGTTTAAATTTGAAATATGATTCTGTTTGTTTGTCACGCTTATGTTTGGGATAGCATTTTTTTTGTCCGCAATGTTTAAGTATGAAACAGATGTTTCGTTGGTCTGTCACGTTTAAGTTTCATATGCCATTCTATTTTATCTGTCAGGCTTACGTTTGAAATAACATTTTCATCGGCCTGTCACGCATAAGTTTTAAATAACATTTTCTCGAATCCGTCAAGTTTAAGTATGAAACAGATTTTTCGTCGGTCTGTCAGGATCCAGTTTGAAATTGCATTTCAATTGGTCTGCCACGCTTAAGTTTAAAATAGTATTAGCATTGCTATACGCGAAGATAAAATGGACACATGTTATGAACGCATATTTGTTCTTATTTCTTTGTTTGTAAAGATTTCGCATTATTTTTGTTTTTATCAAAATCTCTTGTGCCAATGTTTCCCATGAGGCGGCGCTAGTGATTTTTTTCTTCTTGCGTCGAACATCAGGAAAGGCGGCACCTGAAAACAATATATAAAACAAGGAAGCACAAGGATTTATGACTGTTTTATGATATTAGCTTTGCGGAAAACAAATGTAAGAATTATTTCAAAGACGCCATCGCCAAGATCCGCGGGCGTCTTTCAATTTAAAAAAAAAGTTATTCTTTTCCGATTTAATAATACAGGATGAATGATAAATTAGTTATAAATGTCTTCTAATGAAAACACAATAAAAATTTATCGGTCAAAAATCAGCAATCCTCGCCAAAATATATAAAAGAGACAGACCAGTACTTATAGTGGTTTTCTATGGGAAATTATCCTCAAAATCATCATCGATATTTTTACCAGGTTTTCGCTGATGTCTTCCCCGGGGCTGCTTAAAGAGTATTGTTTATTTGGTGCTGATATCGATCCTGAACCAGTTTTCGTGAGGTTCGACTCGGAAGCGTTCGGCTGTTCTACACAAACGCACGAGAGTTGACGAGCCGATTTTTACCAGACGACAATTTTGATATGGTGCTGAGTCCTATGATAATAATGTTTTGCTTGTTTGGTTGATTTTGTTGTTAGGGTTAGGGTTTAGGGTTATGGTTAGGGTTTAAGGTTAGGGTTAGGGTTTAGCCTTAGGGTTTAGAGTTAGGGTTTATGGTTAGGGTTACAAATATTTATATGATAACCGTAATTTCGCTCTGTTTTGCTTGTTTTATTTGTTTTATTGTTTAAAAAATTTCTTGCAAATATAACTAAAAATTATAGGACGCAGCAACGTATCAAAATAAAAAATAATTATTTGATAACAGTTACTTCGCTATGTTTTGCTTGTTTTTTTGTTTTTTTTGTTTCTTCTAGAAAATTTCTTGAAAATATAACTTACAATCACAGGACGCTACACCGTATCAAAATTGTCGTCTGGTACCATTCGGCTCGTCAACACTCGGGCGTTTGCGTAAGACCGCCGACCGCTTCCGAGTCGAACCTCACGAAAACTGGTTCAGGATCGATATCAGTACCATGTATTTATATAATTATTCGATGGACGTGAATCACCATTAAATTAAGACTTTGAAAATTAACATATTAGAGCAGATTTTTTACTGTAGCTTACGTTTTTTCTGTAATCTTTTTTTTGGAAATCGCTCCAGACAATGCATAACGCCACTTAATGTAAAAAAGCTAACAATAACGAAAGACGGTTATCGCAAATACAGTAGATGCCTATTGATCTTAGTCTTGAAAATACCAAAGCTAAAGGTAGGAGGAAAACAGTCAGCAGGAAGAGAGTTTCACAAGCCTGTAAATCTTGAAAAAAAGCTATTGGAAAAAGAAGCTGTATTATAATGATGTATCAAAGAAGTTAATTAGTGAAGACCACTAGACCGACGAGTAAAACGAGCTGGAAGAAAAGAAGCAGGGAATAGATTAGAACATTCTGAAGAACACATGCTATAATAGTATTTATATAAAAGACTGAGACTAGCAACATCACGTCTGTGTATGTGTGAGAGAGAGGGGGCAGAGAAAAAGAAATGGCTGGGACCAACCAAATTACAAAGACGCTTCTGAATGCTATCAATACCTCTCAAATAGGGCAGAGATTTACCAACTCAAAATATGACAATAGTACTCGATACAAAGTCTGATAGTAGATTTGTAGAGATAAAGACTAGCCAACGTTATTGATCGAAATAAAGACGCCGGGCAACGCGTGGTAGCCATGCTAGGTAGTATTATTTTCTTCACTAAAATTGAATATTGAATCATCCGAAACGATACATAGATTATTTATTTGTATTTACTTGTATTATTTGTATCATATGTTGTGCTCTTTGTTGTTATATTTACATTGTTTTAGTAAATGTTACCTTCGACTTTCCGCAAGCGCATTATTTTGAACTCGGGAATCTTTATGTCGAACTCAGGAACGAGTACGGAATTTCGAACCGGAGCATTTATTTTATCAACGCGAGGTAGATTGTTCTCATTCCGCCTCAACCATGACGAAGTGGAAGTGTTAATTTTTAATGTATTCTTTGTTTATCTCAACTCTAGTTAATATTCCATGAAAAATGCCAGTATACTAAAATCATATGCCCTTAATAAGGTTAAGATGAAAATTCATATACACTAAATGTACAAAAGCAAGGAAATTCCCAAATCTGTACACTTTTATTGTCATTAAGGGTATGCGAGCACAACAAGGCTATGTATTTTACTGGTAGGAATTTTTCTTCAGCGAACCTCACACACTTCATGCACTCATGCATAGAGATTTATACTGTAATGAAATGGTTTGGTTTATATGTAGTCATAACCTTAATGACAATAAAGTGTAAAAATTTAGGAATTTCCTTGCTTTTGTATATTTAGTGTATATGAATTTTAATCTTAACCCTGTTAAGGGCATATGATTTCAGTATACTGGCATTTTTCATAGAATGTCACTACTTTTGTAAAGGCTATGCCTCAATACAATGCCTTCCTATGAGGTTTTTTGAAATTCTCTGGAAAACTAAGTTATATGGTAAACTGAAATTAAAATGCCATCAACTAGACTCTAGAACCTCTATCTCTGTCAAAAATCAGCTGAATCCATCAAATAGTTGATGAGATACAGGGTGGAAAATACGTACGTACGTACGTACACACAGATAACATGATTTCATGATTGCACTTTCTGGATCTCTGGGTTGCCTTTACTAATGATGCTGAAATTCTACACACTTATAGAACCTATCAAATAAAACATTTGTACAAAGTTTGAACTAATTTGATTTATTGGTTTTTGAGTTATGATTGATCAAAGAAATGAGATTTCCAGCATAGGCTATTCGTGTTGTCTATTAAG
>OY744548.1:14898105-14910605 GCA_963556195.1 Sepiola atlantica | reverse complement strand
CGCTGTCGATCTTTTACTCTATCAAGTTGTAAAGAGTGCTTTGTGCAGCACCCCTCTAAGATGTCTCAGCAATACTCCACCCTAGCACTATCTGATTCTTATATCGGTAGAGAATTGCATCTGGAGTCAGATACTTTCTAGAGCGGTGGAATAATCAAACCATTTGTCAAGCGACCTTAACTCAAAAAGACTCGGTGTACTCTATAACTATCTATTTGATTACGCATTAATATTATCAATGGACCTACACTTCGCTCCCAACTATGAAATAGCAACCAATGTTCGACTTCCAGTATAAAATGAATCGATTATAATATATATTGTGCTTTGTCATCAAATAACACAAAATAAAAGAAAGATCAAACTTTGCCAAAGGTTTCATCTTTCTTCAAAACGGTCAATATTTTGGCTTAGGGACGTTACCGGGTGTTGGTTGGTGATATCAAGATTTTCTAGGTTATAATATGAATAAATGAATCGACAAGTTCCGACCATTGAGATGGCTTTAACTTTTATCGAGTTTCTTCTCGGCAGCCATATGCACCCGCGGGTGGATCACATGATCAAAATGGAGAAAATGAGTTGCCTTCGGTCATTGATGTTGAATGCAAGCACTGATTTGAGATTCTTCTTCCTCTTTTTCTTCTTCTTCTTCTTCTTCTTCTTCTTGAATACTTTATTAAGCCTATTGTCTCTTTTCCCGTACCACTTCTCTCTATCTTTCTTTCCTTCCTTCTTTGTTATATTCCGCGGTCTATTTAACAAAGTCCACTACTCTGTAGTACTTTTCTCCTCCTTCCGCCTCTTCCTACTACTGATATTAATACTGCTACTACGGTTCTTCCCCCCTCCCCCTCCCACTAAAACTACTCTTTCTCCTTCTCTTTCTTTTTCGCTTCTTTTTTCTTCTTTTTTCCATGTATTTTTTCTGAACTTTCTTTTTCTCCCTTTTTTTTCTCCCTCTTTTTGGTTTTAGTATTCGTCTTCTCATTCATTCTTCGTTTCCATCTCCATCCTCTTCTTTTATTTTCGACTTCTCGTTTATTTTTCGCTGTCTTCTTCTTTTTTTAATCTTCTTAGTTCTTCGCTTTATTCTTCTTGTCCTCTCCTTCTCATGTGTTATTCGCTTTCCTCTTCTTCTTGTTCTTTTTTCCTCTCTTCTCATTTTATATTATTCTTGATCTTCTTTGTCTTCTTCTATTTCTTCTTTTTCTTCTTCTTTTTCTTCTTTTTCTTCTTCTATTTCTTCTTCTTTTTCTTCTTCCTTTTCTTCTTCTTCTTCTTTTCTATTCCGCCTAATTGTCTCTTTACTCTCTTACTTTTCTTCAACGCCTCCTCTCTTCTGTTCTACTTTCCTTTTGTGCGATCCTTTCTCTTTCGATCCGTTTCTCTTTTTTTGTTACTTTCTTTCTTCTGTCTATTTCTTCTCTTTCTTTCTTTTTTTCTTCTCTTTCTTTCTTTCTTTCTTTCTTCTTTCACCATATTTCTCCTTCCTCTTCCCCTTTCTCACCTCATTCTCACACGCACTCAAATGCAACCATCCATGCGCCCCACGCTGTACGATTTCACCTTTAACAAACCCTTCCTGAAACCGCCGGAAATATGGCTCCAACGCTCGGACACTCCCCTCTTCTAAACGCTCCCCTCCTTTTTCTATTCTTCATTCTTAAAACTGTGAGTCGAGCGATGAACAAAGCCAGTTCATTTTCACGATGTCTTCGGGCAGATTCAAAATAAATTATAGACAGCCAGTACATAACAGTTGTCCTAACAAAGTAACCAATAGAATCATTTCCGTCCCAGAATTCCCTCTGCTTCCGCTTTCAAAAGGTTTCTTTCCGAATATCGACATTTTGGATCTTCTCGCTAATTTATGGTTATAATTCTGCTTAAGTGACCCGGAATGAAGGGAAAAACATTTTTTAGCAAACACACAGACCTCTCTCTCTCTCTCTGTTCTCTCCTCTCCCCCATCTCTCTCTCTTTCTCTCTCTCTCTCTCTCGATATATATATATATATATATATATATATATATATATAGTGTGTAGATTTCAATTTTGTGTTGAGAATCTGAATAACAGAGCTCAATGTAATTGAAACAGAGCAAAACAGAATTATAAAAAGATAAAACTATACACACATTAAGGTTGTACACATTATAACTTATTTCGACCCCTTAATTAGGTCTCCTCAGATGTATAAACAACCACGTCAACAAAACAAAAATGGTTTGGTTTTTTGACGTGGTTGTTTATACATCTGAGGAGACCTAATTAAGGGGTCGAAATAAGTTATAATGTGTACAACCTTAATGTGTGTATAGTTTTTTCTTTTTATAATTATATATATATATATATATATATATATATATATATATATATATATATATATATATATATATATAATGAAATAATAAAACAAAAGTAAAGTTGCATATTTCAAAAATGTATTATAAGCAAATATTGCAACAAAGAGTAGTTCATGAACAAGTCTTTAATCCATGAATTTTCAAAGAAATAAATGTATTCCTCAGAAAGAGAAAAACAATAAATTACTAATTATTGATACATATTAATTTTAACACCTAATAGAAAAAATTCTATTCATGCAAAAGGCAAAAAGAATCCGAATAAATCTTTCACGTATTAATAAGTCGATGTGATTATACAGTATATATAAAGGGAATAAATAATTAGGCAATATTCATCGTAAGATGTTCTAGACCCTTCATAAACTAAACTAAATAAAAACTCAGTAACCAGGTTAAAATAATTATTAAACTGATAACCATGCGTACCGCACTATACCCGAAGAATTATATTAACAGATAAGAAGATAAAGATGACTGATATGTATTGTACATTGTGTGGACAATGCATAAAAAAGGATTAGCGATAACGAGGCAAAAGAGGATCGCATTAATTAACACAGACAGTGAGAAAGGAATGATCTCAAGAAACTACAGACCGATGACCTGCGTATCAACTATGTATGAAATTTGAACGGAACATCTTAAGGATGTCAGCCACCACTCCCTTACAATCAGCAGACTTATTTCCGAGAAATAGAAAGTATGCCGGTTGGGCAATGAAAGAGATACTCGACCTGCTGTACATCGACGAAAAGATGGTAAATGATGTAAAAACCAGGTAAAAAAGAACATGGCTGTGGCATGGATCAACGCCAAGAAATCATACAACATAATCCAACAAGCATGGATAACTGAATGAATAAAGATGTTCAAAATGGCAAACCAAATTTTCAACTTCATGGGCAAAGTAATGGAAAAATGAAGGCTGGAACTGACAGTTTGACGACAACGCCATGTAGAGATAAGAATACAGAGGGGCATTTTCTAGAGAGACGCTAATTTTTTTATTATTGGTTGTCGTAACTATGATGTGAAATACTAACATTCTGAGAGAATGAAACGCGAAATAAACCACCTCTTGTTTATATAAATTATCTGAAAATTCTGGCAAAAACAAAAAGGCGCTGGAAAAGCTTATAAACACAACTAATATATTTTACCAAGATACAAGAATTAGGTTCGAAATGAAAAAATTGTGCACTACTAGAGATAAAGAAGGGGAAAACGAAACGAAGCATAGAACTACGCAATCCAGTGTTCTATGGTAATTAGTGCGATAGAATTTCAGACGGTAAATCCGTCAGTTTGATACTTATTACATGAAAAGTTCCCATAAATTTGTTTTTTTACCCAATCTGAATATAAACACATTTGTTGTGTAATTTCTAAACCGATAAAAAAAACAAGGGACTGACGAAACTAGATTGGCACCATTTATCATTTTATTGTTTGAGGTAATTTTTTTTTAGAAATTAAATTGTATTATATTTTTAATTAAAACAAAAGATATACTTAAAACAATAAGAAGATGTATGCGGCAAATCTATCTCCAATAGGTCTTGTATTTTATCAACATGTATCTGTTTCCTTTGATCTATTAAGAAATAGAACTTAGTAAACGCGATAACTATAAATACCTTACCTTTCTAAAAAGGTGAAAGAGAGGATTACAATAATACATGAGCAAAATTAATTTCTAAGAACAACCTAACTGATGCATCCTGTACTACGGGGTTGCTTCCCAGCTTACTACAATATGGTCGTTTTCAAGTCGAATGTAAACAAATTATTGTTGAACTGCCTTCTTAAATAATCAAACTCTATTCAGTTTTAACCATCGTTATCAATTATCACGGTGTTATCTGACCGTCAACGCGAGTTATGTTTTTAAAAAATTGTTAAAATCAATCGTACTTTGCAAATAACCCATCGGGTGACCCATCTGTTAGAAATTTTCTATCTATCTATCACTTTCACTCTCTCTCACTGTATGTCGTTTGTACTCCCTGCTCTTAATCTATACGTCGTCTATCACTTTCAGTTGTGCCTACTCTTTCTCTTCCTCCCTTCTTTTTCTTTCTTTCTCTGTTTATTAACAGTTAAGGGTGATAAAGAGAGGAAAGAATACAACGATCAGAATTGTCTATTATAAACAAAAGGAAATATCACCACAGGCATTATAACTATTCAGTTTGGGGATCTAAAAAGAGGGAAGGAGAGAGAGGCTAATTTTGAATTCCAATTTATTTTTTAATATTAAACAGCGTTGCAAACTAACTTTTCCCTGATTCTAACAATTTAATACTAGCTCAATGGGTAACCCAACGTGTCCCATTTTTTTTTGTATTTTCATATATATATATATATATATATATATATATATATATATATATATATATATATATATATATGTATATATATATATATTATAACACACACATACATATATATATATGTATGTATGTATGTATATATAACACATATATATATATGTGTGTGTTATATATATATATAACATATATATATATATATATATATATATATATATATATATGTATTATAACACACACACATATATATATATATAACACATATATATATATATATATATATATATATATGTGTGTATATAACATATATATATATATATATATATATATATATATATATATATATATATTATAACACACACACATATATACCAAAGCCAAAATAGGATATGCTGTGAATGAAATAAACCGCATCCGTAGCAAATGTACTACGGAAACCGACAAGACATCCTCTGTTAGACACTTCCAACAGATACTCGAGCGGAATGGATACCCTAAAAACATCAGACACTACAATAAGACATCTAGAAAACACCCAAAACAAACTCCCTCTAACACATGCTTCCTAAAAATACCACACTTTAGCGATAGAATAACCTCGGCCATCCGCAAAGCCATCCACAAAAAACACTTAGACATTCAACTCACACACTCCGGACCTACACTAAGACAACACCTATCTAAACCTAGAACACCTTTCAACACGAACCCTTGCACCCTAGCAAACTGCCCCATCAACAACACGGGTTTATGCAACCGCACATATGCTATATACCAGATACAATGTGCGGTCTGCAATGAATTCTACATCGGCAGTACAGTGAGACCTTTGCATATACGAATTAAAGAACACGTAACCACCAAGGCATCATCCTTCCAAAAACATATAACACATGGCCACAACCCCACCAAAGACATACGAGTCAAGATACTAGCTAGCGAAAGAGACCAGGGCAATCTCAGACTTAAAGAATCTATATTAATTAGAAAGCTATCCCCTAAATTGAACAACAGAGCCGAGCTAAACTCCAACTTCTTAATATAACCACACACGACAAGCACCATCATACACATTTTACTAACAAACATCTATGATACTATGCAGACATACTATTAACGATAACAACACTAAATGAAGTTAGTTAGGCCCATATTATTAGCCCAATTACTGACACTGGTGCACACACAACCACTTGCACCTGCTGCTAACTCGGACACGTGGTTGCACTTGTTGCCCGCCTTACTTATTAACTTGAAATCCCGACCATTATATACCACGACTGCACATAACAAAATCTAATAATATAGATAAATAATAATATAGAATCGAACAAAAAAAATTAATTAAAAAAAATAAAAATAAAAATAAAAATAACGAAATAAAGAAATAAAATAAAGAAATTAATAAATAAATAAAATAAATATGTATGCATGTATGTATTTTACATATACGTATATATATACACACATATACATACACCAACACACACACGCACACACACACATATATATACCAAAGGCTCTATTAACGACGCCCCACCTCCATACCAGGATTCCTCACCCAAAAAGAGACATCTGCTACTACACACACGGTAAACAAATTTATAGAACGAAATTATTAAAACTCTAAAGGGACATAACTCCCACAAACAAAGCTTGACTCATACGAGTTATCAGCCCCTACCATCGAGATAACGATTATTCAGTATATTATTAACAAAACAAACAACGTTATATAAAAAATAAATAAATAAATAAATAAAAAATAAATTACTCAGTATATTTACTAACAAAATAAACAGCAACGGTTTAAATAGCAAATAATAATTTATAAAAAATAAATAACAAACTTCTGCGGACCTACTACTAAAAACAAACCAACATTTCCGGCCCCGGCTTTTGGCAAAAAAAAAAACACACTCCAACGAGTGGTAGTATTTATTTTATTCTGAGGATGAGGGATACCCTCGAAAATGTAAAAAAAAAAAAATTAAAAGGACACACTCCAACCCAACACCACGGTCACGATACACTGATAAATAAAAAATAAAAATTTTTTTGAAAATTATTGACTTTTCAATATTGTCACTTTGTTTTGTTTTTACGATTCCACGTGCCGTATGTGTCACTTTAACAACGCATTGTTATCGCCTTCAAAAAATAATATTCTTATATATATATATATATATATATATATATATATATATATATATATATATATATATATATATATATATATATATAGTCTCGGTAGTTTTTTAACCTTTAATACTGGAAAAAAATATTTTCGTTGAAAGATGTTTGTCTAGTAAATCTACTGCAATCACTATATTAGTTAACTTCCAATAATTTACTCTCATATAAATATATTTTTATATATATTTTTTTTATATAAGGGATCTTATAAGGGATATATATATATATATATATATATATATATATATATATATATATATATATATATATGTATATATATCTATGAATATGCATCTATATATACATATATATATATATTTGTGTATGCAATATATATATATATATATATATATTTGTGTATACAATATATGTATGTTAAAACGTGATCTAAAAAATGTTTATTTACTACGAATCGAATTTTAAATTTTAAAATTAAGCAAAATACCATTATAAGCCAATAATAAGATGTTTTTTATAGTAAGGGCCTTTTATACATTTTCTGTTGTAGTGTTTTATTGTCATGGAACGGTATGATAGAAACAATCATTTATTATCCAGAACCTTTAAGTATGTGGCATACTCGGAAGTATAATGACATAAGAAAAGTTATTTTGAAGCACTTTCTGAATTTTGAATTTGAAAGTGAAGCAAAAATCTTTCATAAGCCAAGTAGGAGAGTAGAAAGTCGACATTACATGATTACTTCCCTTTAATGGAAGTAGGAGAGTAGAAAGTCGACATTACATGATTACTTCCTTTTAATGGAAGTAGGAGAGTAGAAAGTCAACATTACATGATTACTTCCCTTTAATGGAAGTAAGAGAGTAGAAAGTCGACATTACATGATTACTCCCTTTAATGGAAGTAGGAGAGTAGAAAGTCGACATTACATGATTACTTCCCTTTAATGGAAGTAGGAGAGTAGAAAGTCGATATTACATGATTACTCCCCTTTAATGGAAGTAGGAGATTAGAAAGTCAACATTACGTGATTACTTCCCTTTAATGGAAGTAGGAGAGTAGAAAGTCGACATTACATGATTACTTCCCTTTAATGGAAGTAGGAGAGTAGAAAGTCGACATTACATGATTACTTCCCTTTAATGGAAGTAAGATAGTAGAAAGTCGACATTACATGATTACTTCCCTTTAATGGAAGTAGGAGAGTAGAAAGTCGACATTGGTTTTACTTTCGGCATCCTCGTAAGTTTCGCTTCCCTTATTTTGTTCTTTAGTCCTCAGAATCCATGAGCGATGTTCATGACAGTGGATGAAGAATTGCTGTTTTCTAGGTCGGAATCTGTCTATCTAACACTAATCGTTGGCTAGTTTTTAACTTTGAAGTAGTATTTTAGATCTTAACATCAAGTAGCTTCATGCTTTGTCTGGAGTAGTTTCTATATAAAAAAAGAAAGAATCATAATACTTCAAACAAAATGGCAGCCAGAGATATTTTCTTAAGATTTGTAATTGTAGAAAGGGGAAAGGGAATATCAAAAGAAATAATTTTTTCTATTAATTTTTTTTTCATTAATTTTTTTTCATTAATTTTTCTTTTATTAATTTTTTTAATTATTTTTTTTTATTAATTTTTTTTATCAATTTTTTTCATTAATTTTTTTTTGTTAAATTTTTTTATTAATTTTTTAAAAATTAATCTTTTAAATTAATTTTGGTCTTAAATTTCGCTGGTAGAATCCTCCTCCTCATAGACGGGAGATGTTTCCTATTAGTAAAAATTACCATTATATTTTTACATTTGAATTTCAAAAGATGGTTCAAAAGAACTTTTCCTTTCACATACAAGGAGGTGAAGGTGGCCTGTTTGTTAACGACACGGACTGAAAACCTAAGTGTGTCAAGTTCGAATCCAGTTCGCTCCACACAAACTCTTTAACTTGGTATGTTGGCAACCTTCACGTGGTCTCTTTCCTTTATTATTCGATATTTTTCTAGAAAGAGCTCTAACTAGAAATATATCGGGGAAACCAATGCCAACAATGGAATCATCTGATTCATAAGAAATGTTTAAACATTCTCATTATATTAATTGAATATTTATTGGAATCAAAATTACAATACTAAAAAGAACTATAACGAACTGTTTAAACATCCTATTACAAATGTAATGCATTTCCGTTTCTTCCTAATCAAGTCAGCCACATTTATTTTCTGTTTATAGTTGCTAAAGAAAGTCTGAAAAAAATTTGGAGTATTTAAATTGCGAATCGATAGTTATTTCTGGCTTTAACATTTCAAAGTTATGTCCATTTAATATTTTTTATATAGAATTTAGAAGAACATTAACGGGATATAAGTAGTTCAAGTTTTATAACAATTTGGTTCAATTAAAAATTTAATGTTCAAACAATACCGTAATATAGACATTTAAATTTTAACACCCTTTTGTTTTTTTGTTTTTTTTGTTGTTTTTATTTAAATCGCTCCAGACAAGGCATGAAGCCACTTGATGTGAAGAGCTAAAACACACAAACAATACACTTCAAGGTCAAAAACAAGCCAACGATAAGTGTTCGATGGATAGATTCCGACACAGAAAACAGCAATTCTTCTCCCTTTGTCCGAAACATCACTTATAAATTGCAAGAACTAAAGGACTAAATAAGAGAAATTAATTGGTGGAAGCAACGACATAGCTGAAAAAAAGCGAAAAGAAAAATGAAAGTAAAAAGATTCCCGGGTAACGCCGCATAGGTGGAGTTAGTGTATGATAAAAACGGAATGAGAGAAAGAGAAAGAGTGATTTTTTGGTATATAATGGATGGGGCGGGGAAAGGAATGGGAATAGATCGAAGTTAGGCCTCTATGTGCGCGCGTGTCGCCTCAGGAGCCAAAAGTCACGAAGAGTTAAAAATGACGGAAGCTCATGAATACCTTTAAGAGAGAGAGGGAGAACGAGAGAGAGAGAGAGAGAGAGGGGGGAAGAGGGGGGACATTAGGGGAACGAAGATGTGGGGAGAGTTCTCCGGTAGGAAGGCATCGCTTCGATCCAATAATAACATACACAAATAGAAGAAAGAGTTGGGGGTGTGACTGAAGCCAACAGGCAGGCGATTGCATAGAAGAGGAAAAGGACTTACCTGCCATGAGTCAGCGCGCAGACAATCACTAACAGAAAGAAATTCCGATCAAATATGCCTGGAATTTTGATCCGCGATTTCCTGACTTTTTCATCCGGGGCGGGGGAGGGCAGGGGAGTAGGGGGTAAAGAGAGACGGCGGGGGGGATGCAACGATAGACACACAGATAGAGAGAGATGATAGAGAGAGAGGGGGTAGGAGGGGTAGAGAGAGAGAGAGAGAGTTTAAGATGTCAAGTAAAAATACTTATATGGGAGCTCAGATGTGAGAGCGGGAGTTTCTTAGATGGTTCATTTTTTCCTCCAGGAAACGCCAGTGCACGGGTCACACTCATTATATATATATATATATATATAAAAATAAAACAAAAAAAAATTGTCCATTAGTCAATAAATAATCAACGCTAATATATACACAACTACAATGTATAAAAACAAAGTTGTAGAATAAAAAATAATTGTCTATTAAAATAATTAAGGACAACTTATTATAGAATATTATCTCCGGAGAGCTTCGCCATCTGATTGAGAACAGAACTTCCGGCCAGGATAGACGGTTGTTCAATTGTGTCGTCACCACATGTTTGGTTTTGCACATTTTTCTGAAGCACAGTTCTCCCACATACAGAACCTGGTATTGCAAATGGTCACCCATCAAGTACTTACCAGGATCAACGCTGCTTAACTTCGGTTATCTAACGAGAACTGGAGTCTCAACATGATTATTCCGTATTCGTCAATTAGGTATCAAGTAATAAACACACATTAATATGATTGCAAATATATGTATATAAGTCATTCTGTGCTTGAAACCGACGGTACGAATGGTGTACTAATTTTTCTGTACCAATATATATATATATATATATATATATATATATTGGTACAGAAAAATTAGTACACCATTCGTACCGTCGGTTTCAAGCACAGAAGGACTTAGCCATCCGGCTCTCTTCAGTTCTGTTGTCATCTGTTTCGGAAACGTGACGTCACGTGTGACTCTCGTTTGGAAGCGTTATTTGCTTAGACTGTTGTGTATGTTTGTTTAAATTTAGTATGAGAAAGGTTTAATAAGGTTTGAAAAAAAAAAGGAAAGGGTGAAAAGTAACAGTTGAGATTTAAACCGGAGAAAATTGTAAGAAATATAAGAAAATGAAAAAAAAAAAATATATATATATATATATATATATATATATATATATATATATATATGTAAAAATTCTTTGTAATATGGTAGGAAAAATCCCAGCTGAGTGCTCGATTAATTAAGAATTGAAGTTAAAAATTAAGAGCATGATATTATATTTTTATTTTTTTTATATCTCTTCAAATCTCCCCCGGTTTTAAATCTTAACTGTTTCCTTACACTGAATTTAAATTCAAACAAACATACACAACACGCTAAGCAAATTACGCGTCCCAACGAGAGTGTCACGTGACTTCACATTTCCGAGACAGATGACAACAGAAGCTGAAGAGAGCCGGATGGCTAAGAGTCTTTCCGTGCTTGAAAACGACGGTACGAATGTTGTACTAACTTTTCTGCACCAAAATAAATATATATATATATATATATATATAAAAATGAAAAAAAAGATATATACATATATATATATATATATATATATATATATATATATATATATATATATAAATTCTTTGTAATATAGCTATCAGCTTGAAACGCTAGCGTCTGTAGGTATTAATTATTTAATATATATATATATAATATTAAAGTGTTTTTATACCTACAGACGATATCGTTTCGGGTTTTCTACATTCATCAGTGCAGGAGTGGTGGTTGCAGGCGGTTTCATGAGCTCGAACACAGTTCGTAGATTCAAACTAGAATAATTTGCCTAACGCCTATGCCCACACGGCCGCGAGAAATCGCTACAAGCCTGTAATTAAAATTAATATACACCTACCCGAGAGGTGGGAGTTAAGCATCTTGTTGTCGAACGGGACTTTAGATAATCGCTAGTGACAACAATCTCGTAGTTCCAAACAGGGCTCTATTATTCAATCTATGAAGTCTTACCAGGGCATTAATCATAAATATATATTTTAAAATATTAAAGTGTTTTTATAGAATACAGGCGATATACATAAATGAATACATAGATATAGAGAGATAACCTCAACTCTTTTGGTCTCGGTATCATGTTGCATGCTAATAACACATCTGACCATCGATAAAAGTATAGAACTACTGTAAAATGTTAAAAATAAATGCAGTTGGCTACAATCTATTATATATATATATATATATATATATATATATATATATATATATATATATATTTAGGCAAACATTATTAAATAACACTGAGTTGTTTTGTTTGATGCGACTTTTTTTTATTTGTTCAATTTTCCGAATTGTCCATCTAATGTTTCGGCCAAATTGATGTAAATATGATCCATGGGTTTCTTGTTCCATTCTTTTTTCTTTTTTGCAGGTACTTTGCAGACGCTTTTTCAAGTTATAAACTACTTGCCGTT
>OY744548.1:14855605-14893105 GCA_963556195.1 Sepiola atlantica | reverse complement strand
CTGGTGCAGAAGCAAGTCCTGGGAACATATACCAAACATAACTGTTGGAAATACGTCATACAACATCCACTATGACTATGCAATCCCTAAAGCTAGATACATAGAAAATGCAAGAATTAAACCTCACATACGGATATGGGACAAGAGGGAGAGAGTAGCTACCCTACTTTAAGTCAGTGTCCTCAATCATGCTGGCCTAAACAGAGCTGAGAGGGAGAAGAGAGCTAAATACTCAGATAGTATTACGACATTAAAAGGAACTAGAACCTGAGGAAGATTTCAATAATTCCAGTAATCATAGGGACAACTAGGCTAATAATAAATAACTTAACAAGCTACCTGGTGAATATACCCGGTGAACCAAGTGTAAGAGAAATCAAAACAATTACGATTATCTAGTTTGAGTCACTCCGCACCCTCAGCAAAAACAAAGAGAAAAGAAAATTGAAAAAGAACATTTTGGACCCGAGGATTGCCGACGTGGTCGCGCTACGGTAAAAACAACACAAGACAAGTTGTTGGTATGGCTCGATCGTGCTCGGAGCGTGGATGTGCGGTGCTGTTGTCGTGACTAAGGATCCAGATGATGTATGTTGATCGTTGTCCCGTCGTGTAGGCCTCAGTGACTCTTGGACTTTCTCGCCGAACAGAACTCGTACCGACCTCTCGTCTTCTCCATCCTCTCAATATCTCTGCTTTCGACCGAATATTCTAAGTGACCTCTTGTCTGGTCACCAGAACTGGATAAATCTGTTTTATTTAACAAACCA
This sequence comes from Sepiola atlantica, assembly GCA_963556195.1. Classification (NCBI taxonomy): domain Eukaryota; kingdom Metazoa; phylum Mollusca; class Cephalopoda; order Sepiida; family Sepiolidae; genus Sepiola; species Sepiola atlantica. The sequence goes on along the minus strand of OY744548.1, from coordinate 14,892,335 downwards.
TATATATATATATATATATATATATATATATATATATATATATATATATATATATATATATATATATATATAAGTCTCGGAAATTTCTCAACCATTAAAACTATATTAAAAAAAAAAAATAAAACAACAAAAAAAAACTTATAGTCCCAAGTCTTCCAGTGGAAAATCACTCATGTAAGTCAATTTATTTTTTACAGTTATTATATTAGTTTATTTCTAACACTATTTTAAGGGATCATCAGTTGTTTACCATAAAAAACTATATATATATATGTATAACAGAATTAGAATGTTACAGTTTATTTTCAGAACATTTATTACCTACACAATTAAATTATCGCCTTGCCGTACCAAAAGGGATACACACATTTTATCCGTGATATTTAAGAGGGTCCTTATACTTATAAATATTTCCCTTAAGTCTGAAGAAAAATTGTGTCTCAACATACAGCAGCAACTATTGCTGATGGCACAAACAGTAAAATCCTATTTTCTCCTCCTCTTCCAATTTTACAACAAGCGGAAGTCACGGCCATTAGACTGTAAGCATCCAGCAGTTACAGCTGCTGCTGATTGTCTTTGATTTGTTGTTGAGCAGAATGGACGCCTGCAAAAAAATAAATAAATAAAAAAACAAACAGGAAGCCGTAGCTCAGGATTATCAGGCCTGTATGAATTCCTGCTCATTGCCCGTACTTATTTGTTCTACCTGGAAGATTGGAGGGTTTTACCTATGACACTGAGAGCAACAAGGCTCAGCAGTTGCATACGAAGTCGGGAAAGGTTAGGCCCATAACGCACAAACAAAATGTCGACCCTACATGCACAGAAGCAATCTTGTTATTCTTATTTAGTAGGTTTTCGGTCCGACATACACAGACGGAGATTAATAAATTCTTACAGTGTCTCCTTTGGGATTTTCACTAGACCATGTTAGCCGGGTAACTCTGACACGACTACGTTGCTCCCGTTCCTACAACGTTGATGTAGGGTTTGACTTAGGCGAAATGACAGCTGATTGTAATCGATGAAAGTCAAGACACTTACTGTTAACAGTATATAGATTTGGAAACACATGGCGTAGTTAGAAATATCTACCAATTAGTAAATATATGGCAATTGAATGTTAATGATGGATAACCATGTAGGATTTATTTTATAGCGACATGGTTGTGAGGCGATACTGGCGTATAAAGGGCTGCTTGTTATATTTGAATGTTACGCCGATTACAAAACATTTTTGAGTAAATATAATTATGTATGAAACGCATATTGAACATTCAAGCTCTCACATTGTTGGTCAATTAATTATTTGCATCATCTTAGCTTGACACTCTGGTTCCTCTTAGTCAAATTTAACAGCAAGCTTCCATCATTTATTAAAAAAATGTCCCTTCTTTTGTGTGGTAACATCAAACGGTTTTTACATGAACGGAATTTCTTTCAGGAACCTCTCATCTGTGGAAGATGCTGCAACAAAATTGCTTTCCTGGCGGCTACAATAGGGTCATCTTCAAATTTAATGGCAATAAACACTTTTCAAAAACCGTCAAATTATATTCATTTTTTCGTAATTTTTAAGATCATGCAACTATCCATCTAATTAACCTCTATCCTTAAGTAGCTTTAAGCCTTGATAAGCTGTCACGCATTAGTTTACGAAAACCCACGGAATAGCTTCCTTTTGTGAAGTCTCAACTTTTGGATGTCGGTAACCTTCACGTGGTTCTTCCTATAAGTATCCGAAAAAATTGGGAAAACCACCCGGAGAGAGAGAGAGAGAGAAAGAGAGAGAGAGAGAGAGAGAGAGAGAGAGAGAGCGAGAGAGAGGGAGAGAGGAGTGAGAGATAGATCTGTGTAAGAATGACCTGATACTAATAATGGTCATGACCGCCAGCAGCTCCATCCTAAAACTATGTTCTCGGATGGACGCAACGTTATCCCATATATCATGAAACTTACGACCTTGGTGTGCCGTGTTCGAATCCAGTCAGTGTCATGGATCCACTTTCATTTATGGATGTTGTCCCTCCTGTAAAGACCTCCAAGAATTGGCGAAACCAATGCGAACAATAGAATCAAGCTGATCCAAATAAATCATAGCATATTGATCCATACGTTAGATGATTTTCATTCATTTTTTATTTCGTACTTTCCTCTATCCACAACCTAGAGAGCCGGTGGATGGGAGTTACTATCTCCACCCCACTAGGCTTGTTTAATTCAATGATACAACAGAATATTTCAAAATATCCTAGACATAGTGATTGGAAAACTTTCAAACACACCTATGGCTTTGCTTCACGTGCATTTTTTGCAAACAGTTTTAAATAAATTAATATTCTGTACGATATTGTACAGTTCATTTGTAATTAAAAAGGAATGAGGAGTTCGAATGCAAAACGCGATAAACGCCATTTTCAAAACCACGAAACTGTCCCTACAAAAAGTGTTGCATTTCAACAGTCGACGACACCCCAAAACTATTTGTTAGATGATATGATACCGAAATCATTTCTGTTCGATTTCAATTAAAATCAGCTTTCATTCGGAGTCTAGATTTAATATGTTCGTGTTTTTATTGTTTAAGCTCTCAATTCAAACGAATTGGATTTTTTTATTTTATTCACCTCCCCAGGAGGTTAGGCACAAGGCCAGGTTTATCTTACTCCCACAAGTAAGTGGGGTTTGAAAAGCCAGCGCCCGAGAAGGTGAGCACTCTGGCCATTAAAAATTGCCTGGGCAGCCCCGTCGGCATTCCCCGGTAGGGGCGCCTCAGACAGTAAGCAATAAACTTACTCCTCCCCAAAGAGGGAAGGCAAAGCTTGGGAGGGTGGACCTCCTAGAACTGCACAGGACAGACCCATAGACCGGCGTAAATCAAGCCCCGAAGGCCAAGACGATACCAGTTTATGGGGTGTATCAAATACAACATTGGGTCTGGGTTCACGCCTTACATTCATAAAAAAACAACTTTTTATTTTATTTTATTTAAAACTTGAAAATTATTGAAATAAAAAAATACAAATGCATATAAGAAGTTCAGAGCTTGGAGAAAATGCGCCCTGATTTATTCTCGAGAAATGTTGTATATGCCTTGAGTTGGGAGTTAAAAACTTTTTATTTACCAAAATTCATTTCAATTAATGTCACTCTCAACCTTTTATAAAAGATGCAACGCAAAAGATGCATTATTCATTCATTATTTCATTTCGTATGAATCAAATGACTGTATTGTATGCATCAGTTTCCCCAATATCTTTCTAGTCAGAATCTTCTTTTGAAACACATCGGGTACTTACGTGAAGGACCACGTGAAGGTTGCCAACATCCTAAGTGAAATTGTTTCTGTAGAACGAACTAGATTCGAACTCGGAACATCCAGATCGTCAGTCTGTGTCGTTAACCGTTCAGCCACCATCACCCCCCACTTCAGATGATCTCGGTTTTCTTTCTAGAAAAACAGAAGCCAAGAACTTCTCAGTAATGTGCCACGGCCCCCTGATTCAGCACCACTCTATAAAACTATTCTTTCGGGATTAAGATTAATTAGAGCGATGGTCTAAAATGGCAGGGTCATCCAAATACGACGCTCTTCTGGTATTCTACCGATAACATTATTGAAAAAAATACCTTTTTGTTCTCCGGAAACGTGGCGGGAAACCACAATGTAAATATTAAGGATTGCTTGAATATTAATTTCCTAGTTCGGCTGAGTCAAAAATGCGCTTCATGAATATTTCATTAGAAATAAAAATAGGGCATCGGTTCAGTATCGATTAAATTATTTCAAAAAATCTTTTATCATTAAAAAAAGAAGATGACTTCTTGTGCTCTGCGATACGTCTCGGATCTCAGCTTAAAATTGGAATAAAATAAACCTTATAATTCCTTTTTAAAGTGCGCATCCATTTTGAATTCTTAACATTTGTTAAAAAGTGTTTATTTGAATAAAACTTAAATTATGGGCTGTACCGGAATAAATTCTAGTAGAAATTAAATATTGAATTGTTTTTAACACTACTACGTATTTCAACCAGGATAAAGTGTTTTTGACTATTAAAATAATTTCTAACGCTATTGAAAATGTTTACCCATTCATTTTTTTTTATTATCGTTTATTTTTGAATGTATATTTTAAAACATGACGTAAATATAACGTTACGCCAAAGTATAATTATTTTGTTAAGTTAATATTTTAAAAAAAGCGTCCGAGTAGTTCAGTTGGTAAAACGTCAGGCTGTATATCACAAGGTTTCTGGTTCGAGTTCCCGGTTTATTTGTTAATAATTTATTTTTTACTATTAATGCAATATTTTTTCTAATATTTCGAAATGAGACAAATTCCGCAATGTATTTATTACGTTTAAAAAAATTATAACTGACAGAAAAAGTGTGACCCACGGACGGACAGGCCGACAAGATCTTCATTTATATGCGATAAAATCATTCGCCCATATTTGATATTTCTAACAATAATAATAAAAAAAAACACAAAATGTATTATATTGAGAAAGAAATGGAACCACATGTGAAGTCTTGTAAAGGTTACTTAAACTGTCACTTAATTTTCTTCCCCAGGAAAGCATAGTTACACACAAGGTCGGTTTTTAATGTAGGGAACATCCAGATCCCTAAAAAGGGGAACTCTGCATTAGGGCAAAAATAAAAATTGTCTCCATCTAGAATGCTCCCCCCCCCCGACTGAGTACCGAAATGACGAAGTGCAGCAGCAGAACAGATACTACACTTTTCTTCCAAGCGAAAACGCTAATGTTACCGAAACCGTCTTCGGAATTGACAAAACGGTTTCAAATCATGCCGGATCTTTTACTTAATCTCTCACCCAACTAAATTTTATAAAAAAGTACTGATCCCTATGCATCCTTAACTACGAAGGTCTGTCTGTAACCGAAGCTACGTCACAATATGATCGTGGTCGGTTCGGCGCCTTTATTCTTTACTAGTACGTGGACTCGGCGTTGCCTGGGAATAAAATATGTTGCAGAATTTAGTTTGGTCAATGGTAAACAGTTGCTGTCATAGCGCAAGTGATTTGCAACTGCCATCGAAAGAAGACAGACTTGTTGCCATTCCATGGGTCATCACCTGTTGTTGCCAATAAGCGATTTTTTGGTAATAACTCATACGAGAACTAATGAGTAAATAATAATGATAATAATAATAATAATAATAATAATAATAATAATAATAATAATAATAATAATAATAATAATAATAATAATAATAATAATAATAATAATAATAATAATAATAATAATGGAAGATGAGAAAACCGAGGAGGGACAGCACACACCAGACCTCCACTGGAAAAGTGCAGAGAATGCTGGGACATTATGGAGACACCCAAATCCCAGAGAAGACCAGTTGTCCTTACCAGCGAGAAATCAATGGTAAGAGGCTGTGCGATACCCCATCGTTATCGAAATGAGGTGAAGAATACTGAAAATCTGGGGGGACTTGTTGTCACTCAGACTCCAGGAAATACCATTAGTTGTTGTCGGTGAGAAATCAATGACGATGATCTGTGTGAGAACTCCTAGTGAGTACAAATAATAATAATAATAATAATAATAATAATAATAATAATAATAATAATAATAATAATAATAATAATAATAATAATAATAATAATAAATAATTATGATAATCACGGAGAACTGAAAGGAATATAAGATCTGAAGAAAGTCAATATGATACGAATAATTGTAGAAGAACTAGGAACAGTCCCCATAAAAAGTTAAAAAAAGGCTAAGAAAAATTGTAATCAAATAGAAGACTATGAAGTATACAACGGACAGCAATGATGAAAAAAGCTAAACTCTTAAAGGAAAATCCTCGAATGCGTAAACCAACTCACATGAACTACGAACACAAACCAGCCACATTGAAACTGCAACAAAAGTAAAACAAGAACATGGAAGAAATGCCACATGAAACCAAGGGTACTGAAACTGCTTGAAATGTTATACACTGCCCACCCCCTAAAAAAGAAAGAGAGGGAGTAGAGGAAGAAAAAGAAGAAGAAAACAAATTAGAAGAAAAGTAAAAAAAAAAAGAAGAAAGGGAACAAAAAAGAAAAGAAGATGAAAATCGAAGATGAATAGAATCGCAGACAGAAAAAAAATAAAAATAAAAATAAATTAAAAAGAAGAATTAGAAGATAAAGAAAATGGGGAGGGGCAAGAAGAAGAAAAAGAAAAAGAAAAAGAAGAAGAAGAAGAAGAAAAAGAAGAAGAAGAAGAAAAAGAAGAAAAAGAAGAAAAAGAAGAAGAAAAATAAAAGAAGAATAAAAGAAGAAAATGAGAAAGAAAAAAAAGAAAAAGAAAAAGTAAAAGAGGAAAAAAGAAAAAGTAGAAGAAAATAATAATAATAATAATAATAATAATAATAATAATAATAATAAGAAGAAGAAGAAGAAGAAGAAGAAGAAAATGAAGAAAAAGAAGAAGAAAAAAAAAGAGAAAGAAAAAGAGGGAAAATTAAAAATTATAATAATACTAATACTACTACTACTAATAATAATAATAATAATAATAATAATAATAAGAAGAAGAAGAAGAAGAAGAAGAAGAAGAAAATGAAGAAGAAAATAAAAGAAGCAATGTAGAAGACGGAAATGAAGACGAGGAAAAAAGAAGTGAAGAAAGAAGAAGATCTGAATATAAATGGATGTTCCATGCTAATCATGTGCCCATCTGTCGAGGTAAAATGATGGGGTAAAAAGTTCAAAATAAAGTGTCGAGAATTACAGACGAAAGAACACAAATTATGAATTATTAAAACGTTGCGCACATCACCTTAAAGCCGAAGACACTTTACACGTATTTATCATTTCGTCTGACAACGTTATTCAGTTTCCAGCTTCTTCGATGCTTAATCTATTTTAGAAATGATTAATTAAACTAATTTATAGAAAAAGACAATGTTGTGTTTACGTAACTAATACCATGAATGATGTTGTAAACTTAACGTTACGGTAATTGTGATTCTGTGTCTGTGTGTGTTCACTTACAATGGAGGAATATTGGGTATATGTTACGAGACTCAGCAGAGGCGCGAACGGGGTCCAAAAAAAGAACGAGAAAGGGTTTAAAAACATAAATTTGCAACAAGTGAAGTTGACCTACGACGAGAATAGATATTTTTCTACTTACCTATGCAATTTGTTTTTATTTTTACGTATTATAAATGGGTTTTCATTAGATGTAAAAAAAAAATGTCTTGTTTTTTTTTTTCAACGTTTTCACAAAAATCAATATGGCCGCTCCAGGTGCATTTGTTAGTAATCCCCCCCAAATCGGCCATTTTTTTTTTTTCGAAATTACAGTGTCAAAACTATTGATTTCTAATAAATGGCACTTCAAACGGGTTTAAAATACAAACAAATATCACATGCAAGTTTGAAACTAACTTTTACAGCTTACAGTTACTTTTATTTGTTGTAATTTGTTTTTTTTGCGTTTTTACTCTGCTGAGTCTCGTAAAAGATTCCCGGAATATTATTTAAAAGGTACATACCGTTAAGTAACACCGGTTATCTTGTATATAAAGTAAAGCCGATATTTACTGTTTTTTTTTACTTAAATAACTTTGTTAACAAAAGTTACATACTAAAAACTGTTACATCAATCAGCTTGACCAACTATTGGATCGCGTTTTTGGTTGATATTTATAGTTAATGCTGATAACTAATTTATTTATTTTCAGCAATTAGTAAAAGTGGGAGAAGTAGTTTTCGCTCTCTTATTGAGATATACTCATACACTACCCATGGGCAGAAGGAATATAAATAAAACACATCTTTAAAGATTAATCGGTCAAAAAGAAAAAAAGTGAAGAGAAAGAGTGTTGGAGAAAGACAGTACGAATGTCGTCTGGTCTGGTTTTAAAAGATGGAAGCCAGTCTTTATTTGTCGCTTTCTTTTTCTGTTTTCTTACGTTGTCTTTGGTTGACAGGGGAAAAGTAGACAAAATAAAGAGAAAAGGGGGGCAGGGGTAATGAAAATAAAAAAAGCATTCACTGTGTTCTGTTTTTAACCAACATTTTATTGTGTAATATAGAGAGATAATTTATTCGGTGGTTCAATCGGTTAGATAGCAGTGCTTAGAGGTTGACGACATGAGGTCGAACCTCACCAGGTCATAACATTTTTTTACTTTACTAGTGTTCTAGCATAAATTAAACATTTCAAATGAAAATATTACACATATTTTTTTCATTTTATTTTGTTGTTTTTGTAATTTACGTACTTTACATAAAGTAGGACTCAAGGCGGATAAATCTGCTGGTTATAATAATGCGATGTTTCTTTGAAATAATAGAGATGCATCTGATTTTAATAAGAAAATGTTGTCACTTTTCAGTTATTATCTCAGCTCAGAACAACACTCCCATTTACTATCATGCGCGATACCAAAGGCACTGACATGAAAAGAAACAGCCCCATGAGAAAACTGGAACAGGATAAAAATAGCCAAACCACAGAATAATACAGCAATTATTAAACATAACCACGATGACAGAATTTACACGGACATATTCACAAACTCTCTCTCTCTCCCTCTCTCTCTCTCTCTCTCTCTCTCTATATATATATATATATATATATATATATATATATATATATATGTATATATATGTATATATATATATACATATATATAATAGAATTAACGATAAGTGAAGTATCGTTAAAGCGATATATCGTGATACAGTAAAGCTGAATACGTTGAGTAGAGCAATCAATTTTAAAGAAGGAAAGATTAAGATAAAAAATTGCATAAAATTACATAAAATTGATACAAATTTTATCACATCGAAAGTTCAGATGCAAGGAGTTACACGAATCCTTAAACCATGGTTTTTGAAAGATAAAACTCTTCTAGGCAGAGGATAAAATTCGGTAATGTTGTATTTATAATAAATAAATATTACCTGTTCTATTTCACTTTGAAAATTGAATAAAAACAACAGAAAAGGTTCGGGATAAAGAAATAAATGACCGAGAGGGAGAATAGTAGCAGTATTGAGTAGACATTTCCGAAGATAAAAGGGGGCACTATGGTGCAGATAGCAAAATAGCAAAAGTTTGTAGATTTGAGGAAAAGTTTGTAGATTTGGAGAAAGTTTTAAAAAGTTTTTACAGGGTTTCAAATAAACGGCAGAGGTTTCAAAAATATATCACTTGGTCCGTAGGGATTCGTGTCTCCGTTCTGTGTATAGTTCCGTAGAATTACAACTAAACATCCTGGATTGATATTTTAAATATCCAATTCGGCCGATCCGAGGCGAAGATTGTCTGTTAAAAGACGCTATATGGCAAGGTTCATATCTGCCTTAAAACACCTAGCTTCCCGGGCAGAAAGATGTTTCAAAAGTTGTCACATATTATCTTAAATGTTCGGCTTTTGGTAGGAAACTCAGCCGACTAAAGAGCACAGTACTGGATCCACCGAAATCAGTTGGAATATTCTTGCATCTGAACTGAAATCGATGTAATAAAATTTGTATCAATTTTATGTAATTTTATGTAATTTTATGCAATGTTTTTTTTTCGTCCTTCCTTCTTTAATATATATCTCCTTATCTCTCTCTCTCTCTCTCTATCTCTCTCCCTCTCTTTCTCTCTCTCTCTCTCTCTCTCTCTCTCTCTCTCTATATATATATATATATATATATATATATATATATATATATAATCTTTAAATCTCCCATTACCAGACACCTTATCAACGGACATTCACCAACTGGACAGATCCCATAGTTTTTTTACACGCACACTCTCACCCTCTATTACTTAATATTTTTTAAAATTTTGAATTTTTGCTTTCCCACTGCCAACTTATCTATCTATGTAATTCCTCTGATGATAAGATTTTAATCTTTGAAAAGCCTTGGCTTAAGGAAAGAATCATGAACATGTTTTTACCGAGTACAACTTGCATTGAACAATCGAAGTTGAAATAGATTTGTCATTCGTACATGTTTATCCCTCTTCTTTGATTTATCCTTATATATATATATATATATATATATATATATATATATATATATATATATATATATATATATTAAATATTTAAAAAAATCATCTGCGCATGACATCGACTAAACTTCTAACGTCTTAAAGAACTCGACGTATTTTTGACCCCTCGGGATTAATACCACCATCAAAAAGTGGAGGAAGAAAAGGTAAAAAAAAACAAAATATAGGACAGTCTTGCTTGACAAGGTTGTATTTTACAACGAAAATTCGCGATAAAAAATTAAATAAATGAATTTTTTATTTATAAAAATATTGCACGATTGTTGATTTTCAAAAATATTTAATACATTCTAATCCGTGCTTCAAAGATGTTAACTTCCTTACTTTAATATATATATATATATATATATATATATATATATATATATATATATATATATATATAGTTTGATTATTTGTTATCGTTTTTGTTTTTCGCGAGACCGACCAGAGTTTCTTTTACCGATGCGTTTTTTTTTATTTTTCGCTATCCTGAGCAGTTTGTTTATTATTTAAAATATGCAGAGGAGCATTTTCTATTTTTGATTCGACCGTAATCAAACGATATATATAGATGTATATATAGAGATTTTTTTAAATTGATGAATCAATTTATAAACCAATTTATTTATATTCAGATTTTTATAATTAATTTACAAATTAATTTTTTGGTGCACGCAAAAATTAATTTATATATATATATATATATATATATACATATATATATATATATATATATATATATATATATATATATATATATATATATATATATATATATAACGTAAAATATAATAACACGAAATTACATGATTGTCGATGCAATAATTTATTTCAACCTTGCGGTTTTATTCAAGCATCCAACTTAACAATTACATTTTTTAGACAGTCTCAAAAATGTAATTATTAAGTTGGATGCTTGAATAAAACCGCAAGTTTGAAATAAATTATTGCATCGACAATCATGTAATTTCGTGTTATTATATTTTACGTTATTATTGCTCTGTTTACCACATTGAGCTCTCTTACCCGGATTTCTTCCTGGAATTATTCCATTATAACACTATATATATATATATATATATATATATATATATATATATATATATATATATATATTATATACATATATATATACATATATATATATATATATATTTGTGTGCGTGCGTGGTTGTGTATGTGAAATAGAAAACTGATATTCGCTGCAAAATGTTTTCGGATGCTTTTTTGATGGATTCCAGAAAGGTCGTCAATGAATTCCAATCTTCCGAATCATCTCCGAGTTCCACCGTTCTTCGTGCCAATTCTTCGTATTGCCATCAAAACATTGGTATTCTTTAATCTTCGTAACCCCAAATAAATCGCAGACAAATCCGCTCCACGTCCGCCATTTTGTTCCAGCCTCGTCTGTTTCTGAAGGGCAACCTTAAGAAGTTCAAATGGTAAATCATTTCGCTTCTCACGTGATCAACAATGTTACGTTGCCTTTTAGATGTGTCCTCGCATCTCCCTGAGAAGCATTGGCCGTCGGTCGGGGAGTCTTCCGGTTAAAATAGCCTTTTGTCGGGCTGTCAGGCCAAAGTCTGTAATAAGACGTTTTCTGTGACAATTTTGTAGAAAATAGAATGCCTTTGGTCTATCACGCTGAACTTTACAAGAAGATGCTCTCTAGACTGTCATGGTTCGGTTTTGAACAGAATCTGTGTCGGTTTGTCATGCTAAAGTTTGAAGTAAAATTTTCACCAGTCTAAGACACACATGTTGGTCTAAAGTTTGAAGTAAAATTTTCACCAGTCTAAGACACACATGTTTGTCTAAAGTTTGAAGTAAAATGTTCACCAGTCTAAGACACACATGTTTGTCTAAAGTTTGAAGTAAAATGTTCACCAGTCTAAGACACACATGTTTGTCTGAAGTTTGAAGTAAAATTTTCACCAGTCTAAGACACACATGTTTGTCTAAAGTTTGAAGTAAAATTTTCACCAGTCTAAGACACACATGTTTGTCTAAAGTTTGAAGTAAAATTTTCACCAGTCTAAGACACACATGTTTGTCTAAAGTTTGAAGTAAAATTTTCACCAGTCTAAGACACACATGTTTGTCTAAAGTTTGAAGTAAAATTTTCACCAGTCTAAGACACACATGTTTGTCTAAAGTTTGAAGTAAAATTTTCACCAGTCTAAGACACACACGTTTGTCAAAAGTTTGAAATAGTAGTTAATTAGTCTGTCACGCTTAACTTTAAAACAACACTTTTGTTAGTCTGTCACGCTAACGTTTTCAACAGAGTTTTCGCCAGTTTGTTACATTTAAGTTTTAAATAGAATATTATTTCGTCTCTTACGATCAAGATTGAAATCGAATTTTCTTTGGCCTGTCACGCGCAATTTTGAAACAATATTTTGTAGGTTTGTCACGGTTATGTATTCAACAGTATTTCGTTATTTCAAAAGATCATTTTTGTTTGTCTGTAAACCTTTAAATTAAAATAATGTTTTCGACGATCTGTCAAGCTTTTCAAATAAGATTTCCATATACCTGTAATATTTAAGCATTTTTTCGGTCTGTAATTTTCAAGTTTGCTATACCATATACGTCAATTTGCTACACCTTTGTCTAAAAAAACATTTTATATGGTCTGTCAAACCTTTGTTTTAAATAGTATTTTATTTGGTCTCTCAAACTTCAACTGGAAATAACATTTTCTTTGTTCTTTGTTCTGTCAAACTTAAGTTCAAAATAGCATTTTATTTTATTTGTCAAAATTAAGTCTGAAATAACATTATTTTGTCTATCGAAATTAAGTTTGAAATAGCATTTTCTTTGGTCTATCGAAATTAAGTTTGAAATAGCATTATTTTGTCTATCGAAATTAAGTTTGAAATAGCATTTTCTTTGGTCTATCGAAATTAAGTTTGAAATAGCATTATTTTGTCTATCGAAATTAAGTTTAAAATAGCATTATTTTGTCTATCGAAATTAAGTTTGAAATAGCATTTTTTTTTTGTCTGTCAAACTTAAGTTTGAAATAGAATTTAATTTGGTCTATAAAACTTGAGTTTGAAATAGCGTTTTAATTAGTCTGCCAAATATAAGTCTTGAATAGCAATTTATTTGGTATGTAAAACTTCAGTCTCAAATGGCACATTATTTGGTCTGTCAAGCTTGAAATTAAAATATCAATTTATTTGTCAGTCAAACTTAAGTCTCAACCAGCATTTTAGTGCGTCTGTCAAACTCTGAATAAGAATTTTAGGTAGTCTGTTACGCTTAAACTTAAAATAAGATTGTTGTTGCTCTGTCACGTTTAAATTTAAAATAAGATTGTTGTTGCTCTGTCACGCTTAAATTTAGAATAAGATTGTTGTTGCTCTGTCACGCTTAAATTTAGAATAAGATTGTTGTTGCTCTGTCACGCTTAAACTTAAAATAAGATTGTTGTTGCTCTGTCACACTTAAATTTAAAATAAGATTGTTGTTGCTCTGTCACGCTTAAATTTAGAATAAGATTGTTGTTGCTCTGTCACGTTTAAATTTAAAATAAGATTGTTGTTGCTCTGTCACGTTTAAACTTAAAATAAGATTGTTGTTGCTCTGTCACGTTTAAATTTAAAATAAGATTGTTGTTGCTCTGCAACCCTTAAATTTAAAATAAAATTGTTGTTGCTCTGTCACGTTTAAACTTAAAATAAGGTTGTTGTTGCTCTGTCACGCTTAAATTTAAAATAAGATTGTTGTTGCTCTGTCACGTTTAAATTAAAAATGAGATTGTTGTTGATCTGTCACGCTTAAACTTAAAATAAGATGGTTGTTGCTCTGTCACGTTTAAATTTAAAATAAGATTGATATTGCTCTGCCACGCTTAAACTTAACATAAAATTGTTGTTGCTCTGTCACCCTTAAACTTAAAATAAGATTGTTGTTGATCTGTCACGCTTAAACTTAAAATAAGATGGTTGTTGCTCTGTCACGTTTAAATTTAAAATAAGATTGATATTGCTCTGTCACGCTTAAACTTAAAATAAGATTGTTGTTGCTCTGTCACGTTTAAATTTAAAATAAGATTGATATTGCTCTGTCACGCTTAAACCTAAAATAAGATGGTTGTTGCTCTGTCACGTTTAAATTTAAAATAAGATTGATATTGCTCTGTCACGCTTAAACTTAAAATAAGATTGTTGTTGCTCTGTCACGCTTAAACTTAAAATAAGATCGTTGTTGCTCTGTCATGCTTAAACTTAAAATAAGATTGTTGTTGCTCTGCTACGCTTAAACTTAAAATAAGATTTTTGTTGCTCTGTCACGCTTAAACTTAAAATAAGATTGTCGTTGCTCTGTCACGCTAAAACTCAAAATAAATTGTTGTTGCTCTGTCATATTTAAACTTAAAATAAGATTGTTGTTGCTCTGTCACGCTTAAACTTAAAATCAGATTGTCGTTGCTCTGTCACGTTTAAATTTAAAATAAGATTATTGTTGCTCTGTCACATTTAAATTTAAAATAACAGTTCTGTTTCTCTATCACGCTTAAATTTTAACCAAAATGTTTCTTGGTCGGCAACGGTTTAGTTTGCAAAAACGTTTTCGTTGGTCTGTCATGCTTAAGTTTTAAACAATCTTTTCATAGATTGACATGCTAAAGTTTGAAACACCATATCCATAGGGGCATCCTAAGCGGGGAATTGTGCAGGGAAATGTTTTTTTTTCATATTTGTTATAAACCGTACCCCTCTAGCAATTATGGTTTGGTCCATCCCATCAATTTTTAAAAATCCTCTCATAATGTTCTTCATCTATAAACTCGCAATCAGTCCATCTTACTTACACTCATACTCCAGTGGCTTTTGGCCTTTATAAATGGTGATCCTTTAGAAATGACGAGTAGTATTTTAGTTGGTTTGTTTCGCTTAAGTTTTAAATAGAATTTTAGGTCGATTATAATGTTTACATTTTAAATAGAATTTTCCTTCTTCAGTTTTTATTTTTTTATGGAAGTCGCTCCTGACAAGTCATGAAGCCACTTGATGTAAAGAGCTAAAAAAAACTACTACTACAAAGTCAAAAACACGCCAACGATAAGTGTTAGATTGATAGATTCTAACCCCCGAAAACAGCAGTTCTTCCCCCTTTGTCAGAAACATCGCTCATAAAATGTGAGGACTAAAGGATAAAATAAGGGTAGTGGCAGTTACGAGGCTGCCGAAAGTAAACCGAAGGCCCACTTTCTACTCTCCTAGTTTTAATAGGATTTTCATCGCAAAAAGTGCAGATTATATTCGGTAAGAATTTGTGTGCTATTCACCCAGGCCGTCCATCCGGCTTCAACTGAAAGAGAAAGTTTCTGAGGAATATCAAATTCACAGGCGGTCCCCAGCTGCATCTATATCCCGGCCAGAGGAGATGAGATACGATGCCTAGTATTCCCAAATTGTCACCGATCTGTTACTGACCAACCTCGACGTTGCTTAACTTCGAGAAATATTGTGTCCACGTGATTTATACCGCAGAAACGCGTAGTCTGAATGGACGTATTTCATAATTTCATTTCCATCGTTTAATCCTCCGAAATAAAAGCTTATTTTCACCATTTCCTTCAGATAATCTATTTCTCTGCGATTTTGGCACGTTTCTCTCTTTCATCGCTCTGCTGAATTCTAATAATCCCCCTCATCAAACTTTGACCCCTATTTTAACTACTAAGTTTGAACTGGCCACGCCATTAATTATGAAATTTAGAATACCATGGACAACCTTCCCGCGCAATTTTGGTAATGTGTTAATGTCGTCATTCATTATTTACTAATCCAAGAGTTTTAGAGAAAATACGAATTCTTGGGGGTAAAATAATA
Source organism: Sepiola atlantica (assembly GCA_963556195.1). Lineage (NCBI taxonomy): Eukaryota > Metazoa > Mollusca > Cephalopoda > Sepiida > Sepiolidae > Sepiola > Sepiola atlantica. Next base: position 14,876,434 of record OY744548.1, on the reverse strand, counting down.
TTTAACATTTTTAGAGCAAGGGTTGTCTGTGCTATTCCCGGGGCGGTGATTTCGAATTTTTAAAAAGGGCGTGGCAGTTCCATTTTAAGAATGCCATTAGGCATGAAAGCAAATGTCAAATTATTTGAATTTGTTCATCCAACATTAAAAGTTACTCGCGGAACCCCGGGGACATTTCACGGTTGCTTTCAGTTTTACGAAGCTTTAAATATGATCAATGCAAGAACTTTAGACAATTGTGTCATCTATTAGCGGTAAAGATTTGTAACATTACCTATATATATATATATATATATAAATATATATATATATATAAATATACATATATATATATATATAAATATATATATACATATAAATATACATATATATATATATATATATATATATATATATATATATATATATATATATATAAGGTTAATACAACAACAGATATAAGAGACAACTAATCTCTTTAATTAGTGAACATCCGGATAAAACTGAAGCTCAAGCTCAATATACAGGGTGTTTGAAAAGTCTTGGGAACATAACGATTTTTAATAACTCAAAAACTATTAGGAGTTGAAAAATGAAATCGGTACTGTTGGAAAGGTTAAAGTTTCAAGTTTTGTGGGGAATCTTCACAGTTGCTCAATATGAGCACCATTTGTCACACGGCAGACATCCAGTCGATAGTCCATTTTCTGCCAAACGCGTTCCAGCATCTTGACGTCAATGGTTCCCACAACTGCCGTTACTCGAGCCTTTAGTTCGTCAATATCTCTTGGAAGGGGCGGCACATAGACTTGTTGCTTGACAAAGCCCCAAAGGAAAAACTCACACGGGGTAAGATCTGGAGACCTAGGAGGCCAGGGCATGAGAACGTCATCACCTCGCCCAGATCTCTCAATCCATCTACCAGGCAGCCTTGTGTTAAGAAACTGCCTTACTCTAAGTGTGGTGGTGCACCATCTTGTTGAAAAATGAAGTCATCAGATTCTGCTTGTTCCAACTGAGCCATTAACCAGTCTTCCAGCATGTTGAGATAGGATTCACCAGTGATAGTTGCCTCTTCAAAGAAGAACGATCCATAGACACCTTTCTTGGAAATTGCACAAAACACGTTCACTTTTGGTGAATCTCGCTCGTGCTCAAGAAGTTCATGAGGATTCTCAGTACCCCATATGCGAGTGTTATGCTTGTTAACTTTGCCATTCACATGGAAGGTCGCCTCATCGCTAAAAACAAGCCGGTCATCAAAGCCGTTATCTTCCAACTTCTCTTGCATTGCAATGCAAAAGTCACGGCGAAGTGGCTTATCAGTGTCCTTCAACTTTTGGACCAACTTGAGCTTGTAAGGTACCATTTGCAGTCGTTTCCTTAAGACACGCCAGACAGTTGCTGGAGCAAGCTGAAGTTCCCTGCTGGCTCTTCTCACTGATTCACGAGGGCTCCGCTGAAAGGCTGTCCGAACTTGCTCAACTGCATCTTCTGAAGTTGAAGGGCGACCTGTTCGCTTACTTGGGCACAAACACCCATCTTTCACAAATTTAGCATGCCATCTGACAATGGATTTCCTTTCAGGGGCTTCTTTTTTTAAATTCCTGCGAAATGCACGCTGAACACATGTCCACGATTCAGTCTTTGCAAATTGGAGGACGCAAAATGCCTTGTCTTGTTTAGAGAACGCCATTACTGCACCTGGAAAGATAACACGAAAATCATTAGTATGACCAAAAGCTTGATTAAGCAAGCTTTAAAATGGCACCAGTTTCATTTTTCTACCTGGAATAGTTCATGAGATATACGCATTTGTAATGTTCCCAAGACTTTTGAAACACCCTGTACTGTATAGAGCATTAATAGCACTAGACAAAAGAAAAATCCAGGTTGTCCTTGATGGCCGTTCATCTAAGCAACATGACATAAATGCTGGTGTACCCCAGGGATCTATCCTTGGACCTGTGTTGTTCCTGATATATATAAACGATCTCCCTGATGACATAGTGTCTGAGATTGGTTTATTTGCTGACGAAACCACGCTTTACTCTCGCCATGTTTGCAAAACCGACGCGATCATATCCGAGGCATGCTGTAGTGGATTGGGGTCATAAATTGTTGGTAACTTTTAATGTCGCTAAAACAAAGCTCCTTTCCTTCAATAACTACAAAGAACCTCTCCAACCACCGATTGTCATGGCTAATAACACCCTACTTGAGAGTTCATCATTCAAACTCCTCGGTCTAACCTTCACAGGTAACATGAATTGGAACAAATACATTGAAGAATTGCCAAGGCTGCCGCAAAAAAGGTTGGCTCCCTCTACCGTGCTAGTAAACTCCTCACACCTGACATTATCCTGTATCTCTACAAATCAACCATCCCCCATGCATGGAGTATTGTTGCCACAGCTGGGCTGGTGCATCATCTACTACTCTCTCCCTCCTTGACAAGGTCCAAAAAAGAATCGCCAACCTAATAGGTTCCTCACTGTCAACCAAGCTCCAGTCCCTGCCCCATCGCCGCAATGTAGCATCCTTGTGCTTGTTTTACAAATACTTCAATGGATTATGCTCCGATGAACTGGCTACTCTGGTGCCCCCTCGACGTGAATTCACTAGACTAACTCGACAATCAACTAAATCTCATTCATTCACTGTGGAGGTCCCCAGATGTCGGAGAGCCTTCTGCTCAAATAGCTTCTTTCCTCGTTTTGCTGTCCTCTGGAACTCCCTCCCTGTCCCCTGTTTCCCCGACACTACAGACATGCAGAAGTTTAAAACTAATGTAAACAGACATCTCGCTGCGGAGATCCCAATCTAGGTTGGTTGCCCTCCTACCTTCTCCCCTCTTTTTTCTCAGTAGCCGCTTACGTCTACAGTGGCGCCCTGCCTTGTTTGGGGTGAACTATGTTTTAAAAAAAGTGAAAGAATAGAATAAGGTGCGAATCAAATTTTATTACAGTTCAATGTTCAAGCAAAGTACTTTAAAGTCCTTAACTCATGAGTTTTCAAAAAAAAATCTTCTCCTCAGAGGACCATTACCGCAATGACATTACTGCAGGTAATACAATTAAACTTGAAAATATATAAAAGTATATATATAAAACTACATAAAAGTATATAAAACATCAAATATATTGGCCCAAATCATACTTTTTTGTTAAACTTATACAGTTCATCCAAGTCATAAAGTTTAAAACAGCTTCAAGAAAGATATTAAAGAGGTTGATCAAAAAACAATCCAGGTGGTGAATGGTAGTCCAAAAACGAAAAAGTTATCCAGGCTGGAAATTTATTAGCTATCGATGCAGTGAAAAGTGTATCCAAGGTGTATGCAAATTAATAAAACGATAGAAAAAAACCCAAATCATATGAAAAGTTCAGAAAACTCATTTAGTGTTGAATATTATAATGTCCGAATTAAGGGTTCTTATGAGCTGAGTGGAGTTGTGCAAAGCATAACTTCCTAGTTAGATGCAAGCTCCGCTAAGGCCAATTCGAATAAAATTAAACTGACCTGATGTATTCGGCCATTTTTTCTTCCGGGTCCGATAAAGTTACTCCAATGAAAAAAATTATATTCGAAGGTAATCAAGCTCCTGCGCACCTTATTTTATTATTTCACTTTATCTAGTGCTATATACATTTCAACGTATGTTTGTGTTCCCTATAGAAAGAAAGTTTAGAGAATCTACATTAAAAGAAAAGTGCATTTCTATGTAGAATTTACCGGAGAAGACAATCAAAGTGATCCCGAACCCCTTCGTACTCCCTTTAAAGAAGGTATGGATGAGCAACGCTCCTTAAAACTTAAAATATATCCTATTTTGATGGACATTTAAATCATATGTATAACACTTTCCAGGGTAGACAATGGAAGTGGTTCTGAATCTCTACGTACCCCTCAATGTTCCGAATCTCAATATCCCTATGGAGATATATAAGGGCAGAACCATCTTAAAAGTTTAAATACTGTACAAATCGGTAGGAAAAAAGATGTATCCGTAAGTAATAAGTATCTAATATATATATATATATAGATAGATAGATACATTTAAAAAGAATACGCGGAAATCTCTCTAAGGCCCTTTCGACTATCATCTCGTCAGGAGAAAATCGATAGTTTTAATTGATAATAACGTCGAAAGAAAGAGCAAATGGGGAAATTGAGTGTGCCAAAATTAACGTTGAAGCGATTAAAATTCAATTTAATTATTTCGTTAAAAGTCGATTTAAAGGCACTACGTTAGGGGATAAAAAAAAAAAATAAATAAAAAAAAAAATTGGGAAGGAGTTCAAAGTTCCCCAAAGAGATTAAGCGACTTTACAAATTCCTTCTGCCGGTACAAGGAAGGTTTTCGCATAGCAATAGAGACAGATTCCAATATTTTCAAATGGTTCTTGGAATCTGCTCGATGCAAGGCCTTGAGGTCTTGCATCGAGCAGATTCCAAGAACCATTTGAAAATATTGATGGATTTGCATGAATGTAGGTAGGGTGTGGTTTTATATGTCAGCTTTAAAATGACGAGGATCCTCTTGGTCACTAATGATATTTAAGGTTGATATCAAGAAAGACTTTAAAGGATGAATACAAAAAAAAAGAGAAAAAAGATACGTGTTAACACACGTGTAGGGTATTTATTTACTCCTCTCCAGGAGTTAGGCGCAAGGCCAGTTTTATCTTACTCCCACAAGTAAGATGTGACCCAAGGTCGGGAAAGTAGGGTTTGAAAAGCCAACGCCCGAGAGGTGAGCACTCTGGCCATTAAAAATTGCCTTGGCAGCCCCGTCGGCATTCCCCGGTAGGAGCGCCTCAGGCAGTAAGCAATAAACTTACTCCTCCCCAAAGAGGGGAGGCGAAGCCTGGGAGGGTGGACCTTCTAGAACTGCACAGGACAGACCCACAGACCGGTATAAATCAAGCCCCGAAGGCCAAGACAATACCAGTCTATGTGGGGTGCAGTATCTATCGGAAGAGATACTACACTTTGATCTTAGCCAAAAGGCCAATAACTGTGTTTGTAGTGAATTAATTCAATGACTGTCAGAATATTAGACATAAATAGGTATATATTGACCAGTATAAATATATATAGTACATTATAGTGTACAAACCCGTAGGGAAAAATGATGTAGCTGTAAGTAATAGGTATATATATATATATATATATATATATATATATATATATATATATATTAGTATAGCAAGCATGAAGGGAAGACGAATTCTATCGTTCATGATTAAAAGTTAATCAAGAGAGAAAAAAATGCCAGCCGACCGGTTTCGCCCTCTCTTAACAAAGACTGTATGGAGGGATTTAAAAAAAAAACGAGCGATTTAAAAAAAAACGGGGCGAAAAGAGAGAGTACAGAAAATAAAATATTGTTGTGTTATATGCACAATGGAGGATGAATCTTAGAGACTGATCACATCTAGTCCCAATAGACATCCCCTTTGCTTGCAAAGGGTGGGACGTTTAAGACGAACGTGGATCGTCTCCAAGATTTTGAGATGGTATAACGAGTGAGCATTTCTGAGAATGGTGAAGGAGTCCATGCTAAAATTCCTAGCGCACGGCGGGTATTTAAGTAAATGGTATTTAATGGAAGACCCCTATGTGTTATTTCGAACGTCCGTTGACCGTTGAAATTTGCCACTACATCCGTTGAATTTAGTTTTAACGATGTTATATATAGGCAAATAGATGGCGTATCTATGGGCTCAGTCCTAGGACCAAATATTTTGTGGATTTTTTTTTTTTAGAAAGCTTTATTATTTGGACTCACTAAACTTTTAGTCTTCTTTCGATATGTAGACGGTACATTTTGCATTTTTAATAATAAAACGGTGGCAAATACAGTCTTCTCTTTACTCAATAAAATGCATCCCACATTAAAATATACCTATGAAGAAGAGCGTAATTCCACTTTAGCTTTCCATAGATGTATTGGTAACAAAACCCCCACCGGGTTCCCTTACATCAATTCACCGTAAACCTACGTTTACAGGATTATATACTCGCTGGGATTCATTTTGTCCTAAAAAACGAAAGGTAAACTTGATTTGGACATTAACACACAAAGCTCTTATGATTTGTTCAAAATACAAAATTGGACGAGGAAATCAAAACTATAACTAATACTTTGTCCAATAACGGCTATCCTCTTGATGTGATTAGGGCAGTCACCCAAAGGAAAATAAATACTTTTTCCGAAATAAAACCAAATACGGTGACTAAATGTCCAATTTACATTCGTTTACTTTGGTTAGGCACAGTAAGTGAGAAATTCGCCAAGCAAATCAGCTCAGCAGTGGAAAAATGTTATTTTTTTCGAATGTGCGTGTTGTGTTTTCTACAAAACCTTTATTGGCGTCCTCTCGGAAAGACGTTCTACCCCCCACACACCATAAAAAATAATGTAATTTATCATTTTAAATGTAGTTGCTTTTTGGCCTGAAAAAGTTGACTCTATGGGAGCGTACAGCTGAAACATGTATGCACAATGTAACCAATAATGTTTGTATAAATAACCATGTATGCTTTATTTATATATCATCACTATTCGCTGCTCGTTGTAAACACCCGCAAGCTAGTTTGCGGTGGCCGACGGGTAGGACTCTTGACTGAAAATCAGTGGCGATTTGTGATCGGAGTTCGCGTCCGCCGACTGTTGGGAATAAGCATGAAACATCGATGTATGTAGGTAATAAATAATTAATATATATATAGTAAGCTATGAAAATATACTTATGTTAATTAAGCTACACAGAGGCTCCCGTGTTTCATCCTCGGTGGGAATCGTCAGGCTAATTCCCCCCGAGGATGAAACGCGGGAGCCTCTGTGTAGCTTAATTGTCATAAATATATTTTCATAGCTATATATATATATATATATATATATATATATATATATATATATATATATATATGAAGCAATCCAACAAAAGATATAAGCGTCAACTAATATCTTATAATTAGTGAAACATCCGGATAAAAAACTGAAGCTCAATATACTGGATAGAGCATTAATATTATAATATAAAATGAAGTAATAAAATAAGGTGTCAATCAAATTTTATTAGAATTCAAAGTTCAAGCAAAGCATCTTTAAGTCCTTAGCTCATGAGTTTTCAAAGATAATTCTTCTCTTCAGAGGACCATTACCGCAGTTATACTACTACAGGTAATAAAATTACGCTTTGAAAATATATAAAATTATATACACAAATACATAAAAATACATAACATCAAACATATCAATCCAAAAACATACTTTTGTTGAATCAATACAGTCCATCCAGGTCATACAAGTTGAGAAGCATAATCAGGAAGGACATTACTCCAAGATACAAACAGCAGTCCAAATACGTGAAATTGAAGGGGCCGGCAAAGTTATCCAGTCGCGAAATGTGTCCATATTCAATGTAAATGATAAATAAATCAATCAAAATAATACAAACAGTCCAATCAAAGTTCCGAAATCCCGAAATGTGCAACCCAAGTCAAATCCAAGTTCGTTGTTTAATTAGAAAACCCGTTAAATCCGAATTGAGCAAAATAAGACTGAATCCCATCACATCTAGCCAGAAGAGCGAAATATATATATATATATATATATATATATATATATATATATATATATAATAAATTCCATTTACGTTTTGATTTAAACATTTCACTTTTGGATTTATTTCTTTTTGAACACCTTCTCCATACTGCTCCTACGAAAAATTTTCTTTTTTCGTCTTCTCAAAAATCTCCTCAACGGACACTTTTTCAACGGACAATTACCATCTGGACAAACCACATATCCTTTTTACACGAATTTTTTTCACCCCATTTTTTATATTTTTCAAATATTTGAACTCTGGCTTTTTCTACAGCCAACTTATCTATCTGTATTTATCCTCTGATGATAGGATTTCGATCTTTGAAAAGCCTTGGCTTAAGGAAAGAATAATAGACACTGGTTTATTACAGAATACACCTTGCATTGAACAATCGAAATTTGAAATAAATTTGGACATTCGAACATGTTTATCACTCTTATTTATTCTATCTTTATATATATATATATATATATATATATATATATATATAATGGTAATAATCCAGGTGAAAAATATCCACAGGGTGGTAATCCAGATAATTTCAACCGGGTTTATAAAAAGTGCTCAATATCAAAATAGAGCTTTATATATGATAATTTTATTTACACAGACATGTACAAAATCTGCGACACTGGCATGTCGATGTTATCGATCAACAGTTACTATAAACTGAGATCTCATCAGGCAGAGTTAGAATCCGATCTTAACCTCAGATCATATTTGGAGAGATTCTCTCCAAATATGATCTGAGGTTAAGATCGGATTCTAACTCTGCCTGATGAGGTCTCAGTTTATAGTAACTAACTATATATATATATATATATATATATATATATATATATATATATATATATATATATATATATATATACATATATATATATATATATATATATATATGAGAGAGAGACAAAGAGATTAATTGAAACTGGTATTGATATATGCATGTACAATGATAAGGAATGAAGGAGGGGAAACTACAGGAGAAAGATAGATACTAAAACAAGTGTCATAGATAGATGCATACATAAAGAGAGATAGTTCGACATGTGACGACGACGACGACGACGAAGGTGTCTGGTCCGGACAATTTCATCCTCTTCTCTCGTCCATTTCTTCAGAGAGTTTCCGCTTTCAAATATGGATGACCTCTTCCGTTCGACGTTATCAGTATCTTCATTAGGCCGAATTCATCAACTGATGCCTGTAAATCGAGCGAGCAACCAATTCATTCACCCACACATCCCTCAACCCGGCCACAATCCCCTTTCCTTTACCCTGAGCCGAACCACGCCCCCACCGATACCACTGGACACCCATCGCCTCCTCCCATCTCTTTCGACTTTATCAACCTTGCCGTCACTGTTCCCTCATCAAATATTGCGATAGTCTGATGGTAGCGAATTTATCACAAATCCGACTGACGTTTTCATCTCGGAACAAACTTGGCCGAGTGAATGAGGAAACGACCTCTGACCTCGAATCACAAAACCCTTTTGCCCTCTCCTTTCGAAGATGCAACTGAACGGGGGCCAGTGCTATCGGAGATCGGGTTTGATTCCCTCACCATTGCTTGTCGTCCTCCATTACGGCCGCCATTTTGAGTTACTTTCCTTTCTTTTCCACTCTATGTTTTTCCCCGCTTTTTTTTTCGTTTACAGTTTTTAGTCTCATAATTTATCGACTGTTCTTTATTTATTTCTATTTATTCTGTTATTTACTTCCATAGATTTCCTTTCTTTTTCTTCAGTTTTTTCTTTTTTTTTTCTTTTTCTTTTTCTTTTTCTTTTTCGTTTTCTTTTTCTTTTTACTTTTTCTTTCTTTTCTTTTTCTCGTTTTTTTTCTTTTCTTTTATCTTTTCTTTTTTTCTTTTCTTGTGTTTCTTGCTTTTTCTTTTTCTTTTTCTTTCTTTTTCTTTTCTTTCTTTTTTGTCCCGCTCTTATTTCGTTTACAGATGTTATTCTAAAAAATTATCGACTGTTCTTCCTTTATTTCTATGTATTTTGTTATTTACTTCCATAGATTTCCTTTCTTTTTCTTTAGTTTTTTGTTTTTTGTTTTTTCTTTGTTTTTCTTTTTACTTTTTATTCATTTTTTTTTCTCGCTGTGTTTCTTTTATTCTATCTTTAAATTGTTTCTTTTCTTTTCTTTTCTGTTCTTGCTTTTTGTTTTTGTTTTTGTTTTTGTTTTTCTTTTCTTTTTTCATTTTTCCCGCTCTTATTTCGTTTACAGATTTTATTCTTCCTTTATTTCTATTTATTTCGTTATTGCCTGCCATATAGTCCCTTTCTTTTTCCTCAGTTTACGTTACTTTTTATTTTCTTTCGTACATTCTTTTTTTCACTAATTGTTTTTTTTCATTGTTTTTTTATATCGTTTTCTTTTTTTGTTTCTTTCTTATTTTCTTTAATTCTTTACGAGTTTTCTTTTCTTTTTTCTTCGGTCATTCTTTTTTATTATTTCTTGTTTTCTTGTTTTTTTTTCCTTTTTTATTTTCTTTCATTTGTTTGCTATTTTTTTCTTTCTTTCTGTTTCTTTCTTATTTTTTGACCACATCTTTTTCTTACTCTTTAAAGTTTTAATTTCTTTATCTTATGTTTTCTTTCTTACTTTCTCACTCTCTTTTCTTCTTTATTTTTCTTTTATATTTTCGTTTATTATTTAATAATTCTCTTCTTTGTTTCTTTTTTCTTTCTTTCGTATTTTCTTACAATTTTTCATGATACATTTCTCTCTTTATTACTTTCTTTTCGTATATTTCTCGTTCTTTTAATTTTCTTTCATTCTTTAATAGTTTTTCACTTTCTTTTTTCTCATTTGATCTTTTTCACCCTTTCATTCTGTCTCTCTGTCTTTGCTTTTCTTTTATTGATCTTTTCATTACTTGTTCTTTATTTTCTTCGCTATTCCTTTCGTTCTTCCGCCATTTTGTTTGATGTTCATTTTTTCGTTCTTCTTTTTCTCTATCTATTCGTTCGATTTCTTCATTCATTTATTATTTGAAGAGTTCGAATGCAAAACGCGATAAATCCAATTCGTCTAAATTGAGACACGAAACAATAAAATGTCGAATATATTAAATCTAGCCTTTGACTAAAAGCTTTTTTAAAGTGAAACCAAAAAGAAATGATGTCGTATCATATTGTGTAGAAGATAGTTTTGGGATATGGTCGAGTTTAGCAATGCAACGATCTTTGTAGTGATATCTTCGTAATTTTGAAATTGGCGTTTATCGCGTTTTGCATTCGAACTCTTAATTTCATTCCATTTTTCTTATTTTTCGCACTTTTTTTTATTTTTCCTCATTTTCATTCATTTTCTCACTATGTCCGTCCATCCGTTCTTCTTAATTTCATTTTATTTTCTTTTAACATTTTCCTCATCCTTTTCCTCTTTTTATTTCTTTCGTTTATTTTTCCTTGTGTTACTTTATTGCAATATTTATTTATTACTTTTCATTTTTCCTAAGATTTTTTTTCTTTTCATTTTTCGTTCTTTACATTGCACTTTTTCTTTCCTTTTCTTTCCTTTCGTCTCACTTTTTGATCATTTTTGTTGGATATAGCGTATTAGCTAATTCCCATTGGTAGCGTCCTTTAATTCGTTATTTTCTCATTTTTTAAATTTATTTCTTATATTTTTACTCTATATTTATCTTTCCGTCATTTTGCAATTTTATCATTTTTTTCGTCATATCTCTTAATAATCACTTTTAAAAGCTTTTTTCAGCTTTTGTTTAATTGATTTATTTTTCTCAAATTTTCTTTTTTATTTTCATTTAGAGCTATTTAATTTCATTCTTTAATTCTTTCTTTTTTCGGTCATTATTTCTTTTTCAGTTTCATCAATAATTTCTTTATTTTTCATATTTTTTTCATCGATTAATTGATTTCATCACTTCTCATATACAGTGTGTCTATTAAGTTCATGTGCATTAAACAAACTTATAACTTTATTCATATAAAATGGATTAGACATATATTTTAAAGGTTTTATTGAAATTTTATTTACGTTTCCACATTATTTAAGTTTCCATCATTAAACATACAAAGGGTAATACGATTTTGAAGTTCACAGAAAAAATGGTGCCAACTGACATCACATTAGTTAGTTTAGTTTTCAAATATTCTAGTGGATGCATACACAATTATTTTTGCATACACAATTATTTTCACATAAAATCAGTTCAGCCAAACTAAGGACGGGGTTTACCTTCCTCATATTGTTTACTCATTTTCCATTTATCTAGTCTTGGCCTTTTGGCTAAGATCAAAGTGTAGTATCTGTTCCGATGGATACTGCACCCCATAGACTGATATTGTCTTGGCCTTCGGGGCTTGATTTACGCCGGTCTATGGGTCTGTCCTGTGCAGTTCTAGGAGGTCCACCCTCCCAGGCTTCGCCTCCCCTCTTTGAGGGGGAGTAGGTTTATTGCTTACTGCGTGAGGCGCCCCAACCAGGGAATGCCGACGGGGCTGCCCAGGCAATTTTTAAACCCGACTTTCCCGATCCGATCTTGTGTCGCATCTTACTTGTGGGAGTAAATAAAAACTGGCCCTGTGCCTAACTCCTGGATAGGAGTAAATCAATACTCTTGGCCTTTTGGATAAGATCAAAGTGTAGTATCTGTTCCGATGGATACTGCACCCCATAAACTGATATTGTCTTGGCCTTCGGAGCTTGATTTACGCCGGTCTATGGGTCTGTCCTGTGCAGTTCTAGGAGGTCCACCCTCACAGGCTTTGCCTCCCCTCTTTGGGGAGGAGTAAGTTTATTGCTTACTGCCTGATGCGCCCCTACCGGGGAATGCCGACGGGGCTGCTCAGGCAATTTTTAATGGCCAGAGTGCTCACCTTCTCGGGCGCTGGCTTTTCAAACCCCAATTTCTCGACCCGACCTTGGGTCACATCTTACTTGTGGGAGTAAGAAAAACTGGCCTTGTGCCTAACTCCTGTAGCAGAGTAAATACAAGTCTTAGCCTTTTGGCTAAGATCAAAGTGTAGTATCTGTTCCGATGGATACTACACCCCATAGACTGGTATTGTCTTGGCCTTCGGGGCTTGATTTACGCCTATCTATGGGGCTGTCCTGTGCAGTTCTAGGAGGTCCACACTCCCAGGCTTCGCCTCCCCTCTTTGGGGAGGAATAAGTTTATTGCTTACTATCTGAGGCGCCCCTACCGGGGAATGCCGACGGGGCTGCACAGGCACTCACTTTCTCGGGCGCTGGCTTTTCAAACCCCAATTTCCCGACCCGACCTTCGGTCACATCTTACTTGTGGGAGTAAGATATAAATGGCCTTGTGCCTAACGTCCTGGAGAGGAGGTAAATAAATACTTTTGGCGTTTTGGCTAAGCTCAAAGTGTAGTATCTGTTCCGATGGATACTGCACCCCATAGACTGGTATTGTCTTCACCTTCGGGGCTTGATTTACGCCGGTCTATGGGTCTGTCCTGTGCAGTTCTAGGAGGTCCACCCTCCCAGGCGTCGCCTCCCCTCTTTGGGGAGGAGTAAGTTTATTGCTTACTGCCTGAGGCGCCCCTGCCGGGGAATGCCGACGGGGCTTCCCAGGCAATTTTTAAACCCCACTTTCCCGACCCGACCTTGGGTCACATCTTATTTGTGGGAGTAAGATAAACACTGGCCTTGTGCCTAACTCCTGGAGACGAGTAAATCAATACTCATCAAAAACTTGTGGCAAATTAAAAGTAAAGTACATTCGTGTGGATTAAAATAGTACAACTTTGTTTACCATGTTGATTATGGCGTTTTTGGTTCTTGCAGGGGAGATCACGTAATGGTTGCCAACATCCCCAAGTAAAAGTGACATTATGGAACCGAACGGATTCGAACTTGGCACACCCAGATCGTCAGTCCATGTCGTTATCCACTTGATCACCCTTTTTAAGTTATTACAATGAAAGCATATATTGTTTCGATTTCTTTTTTGGATGCGAATTGTTTATTTATATTCCATGAAAAATGCCAGTATACTGAAATCATATGCCCTTAATAGGGTTAAGATGAAAATTCATATACACTAAATGTACAAAAGCAAGGACATTCCAAAATTTTTACACTTTTATTGTCATTAAGGGTATGCGAGCACAACAGGGCTATGCATTTTACTTGTATGAATTTTTCTTCAGCGCACCTCACACACTTCATCCACTCATGCATAGATATTATACTGTAGTGATGTGATAATGAAATGATTTGGTTGATATGTAGTCATACTCTTAATGACAATAAAAGTGTAACAATTTGGGAATTTCCTTGCTTTTGTACATTTAGTGTATATGAATTTTCATCTTAACCCTATTAAGGGCATATGATTTCAGTATACTGGCATTTATCATGGAATGTTACTACTTTTGTAAAGGCTATGCCTCAAGACAATGGTCATTTTTAAGTTTTTTTTTAATTTTCTGGAAAACTTAGGTATATGGTAAACTGAAATTAAAATGCCATCAGCTAGACCCTAGAATTTCTATCTCTGCCAAGAATCAGCTGAATCCATCAAATAGTTGATGAGATACAGGGTGGCATACACGTACGTACGTACACACTGATAACACAAAATCACTCCTGACCTTTCTGCATCTTTGGGTTGCCTTGACTGATGATGCTGAAATTCTACACACTTATAGAACCTATCAAATGAAAATTGTGTGCAAAGTTTTAACTAATTTGGTTTATTGGTTTTTGAGTTATGCCTCATCAAACAAATGAGATTTCTAGCATAGGTCGTTGTTGAAGTCTATTAAGGGATAGAGCGCTATCGCGCCTCCCTTGATTATTTGGATATAGCATATACCTCTTTATAAATTACATATCTTCTTTCATTGATATATATTTTTTAAATGTAGATATTTTCTTATAAATAAATACACGTATTGTCTGTCCATCCGTCACATTTTTGTTAAACGTAATAAATACGTTGCGTAAATTGTCTCATTTCGAAATGTCAGAGAACGTAACTACTTTGATTTTAGAAATGGAGAATATTGCGTTAACATAACATAGTAAATTCCACAACAGATAAAGCGGATACCATGCCCAGAAATCGAAACCAGAACCTTGAGATATTCAGTTTGAGGTTCTAACACCTGACCTATTTTGACTTCTTTATAAATGCGGCTTAAAAAAATTATCTGAAGAAAATAATTTTAGCTTTGGCATGACGTCATATTTAATTTAGCTGAATTGATCAGCCCTACGGGCTTATTAATTCTAACTTATTTAACATTCAATTATGAGGATAAATCACGGCAGAACAAGGTTCGCTGATCTTTTTTATGTGGTACTGATATCGATCCTGAATCAGTTTTGGGGAGGTTCGACTCGGAAGCGTTCGGCTGTCCTACGCAAACGCCCGAGTGTTGACGAGCCGAATGGTACCAGACGACAATTTTGATACGGTGCTGCGTCCTGTGATTGTAAGTTATATTTTCAAGAAATTTTCTAAAAGAAACAAAAAAAACAAAAAAAAAACAAGCAAAACATAGCGAAGTTACTGTTATCAAATAAATTTTATTTTTATTTAGATACGTAGCTGCATCCTATAATTTTTAGTCATAGTTGCAAGAAATTTTTTAAACAACAACACAAATTAAACAAGCAAAACGGAGCGAAATTACTGTTATCAAATAAATATTTTGACCCTAAACCCTAACCCTAACCTTAAAAACAAAAACAAAACAAGCAAAACATTATTATCATAGGACTCAGCACCGTATCAAAATTGTCGTCTGGTACAAATCGGCTCGTCAACTCTCGGGCGTTTGCGTAGGACAGCCGAACGCTTCCGAGTCGAACCTCACGAAAACTGGTTCAGGATCGATATCAGTACCTTTTATGTTAGTATTAGGGTTATGGTTATGGTTATTAATTAATACCGTAACTTCTTTTAACAATTAAAAGAACTTATGTTCTATAAGTAATTCTAAAAAAACACTTAACACGCACTAACAAGAATCTACTAATTAACAAACAGAAAATGAGAAGCAAAGTGTAGTATCAGTTCCGATGGATGCTACACCCCATAGACGGGTACCGTCTTGGCCTTCGGGGCTTGATGACGCCGGTCTGTGGGTTTGTCCTGTTCAGTTTTAGGAGGTCCACCCTCCCAGGCGTTTCCTCCCCTCTTTGGGGAGGAGTAAGTTTATTGCTTACTGCCTGAGCCGCCCCTACCGGGGAATGCCGACGGGGCTGTCCATGCATTTTTTGTAGGCCAGAGTGCTCACCTTCTCGGCCGCTGGCCTTTCAAATCCCACTGTCCTGACCTTGTGTCACATCTTACCGCTGTGGGAGTCAGATAAATAGAAGTGTAGTATCTGTTCTGATATTACACTTCATATTTTCTGTTTCCGGTCAATTAAGGAGAAATCCTTCTAGACAGAGGCAATTTTTTAAATTTTTGTCCCTATCCAGAGTGCACTTTTTGGGAAGCTTGATTTTCACACACTACAAACTGGCCTTGTGTCTAACTGTTCTCGTAGGGAGGCAAGTAAATAGGGACTCCCGGGTACATTCATAATTCAGACCTTAACTTCTCCTCATTATTAATACCCGATATTTCCCCCTTTGTTTCTGCAATAAAACACCAACTTTACTCCTCCTCAAGTATGTGTTTCCTTCTCCTGAATATGTTTCCACTCGACACCCGCGATTCGCCCAACTGCCACCGTTTCTAGCCACCCTTGTCATCCTGCTGTCCATATTAGATAATTAATCGTTCTACTACGAAGCAAAATTATGACTTAACGTTTAAATTTTCAAAGCAAACCTCTTCCACCACTCGGCCAAAAGTCTTTTCTCACGCTGACCCCCGCCCTCCACCACCACCTCTCCAAAGTGGCGCTCCTAGCCCCACTCGCCTACCCACTTCCAAACGACAGTATTTCAAGAATATCACCGTTCCTGTCTTTTGTGACGCATGTATCAAATCTCCATCTTCTCTGCCACTCATTATCCTTTGAATCTCTTTGATGCATGGCTTGCCAATTCTTGGAAACAACTTATTCATCCGTTCAAAGTTGCCAGCACAAACAATGTTGATATAGATAGTCCGATCGCCTGCAAGTTGGGCCACCGCTCTCTTCCTGCGAGGCCATCTTCGAGTGATTGATGGTCGACGGCCTGGACCTTTGTCCGCTTGCGGTCATAGAAAAACGTTAAGATTTCTTTTCGGCGGTTACTGAAACTCGCATACGTAACGCAGATTTCCAAGCCCTGAACTTTTTGTCTTGGACAGTCTCTGGCTTTTTTCCCGCTCCAATACGTTCCGGTAAAGCATTAGCGCCCCGTTCGGATTGCGAAAGGATGTTGGAAGATCAGCGCCATTTATTTATAAATGCTATTCGTAGGATTGCATTTGTGTGCGAATAAGATGGACGGACAAAGGAAATAAAATGAAAAAGGAAAGAAAAACTAGTTGACGTATCTGCCTAAACAGAATTGCAGATTATCTATTATATTATTAATGGAGATTTGATATCTGTCTGGTAAAGCCGTACCTATACAATTGCCCCTATTAATTGTATATTGTAATATTGTTGAATGCTTAATTCAGTTTACTATACTATTTCAAACTAATGTACTATCTTTTAATGCTCAATTAGTTTACTATACTATTTCAAACTAATGCACTATTTTTTATTCTTAATTCACTTTACTGTACTATTTCAAACTAATGTACTATTTTTAAATGCTTAATTCAGTTTACTATACTATTTCAAACTAATGTACTATTTTTAAATGCTTAATTCAGTTTACTATACTATTTCAAACTAATGTACTATTTTTAAATGCTTAATTCAGTTTACTATACTATTTCTAACTAATGTACTATTTTTAAATGCTTAATTCAGTTTACTATACTATTTCAAACTAATGTACTATTTTTAAATGCTTAATTCAGTTTACTATACTATTTCAAACTAATGTACTATTTTTAAATGCTTAATTCAGTTTACTATACTATTTCAAACTAATGTACTATTTTTAAATGCTTAATTCAGTTTACTATACTATTTCAAACTAATGTACTATTTTTAAATGCTTAATTCAGTTTACTATACTATTTCTAACTAATGTACTATTTTTAAATGCTTAATTCAGTTTACTATACTATTTCAAACTAATGTACTATCTTTTAATGCTCAATTAGTTTACTATACTATTTCAAACTAATGCACTATTTTTTATTCTTAATTCACTTTACTGTACTATTTCAAACTAATGTACTATTTTTAAATGCTTAATTCAGTTTACTATACTATTTCAAACTAATGTACTATTTTTAAATGCTTAATTCAGTTTACTATACTATTTCAAACTAATGTACTATTTTTAAATGCTTAATTCAGTTTACTATACTATTTCTAACTAATGTACTATTTTTAAATGCTTAATTCAGTTTACTATACTATTTCAAACTAATGTACTATTTTTAAATGCTTAATTCAGTTTACTATACTATTTCAAACTAATGTACTATTTTTAAATGCTTAATTCAGTTTACTATACTATTTCAAACTAATGTACTATTTTTAAATGCTTAATTCAGTTTACTATACTATTTCTAACTAATGTACTATTTTTAAATGCTTAATTCAGTTTACTATACTATTTCAAACTAATGTACTATCTTTTAATGCTCAATTAGTTTACTATACTATTTCAAACTAATGCACTATTTTTTATTCTTAATTCACTTTACTGTACTATTTCAAACTAATGTACTATTTTTAAATGCTTAATTCAGTTTACTATACTATTTCAAACTAATGTACTATTTTTAAATGCTTAATTCAGTTTACTATACTATTTCAAACTAATGTACTATTTTTAAATGCTTAATTCAGTTTACTATACTATTTCAAACTAATGTACTATTTTTAAATGCTTAATTCAGTTTACTATACTATTTCTAACTAATGTACTATTTTTAAATGCTTAATTCAGTTTACTATACTATTTCAAACTAATGTACTATTTTTAAATGCTTAATTCAGTTTACTATACTATTTCAAACTAATGTACTATTTTTAAATGCTTAATTCAGTTTACTATACTATTTCTAACTAATGTACTATTTTTAAATGCTTAATTCAGTTTACTATACTATTTCAAACTAATGTACTATTTTTAAATGCTTAATTCAGTTTACTATACTATTTCAAACTAATGTACTATTTTTAAATGCTTAATTCAGTTTACTATACTATTTCAAACTAATGTACTATTTTTAAATGCTTAATTCAGTTTACTATACTATTTCTAACTAATGTACTATTTTTAAATGCTTAATTCAGTTTACTATACTATTTCAAACTAATGTACTATTTTTAAATGCTTAATTCAGTTTACTATACTATTTCTAACTAATGTACTATTTTTAAATGCTTAATTCAGTTTACTATACTATTTCTAACTAATGTACTATTTTTAAATGCTTAATTCAGTTTACTATACTATTTCAAACTAATGTACTATCTTTTAATGCTCAATTAGTTTACTATACTATTTCAAACTAATGCACTATTTTTTATTCTTAATTCACTTTACTGTACTATTTCAAACTAATGTACTATTTTTAAATGCTTAATTCAGTTTACTATACTATTTCAAACTAATGTACTATTTTTAAATGCTTAATTCAGTTTACTATACTATTTCTAACTAATGTACTATTTTTAAATGCTTAATTCAGTTTACTATACTATTTCAAACTAATGTACTATTTTTAATGCTTAATTCAGTTTACTATACTATTTCAAACTAATGTACTATTTTTAATGCTTAATTCAGTTAATTATACTATTTCAAACTAATGTACCATTTTTAAATGCTCAATTCAGGACTATAATGTAGTATATGTTCTTTTCTCATGATTCCATTCTCCCAGGCATTACCTGCTTATTTGATCTGAAGGGGTTAGTGTCGTATATGTTCTGTCGTCATGATACTACCCACCCATGGATTAGCTTCTCCTTGTGTTGGAAAGGGATGGTAGTGTAGTACTTTTTCTGTTGTTACGATAAACTTCTCCCAGGCATTACTTGTTTCTTTTATCTGGGCGGGTAGTGTTGTGTCTATTCTATAATCATGATAATATCCATCCATGGATTACCTCCTCTTTTTGGGTGGAGAGTATTATACCTGTTCTGTTGTAATGACACAATTCCTCCTGTAGTATCTGTTCTGTGGTAATGATACTCTCTACCCGTCGATTAACTTCTTTTTTTTGAAAGGTAAGTGTAGTGTAGTATCTGTTTTGTTATGATACACTTCTCCCATGCATTACCTCCTCCTTTTATCTAGACGGAGTAGTGTTTTGTCAATTCTGTGATCATGAAACTATCCATCCTTCACTTACTTCTTCTTTTTGGGTAGATAGTGTAATACCTGTTCTGTTGTTATGACACAATTCTTCCAGGAATTATTTACTCCTTTTATTTAAAGGGGGTAGTGTCCTGTGGTCATGATACCATACACCCAGGGATTTCCTTTTCCTTTTCTTAGGAGGGGGTCATGTAGAATCTGCTTTGTTATCAAGATACCATGCTTTCAGCTATTATCTCCTCAGTTTTTCTGTGTAGGGTGTAGTATCTATTAGGTTGGCATACATCTTCCCTTCGAAGTAGTGTAGTATATGTACTATTGTCATTATGTGGCACTATAGTTTGCGGAAAATGTCTCGGATGTTCTCCCTCGCTGTGATAAAAACGGGAAAGAGAGAGAAAGAAAGAGATATTATAGTCTAATACGAGAAAGAAAATATATGAATACATATAAAAATAAAGAAACAGATATGAAGTCTACAGTAACTGGTGTTCTTAATTCACAAGTCCTTGGTGACAGGTTCATTACGTTCAGTATTTTTACCTTTCGAACGTAACTTCGAGCCCTCTATTCCATAAACATCTGTAAAACTAAACTAGGATCAGATCTGATTGACGACACACTGGCTGCTGTAGTTACATTTTAATTCAACAACACTATTGTTTCTTTTACTCGCCTCCCCGCGAGGACAGAGAAAGTCAAGCACACAACTTTTAAATGTTGGGAACTCCAGCTCCCCCCAAAAGGTCACTATCCTTGTCACAATTAGACCAAGTATTATCTCTTCAGCTGTTCTTTAGCAAACTAAACACTTACATTATATAGATATATATATATACAGGGCCGGCGGGACAGTTATAAAAGTGGAGGGGGAGCTTCTCC
>OY744548.1:14850605-14853105 GCA_963556195.1 Sepiola atlantica | reverse complement strand
AGCGAAAGCTTGAAACGCCGGCCGGCGTATCTAGATAATCATAATTAATTATTTACATAAATTAATATATATATATATATATATATATATATATATATATATATATATATATATACAGGGTGGGCCATAATAAGGGTCCTATCTTTAAATTTGAATAACTTGAATTTGAATAACTTCCACAAAATAAAAGTTAAACTCACCAAACTTTATGTGTGTGTAGACTGACCCTTCCGAGATTTTTTGAAATAAACAAAACAAATTTTAGCCGAAAAACACTTCTTAAAACTTACAAAAACTAAAGTATTGTTTTTTACACTGTTTTGAGTTTTTTAAGCAAAAATAATGTTTTCTAAATGAGGGTACGTTCCTTAGGGCTCATACGGCTCCTGCTTGCTTCGGAAGGTGTCCTTTACTTATTCTAAAAAAAAAATTTTTTAAAAATCAATAAATAAAAAAGTTATGAATTTTTAAAAATAGGACCCTTATTTTTGCCCACCCTGTATGTATATATATATATATATATATATATATATATATATATATATATATATATATATATATATATATATATGAAGAGTTCGAACGCAAAACGCGGTCAATCCGATTTGTTTAAACTGAAAGCTTTAACAATAAAAACACGAATATATTAAATGTTGATTTCGAATGAAAGCTGATTTAAATTGAAATTAAAAAATAAATTATTCTGGTATCATATGTTACACATAGTTTTAGGGTGTCGTTGAGTGTTGGAATGCAACACTTTTTGTAGGGACAGTTTCGTGATTTTGAAAATGGCGTTTATCGCGTTTTGCATTCGAGCTCTTCATATATATATATATATATATATATATATATATATATCAACGCTTCTATTTTTTAATGTCTATTTGGTTTTAATTTTCATCCCTCTGTCTTCCTCGTCAAATGCTCAGGACTTTTTTCCTTCCATCTTTGAAATAAAAGTCGCCGTTCACCAGTAGATAAGGTCCTTATCCGATTCAAAGTGCGAATGTCCTAGATACGTAAATGTCTATTTTTCTTCAAGATAAAGCGTCCAAACGCAGATAACGACAATTCTTTTCTCTAAATTGTGCCAACACCTTCGTTGAAATCGCTTGTTCTGGCCTAAAATATATTTTTTTACTGTTATTTAAAAAACACACACAAAGTAAAAAGCAAAAAAAAAAAAGAAAAGTCATTATTAAATAAATAGCTGGGAATTATACACTTTGTTTATGTCTTTCTTTTTTTTTTCAAATATCCAGTTACGTTTTAAAGATAACGTTTACTGGAGACGATAATACACCTTCCTTTTTTGCGGATATCAATTTTATGCACAAGTTAGTGAAAAATTGAAAAATTATTGATTTTATTTCTAGTAAAAAGTTTTAGACCAACAGAATGGGTTTGTTTAACTTCCCGTTCCATTCGTCCTTCAGAGTCACCTGTTACAACCATTTTCGGTAGTGATCCGATATTAAACTTAATTAATTACTAGTCCCACGCTATAAGGAGAAACATCCCTCCAATCGCACAGTAATGTCGTTTAGTTGTTAGGTTTGACTCCATGTCGAACCTCATTGGGTCATTTTATTCCGTAGCCATGCATATATTTTATGGATTAATTTATGTTGTCAGCGTATATTGTTTAAACAAACGTGTACCTGTAAGTCAAACACTTTGAGAAAAATGTGAAGACTTTCGAATTAAGCAATATTGTGAAAGTTCTCTATCTTTATAGTTGATTGAACACTCTGAGATTACTATATTCGTAAATAAATACAGGGTTTATTTCTCTCACATTTAATATGACTGTCTCAGTGGCCAAATGGATAAGAATATTGGATTAAAGTAAACAGTGACTCGGGTCATAGGTTAAAATCGTTCGACCGGTCGTACAATTATAGCCACACTGACGATTGTGAGTGAACATGAAACATGACTGGATAATAAATATTCATTCATAAAAATAATATATATATATATAAATATATATATATATATATATATATATATATATATATATATATATATATATATATATATATATACGGCACAATTACGTTGACACATCGGTTCTCGTTAAATCACCGAAGGTAAGCGACGTCGAGCCTGGGTGACCGTTTGGGAATACCAGGTGCTGTATGTGTTCTCTACTTATCTCGGCATTGTTTCCAGTCGTCTTGATTACTTGCCATTGGAATCAAGCAGTGCCGACTCAGGAGAAGTGTTGTTAGATATTGTGCAACCCTTGCTTCACAATTACACGCGCAGCCAGCCCCTTACAGGGGTATCCATAGTCTCTCTAGACTGAACGGAGGGCCTAAAGATATATATATTCTTTTTGGTACAAAACTTTATTATTGCCATATACAGACCATATTTATTTGTTAATATGATGAAATTAAAAGATAAGGGAATAAAAGGGCAAGCTGACCGGTTTCGAACCTCGCTCAACAGATCTAGACTAAGATATAAGAGAAAAATATACTATGGGTAT
>OY744548.1:14838105-14845605 GCA_963556195.1 Sepiola atlantica | reverse complement strand
AAAAGTTTTTTGAAATTTTATTCTAATAGGTGTTTTATTTAATTATTTATTTATTTTTAGTTTGTGTTTTTATTTTTAAAGGGTTGCATTTTCAAGATCATCTATAGGCTGAGGAGGTTTTCGGCGTTTCGAAAATTAAAAACATAGGGGGGGGCGGCTTTGGAATTCGTCGTTTAAAACGGTGCATTACTGAAGTCTCCTTCTGAAGAAATGTACCGGGTTCAGATTTATATGTCGTGTGTGATTCATTGAGTTTTATTTCATTTATTATTTATTTTATTTATAGTTTTATGTTTTAAAAAGGTTTTATTTTATTTGGTGTTTTATTTAATTATTTATGTTTTTATTTGTAGTTGTGTATCTTTATTTTAAACGGGTTGTAAGCAAATCGCATTTTAATTGTTCTAAGAAGCTGGAGTTTCAATCAATTCACCATGTGACCCATCTTTTACGAAGTTTCAATCTATCATTCTCACCCTCTCTCACGGCATGTAGGTTGCCTCCCCTGTTCTTATTTCATAAGTTATCTATCATTCTTCCTTCCGTCACTCTGTTTATGAACAGTCAAAGGTAATAAAGAAACAAAATGAATACAATTATTAAAATAGTCCATTATAAACAAAAGGGAATATCACCACAAGTATCCATATTATTTAACACTTTAGCTGTAGAGATAACATAAAGGATGGGTAAGAGATGGAGGGTATGGCTAGCAGAAAGAGATTAATGATGGATCTTATCATTATGTTTTGAGGCATGTCCGTCCGTCCGTACGTCTCTCCGGATTTTTCTCCGCAACCATCCATTGAATTTCTCTGAAATGTTGCATGAAGTTGGAACTTTGGTCAGGTTAGAAAGTGACATTCTCCGATTTTTGAAAAAAAATCTGGTCAAAAGGCCCTGAAATGGCAAAAAATGGCATTTTTTGCCCCATAACTGTTTCATCCATCCATTCAATTCCTCTGAAACTTGGCCAAGATGTGGAAGCAATTGTTCTTAATAGGAAATAAGTATCGCTGAGCTTGGAAAAAATCTGGTTCGCGCCTCCAGGGGGTAAAAAGCCCCCAAAATGGCAAAAAAAATAGCCTTTTCTCCCATAACGTTTGATCCATCCATTCAATTTTTCTGAAACTTGGCCAAAGTGTAGAGGCAATTGTTCTGGATATAAAATGAGCATCCTTGACCTCAGAAACATTCTGGTTCGCGCCCCCAGGGGGTCAAAGGGAGATATAAAATGCCCCAAATTGCCCAAATTTATTGCATTTTACACTCGCCACATCGAGTCACATACAGATGGGGACCACGCACGCGCGGCTTGTTTTCATATTTAACTGGCTTTGCGAACTTACTTTTTTCCAGATATACCCAATCTGACCCAAGCTCAATAAGTTGAGCCAACGGGGCACTTTTATCTAGTGTTGTAGAGCTGTTTTGACGTATCGTAAAATATACGCTTCCCGGCTATCAAGAACTTGCCAGCGTGTCTATTGTTACATTTGTCGTTTTTTTGTTGTTTTTTTTTCGTAAATAACTTATTTATTTAGTTGAGACTGGACTCATTCATCAAGGAGATAAGAAATTGGACGTTGGGTTTTCTTTCGGCAGTTACTTAACATTTGTTCCCCTTATTTTGTCCTTTAGTCCTCACATTCTATGAGAAAGGACCGGCGGGATAGTTATAAAAGTGTGTGGGGGGGCTCTCCTAAAAAGTGGGGGGGGGGGCAGGTTAAACACATGCATATATAACTTCATTATTGATGACCGTAAAGTAGGAGGGGGGCAAGTCAAAAAGTGTAAGGCACTTATAAAACATAAAAAAATATACGCTTAATAATCTCTCTTTTCCCCCTGATACAAACATGAGTATTTGACGATAACAGCTTGATGTAATAAACCAATTGTAATGTGAGGGTACAGTGCGACTCAATAAATCTATCGTTTTATCGACCTGATGTTTGTATAATTAATAATTGCCTGTTTTAAAAGTAAAGAATGTCTGACGACCTTTGATTTTCAGCGTTCAAATACGGGCAACTGCAAGCAAGTAAAATTCCCTTGGCAGTGGCAAGAGAAGCTGGTCTTTGGTGTTCAATTGCTCGATTAGAATGAGATAATTAATAATTAAATGATTATGCGACATTAAAGCTGGAAAAATAGTTAATAGAAAGTGATGAGCTGAAAATGAATGTTGTTCATACCTACCTTCATAATATTATAAGAAAAATAAAACATGGAATCAAAACAATTGTTTCTTTCGGCGATCTTCCTGGAAATTATTGAGAGCATTTCCTTTACACTCTTCCACACTATAATCAAGACTAATCTGTATTTATTTGTATATAAATATATATATATATCCATCCCGTAATACAAAAGTTGAAGAGTAACCGGACTAAACTATTTCAAATGTTATGGGAACAGCAGATATCAATTCAGAATCTCCCCCCACCACGGTCCTAAATGAATTTACAAAAAAATCATTGACCTTATTTCTATAATTAGACGTTTTCTCTCGTTTTTCTTCGTTCGATGCAGATTTTTTCTTTTTTATTTACTTTTCAGTTTGAGACGTTTTCTTTCTTTCTTTTTTATTTACTTTCCAGTTTGAGACGTTTTCTTTCTTTTTATTTACTTTCCAGTTTGAGACGTTTTCTTTCTTTCTTTTTATTTACTTTCCAGTTTGAGACGTTTTCTTTCTTTTTATTTACTTTCCAGTTTGAGACGTTTTCTTTCTTTTTATTTACTTTCCAGTTTGAGACGTTTTCTTTCTTTCTTTTTATTTACTTTCCAGTTTTAGACGTTTTCTTTTCTTTCTTTTTTCTCGTCTTCAACTTCACCAATTAAGACGCTATTTTATATGAATATAAAAACTGGCGAAGCATGATGTTATTTTCCATGATTTTTACGTGAAATTAGAATGACGCATTTAGCAAATTAGAATTTTAATTTAGCAAATAAAAAGAAATGCTATTTTTAACTCAAGCGTGACAAGCCGACGTACGGACGGACATAACAACGTGTAAAGATACGTGGACTCGTTTCAGGGAAAACGCGCTACACTTCTCCCCAGAATTGCCGAAGATGCTAGATTAAGAATTAGAGATAAAAGAGAGTCCAAGACGAGAAATGAAGGAGAAAAATAATAAGAATAAAAATAAATCGGTTCGCGCGTTTTCTTATTGGAACGCGTGAATCCAGCAAAGAAAAAAAAGAAGAATAACGTGGACGTTCTCTTCTTCGTGATCATTCTACAGACTGTGCTTTTTCGCATCCACGTGTTACATTCTCAGCACCAAACAGTGAAAGCCTTCATACACCCAATCTCCCCCTCCCTATTCCCTCCCCCTGTCCTTAAGCCTGAGAACGTGAAGAAACGCAAATGCGTGGAGATTTCTTTTCTGTGCATTTGTTTTATGTTCATGTAGCTGATATATTTCTTTAGTGTTTACTAGTTCGCTTCGTCACACGCGATTGGTCTCGACTTCCACACACCCCTAACAACTTCCACACACCCCGACTCATCCACTCAACCTGTTTGTTTCCGATTCTCTACAGCTGATTATCGCTCGTGTTTATCTCTTTTTCTTTGGGTGCGACTTTGGCGCTTCTTCTTCTTCTTCTTCTTCTTCTTCTTCTTCTTTGTTCTTTCTTCATCTTCTTTTTCTTCTTCTTTGTTGTACTTCTTCTTCTTTGTTCTTTCTTCATCTTCTTTTTCTTCTTCTTTGTTCTTTGTTCTTCTTTTTCTTTCTTTTTCTTCTTCTTTCTTCTTCTTCTTCTTCTTCTTCTTCTTTTTCTTCTTCTTCTTTTTCTTTTTCTTCTTTTTTCTTCTTTTTTTATTATTATTTACACAGTAAGTGTTTTAACACAACTCATTATCAACAATTGCTTACTAGTAACAACACTTGGCGTTTCCTGTAATCTGAATGATAACAAGTCCTCCGAGATTTACAGCATGTTCTGCCTTTTTTCGATAACCGTTGCAAATGATTTTGCGTTATCGCGACAGCCGTTTACCATTAATTCCTCGTTGTAAACGACAGTTTTCTCGTGAATATGCGTATCAATCAGCCTCACTAATTTTCCCGTACTCTGCTCTACTTTCCGGTGGCGTTCTGGTTAGCGCTCTTTTTCCTTTGTCTTTCCATCCTCCTTGAAGCTTCACGACCATTCTGTGTGGAATCAGCCGAAGCTTGTGCCACCACATATGTGTGTGTGTTTTTTTCCTTAGCGAAGGTTTTCAGTCCATAAGATTCCTGGCATTATTGCTATTTTCTCCATAGGAGTTTTCACACAGTATTAGTAATTGCTCACTGAGAACAACACCTAGTGTTCCCCGGAGTCTGAGTGACAAGATGTCTCCAAGATTTTCAGCACTTTCTTCGTCTTTCGAAAACCGTTGCAAATCATCTTACATTATCGCAACAACCGTGTACCATTAATCTCCCGTTGGCAACGACCGTTGGTTTTCTCAAGAATTTGAATAACTATAATCTCTCAAAATCTTTCTCTACTCTCCGCACTTTTCCAGTAGAGGTCGGGTTTATGCTCTCCCTCCTAGCTCTTTCCATACTCTTTGACACTTCAAGTCCATTTTGTGTGTTTTCCGGAGAGGCTGGTGCGCACACATATGTGTATGTGGACGATTCTTCTTCTTCTTTTTCTTCTTCTTTTTCTTCTTCTTCTTCTTCTTCTTCTTCTTCTTCTTCTTCTTCTTATTATTATTATTATTATTATTATTATTATTATTATTATTATTATTATTATTATTATTATTATTATTATTATTATTATTATTCTCCTTCTTCTTCTTCTTCTTCTTCTTCTTCTTATTATTATTATTTTATTATTTTTCTTCTTCTTCTTCTTCTTCGTCTTCTTCTTATTATTATTATTATTGCTTGATAGAGTTCTCACACCAGTGATCGCTTAGTGACAACAACAGGTGATGTTCCCTAGAGTCTAAGTGACAACAAGTCTCTCCAAATCTCAGTACTCTCCGCTTTATACGACCATTCTTACAAATAAAATTGCGTTTTCGCAGCAGCCGATCTTTCCATTCTCCTTGACCCTTTACGACCATTTTCTGTGGTACGACCAGATACTGGTGCCAGCACATTTGGAAGGGGTAAATAATGAAAATCATCAACTAATAGTACGTTATCGCCGTTGCCCAGGTCTGTTTTAATTTAATTTTGTTTTGCTCCTAATTATTTACTTTATTTATTTATTTATTTGTTTTCTTTATTTACCGTCGCTTAAATCTAGGTTTATAACAAATACCTTGAAGACATTGCAAAGGCTGCAGCAAAGAAGGTGGGATCCCTCTACCGTGTTAGTAAACTCCTCACACCTGACATTATCCTGTATATCTACAAAGCCACCATCCACCCATGCATGGAGTATTGTTGCCACATATGGGTTAGTGCATCATCTACTAGTCTCTCCCTCCTTGACAAGGCCCAAAATAGAGTCGCCAACCTAATAGGTCCCTCACTGTCAACCAAGCTCCAGCCCCTGTCCCATCGCCGCAATGTAGCATCCTTGTGCTTGTTTTACAAATACTTCAATGGATTATGATCCGATGAACTGGCTACTCTCCTGCCCCCTCGACGTAAATTCACTAAACCAACTCGACAATCAGCAAAATCCCATCCATTCACTGTGGAGGTCCCCAGAGGCAGAAGAGCTTTCTACTTCAATAGCTTCTTTCCTCGTGCTGCTGGCCTCTGGAACTCCCTCCCTGACCCCTGTTTCCCCGACGGTACTCACATGCAGAAATTTAAAACTAATGTAAACATACATTTCGCTGAGCAGCTCCCAATTTAGGTTGAACCCCCCCCCACACACACACACACAAAAAAACCTTCTCCCTCTTTCGCAGTAGCCCCTTACGTCTACAGCTGCGACCTGCCTTGTTTGGGGTTAACTATGTTAAAAAAAATTTAAATTTAAGAAGTGCGTATCTTTTTTGTTATTTCAAATCCTGATAAAACTATGTTTTTTTTTATTATTCAGGTTAACTTGTTTTAATCTTCGGAGGAAGGTAAACCTTTAATAAAAAAAAAATGGCAAGACCAGTGATAGACACCGGGACATTTAAATCTTCCAAGTATCTCCCATTGTTTCATTTACTTATTTAAAATTGTAGCAATGTAATTCTTTTTGAAACAAACAATATGTGGTCTTTTCACCGTAAAAATAATTGTCAGCTAAATATTTATCAATTAATTCAAGAATTGTCACTTTTTAAAAATGTATTTATTAAAAATTGTGTTGTTTTTGATTTGGGAACAATTCATTCGAAAATAGATAAAGTCGGAATTATTTTTACCTTAGCTACATCACCACCTACCATATTTGGTAATCGTACAACCTCACTTTTTAATGTTGTGTGAAAGGTGATAACGTACGAACGAACATGAAGTTGCTTAGCGTATTATTATATATATATATATATTATAATATAAAATGAAGTAATAAAATAAGGTGTCAATCAAATTTTATTAGAATTCAAAGCTCTTCTGGCTAGATGTGATGGGAGTCCGTCTTATTTTGCTCAATTCGGATTTAGCGGGTTTTCTAATTAAACAACGAATTTGGATTTGATTAGAGTTGCACATGTTGGGATCTCGGAACTTTGATTGGACTTTTTGTATTATTTTGATTGATTTATTTATCATTAACATTGAATATGGACACATTTCGCGACTGGATAGCTTTGCCGGCCCCTTCAATTCCACATATTTGGACTGCTGTTTGTATCTTGGAGTAATGTCCTTCCTGATTATGCTTCTCGACTTGTATGACCTGGATGGACTGTATGGATTCAACAAAAGTATGTTTTTGGATTGATATGTTTGATGTTATGTATTTTTATATATTTGTGTATATAATTTTTTATATATTTTCAAAGCGTAATTTTATTGCCTGTAGTAGTATAACTGCGGTAATGGTCCTCTGAAGAGAAGAATTATCTTTGAAAACTCATGAGCTAAGGACTTAAGGATGCTTTGTCATGAACTTTGAATTCTAATAAAATTTGATTGACACCTTATTTTATTACTTCATTTTATATTATAATATTAATGCTCTATCCAGTATATTGAGCTTCAGTTTTTTTATCCGGATGTTTCACTAATTATAAGATATTAGTTGACGCTTATATCTTTTGTTGGATTGCTTCATATATATATATATATATATATATATATATATATGTGAATAGGTTCGCATGCGCGTTCGTTCACTTATTTTTTTGTAAGACGGGAATTAATTTAAGATATTAATTAATTGCTACCTAATGAAGACTCTTTCGGCATTACATGATTAATTCTCAATTCTATTTTTAATCCCGAACCACCTAAGGCTCTCAAATAAAACAAAAATAAAAAAAATGAAAAAAATATACAGATAAAAATGGCGGCAAGAGATTCGCGCCAATAATCACAAAGTTGTCGTCTGCTAATGAAATTGAAAAGAAATATTACCAACAGCGACTCG
>OY744548.1:14780605-14833105 GCA_963556195.1 Sepiola atlantica | reverse complement strand
GTGCGATGTTTCTACAAAGGGATGGGGGGGGGGGAGAATTGCTGTTTTCTGGGTTAGAATCTATCCAAAACACTTATCGTCGGATTGTCTTTGACCTTGATGTCATATTTTGTTTAGCTACTTACATCAAGTGTCTTCATGCCTCGTCTTGAGCAATTCCCATAAAAAATAACGTTGACAATGAGGATGATGATGATGATGAGGAGGAGATATAGGAGAAGACGGAGGAGGAGGGGGAGAGGAGAAGGAGAATAGAAAGTTGGTCTTGGGTTTACTTTCGGTAGCCTCGTAACTCTCTCTTCCCTTATTTTGTATTTTAGTCCTCATATTTCATGTGCGATAATTTTAACAAAGGAGGAAGAATTGCTGTTTTCTGGGTCGCAATGTATCAATCTAGCACTAGTATTGGCTAGTTTTTTTTTTTACTTCGAAGTCGTATCTATTTTTAGCTCCTTACATCAAGTGGCTTCATGCCTTGTCTGGAGCAATTTCCATTAAAGAATAACGATGATGATGAATCGGGCTAAAGAAGAGAAACACTGATGGTGTTGCAGATAATGAACATAATCATCACAATAATTAATTAGTATTAATAATAATGTCGTCATTACAACCAATGCAGTGTCTTCGAGGAAAAGAGGAAGAGAAGAAAGGGAAGAGAGAAATAACACCCTACCTGAGAGTTCAACATTCAAACTCCTCGCCTAACCTTCACAGGTAACATAAATTTGAACAAATACATTGAAGACATTGCCAAACCTGCCGCAAAAAGGTTGGCTCCCTCTACCGTGCTAGTAAACTCCTAACACCTGATATTATCCCGTATCTCTACAAAGCCACCATCCGCCCATGCATGGAGTATTGTTGCCACATCTGGGCTGGTGCATCATCTACTACTCTCTCCCTCCTTGACAAGGTCCCAAAAAGAGTCACCCACCTAATAAGCTCCAGTCCCTGTCCCATCGCCGCAATGTAGCATCCTTGTACTGGTTTTACAAATACTTCAATGGATTATGTTCCGATGAATTGGCTACTCTGGTGCCCCCTCGACGAAAATTCACTAGATCAACTCGACAATCAACTAAATCCCATCCATTCACTGTGGAGGTCCCCAGATGCCGGAGAGAATTCTACTCCAATAGTTTTTTTCCTCATGCTGCTGGCATCTGGAACTCCCTCCCTGCCTCCTTTTTCCCCGACAGTACTGACATGCAGAAATTTAAAATTAATGTAAACAGACATCTCGCTGCGCAGAACCCAGTTTAGGTTGACCCCTTCCAACCTTCTCCCCTTTTCTTTTTTCTCAGTAGCCCCTTACGTCTATAGTGGCGGCCTGCTTTGCTTGGGGTGAACTTCGTAAAAAAAAAAGAACAACACCGCTCTACGGAAGTGTTATGCAATAATATGTGATACTCTGAAAGACAATAATCCTCGCCTTTCTTGGCGTCCTTATGTCTTTGTCAATAACGAGAAACGAATAATTATTATAAGAAGGAGGAGAACGATGGTGAGAAAAAAGAAATAGAAGGAAAAGAAAGAGAAAAAAGAAGAAGAAGAAGAAGAAGAAGAATGAGTGCAAGTTTTGAGTATATGTTAACTAACTCATCATTCTTGTATACGATGTTCTTGTCATAGCAAACGTTTCGCTTGAATGAAACGAAGGGCTTGTTTTCATTCTAATGGTTTTACATGTTTCGTTGTATTATTATGGGATGTCAAGATGTGGGCATTCACCGAGCTGCTTACATCTTCTTCTTCTTCTTCTTCTTCTTCTTCTTCTCCTTCCCCTTCTCCTCTTTCTTTTTCTTCTTCTTTATTTTCTTCTTCGTTTTTTCTTCTTTCTTTTTTCTTTTCATGCATTTTCTTTTTACGTTTTCTATATCATAGTCCTTTTCTTCTTTTTCGTCTTCTTCTAATCTGCTTCAATTTTTGCTTCAATTGCTTTGCCTCTTCCTCTTTGTTACTCTTCTTTCTTTTTTCTTCTTCTCCTTTTGCGTTTAAATTTCTTCTTATTAATAATCATATTCTTCTTTTTCAATTTCTCCTTTTTTTCTTCCTTTCTTCTTCTTTTTCTTCTTTTTCTTCTTTTTCGTCTTCCGTTTTCCCCTCCTTTTCTTACTCTCTCTTTTTTTACTCCGAATTAGCCTCCCTTTGCTCTGTCACTTTTCTTGTTGTTATTCTCTTCTTCTTCTTTCTCTTCTTTTTCTTCTTCTTTTTCTTCTTCTACTTTTTTCTTCTTCTACTGTTGCTGCTTCCTTTTCTTTTAAAATCTTTTCTTCGATAATTCCCTTTTCTCACTTCTTCTTTCTCCTACTTTTCCCCTTTTTGTTTATTTTTCGTTTTGCTTCTTCATTTATTTTTAATTCACATTCTTCAATTTTTACGTCTGTTTCTTCCTCAATATCTTCTGTCTTCTTTTTCTTTTCTTCTTCTCATATCGTATTTTATTTCACTGTTTTCCTCTTCTTCTTTTTTCTTCTTCTATTTTCCTTGTTCTTCTTTTCTTATTTTCTCTTCTTTCTTTCTAATATTGTATTTTTATTCAGTTTTTTTCCTCAATTTCCTCCCATTTATTTGTACTTCTTCTTCTGCTTTTTATTTTTTTCTTCTTTTTATTATATCGTATTTTACTTAAGTTTTCCCCTCTATTACCTTCCCCTCTTCTTCTTATCCCTCTTTTTCTTCTTCTTCTTTCTCGTAATTTGCTTCAGTTTCCCCTGTATCTTCCTTTCTTCTTCTTCTTCTTCTTTTTCTTCTTCTTCTTTTTATTCTTTTTCTTCTTTATTTCATTTCGAATTTTACTTCAGTTTTCCCCTCAATTTCTTTCCCTCTTCTCTTTTCTCTTTTTCTTTTTTCTCGTATTTTGCTTCAGTTTTCCATTTATCGCCTTCTTCTTCTTCTTTTTCTTCTTTTTTTCTTCTTTCTTTCATATTGTATTTTACTTCAGTTTTCACCTCAATTTCCTCCTAATTACTTAGTACGGCTTCTTCTTCTTCTTCTTTTTTAAAACAATTCTTTTTCTTCTTTTTTCCATATCATATTTTGCTTCAGTTTTCCGTCTTCTTTTTCTTTTTCTTCTTCTTCATCTTCTTCTTCTTCTTCTTCTTCTTCTTCTTCTTCTTCTTCTTCTTCTTCTTCTTCATCTTCTAATTCTTCATCTTCTTCTTCTTCTTCTTCTTCTAATTCTAATTCTACTCTTTCTTCTTCTTTCACTAAAAAAGCTCTTATTTCTGTTGGTTCAATTGTTGCTTCTTCTGTCATTCTTCAATTACACTTTCTCCAACTGTTCCCTATTAGAATTCTCGTTGCTCTATTTATCTTTTCTTCCTCTTCCTCATCCTCCGATTACTTCTCTTCTTTCTCTTTTTCTACTACTCATTCTTCACTGTTCTTCATTTTATTCTTCCCCTTTTTTTCTTTTCACGCTTCGTTGTTTTTTTGGGTTTTTTAAAAAATGTATTTCAAATTTTTATTTCGTAATCTTAAATTTCTTCAGTTTTTTTTTCAATTACACTTAGTCCAATTGATTTTTTCCTCTTCTTCTTTTTCTTTTTTTTCTTCTTCTTCGTCTTCTTCGTCTTCTTATTCTTCTTCTTCTTTTTCTACACCCTCTCTCCCTTTTTACGTCGACTCCTTCTTTAGGAATAACGATATATTATACTTAAATTTGTAAACATGAAGAAATAGAATAATAATAATAATAATAATAATAATAATAATAATAATAATAATAATGATAATGATAATTATGATGATAATAATAATAATAATAATAATAATAATAATAATAATAATAATAATAATAATATTTTGTGAAATAAGATGGAGAAAGGGTAGAGAGAAGGCGAGCGAGAAAGATAGGGAGAGAGTATGTGTGTGCGCGTGTGTTTGTGTGTGTGCGCGTGTGTGTGTGTGCACTGGATCCATTCAGGTCTTCCTTCTTGTTTCATTCGATCATCACCTCAATTTCACCGCCTGACTTGGTTTGCATTGCAATTTAATACCAATGAAAATCATATATTTATGACGCGATGCAAAATCATATATCTTTCTCTCTTTTCGCGAACATTCAAATCGAACAATAAAATATCCCAACAAATGCCCATTTTCCACAATTAAATTTTAGCCTGGAATAAGTGAAATTTAAATATGTATTACATTTACGATTCAAATTGAAATAATGTCACACAATTTGTAAATATACCTGGCAACGCGCAACCACATTTCGCGCGTTGTTGCAAGTAATTTTCATAATGAATATGGACAACTACATTTTTCGATATTAATGGAAAAAAAAAATCAATATAATAAATGAGATCTATATGATAACACTCGCATACACACACTTATATATATATATATATATATATATATATATATATAAAGTGGTGTACTAAAAGCGAACTTTTAGGAAAAGTGAAACCTATTGTGAAGAGTATATAGCTCAATATCCAGGATAGAGCAGGTAGAATGAAGAAGAATGGAAAGGAATTAGAGAAGCAAAAGTCAAATCATAATTCAATTCAATTGCTCAGAGCAAGGTATATTCCGCGGAATATTTTTGCGGAATATACCTTGCTCTGAGCAATTGAATTGAATTATGATTTGACTTTTGCTTCTCTAAGTCCTTTCCATTCTTCTTCATTATATATATATATATATATATATAATAACGAATGGAAATACTGTTATTTTCTTCAGACAATAATCCTTGAAATAAATACGAAACGTTGATGAATACATAAATAATGTTTTTGTTTTCCTTTTTTCTATTTATGTTTCCCCCCCCCCTCTTCCTCTCTCTCTTTCTTTCTCTCTCTCTCTCTCTCTCTCTCTCTCTCTCTCTCTCTCTATATATATATATATATATATATATATATATATATATATATATATATATATACATATATATTGTATGGTAATATATTTCTGGCAAGTAAGGCAGAGAAACGTTCAGGTTTCACTTCCGCAGAAAATTGTGAGTGATTTCGTCTAATAAGTAAACATGTGTAGCTTATTGACCATAAACATATTTACATACTACGTCTACTCACGTACTGACCACTGTTGAAGTATATACTGAAAATGAATACACACAATTGTATATATATATATATATATATATATATATAAATATATATATACATTCAATTATGAATACATACAATTATATATATATATATATATATATATATATATATATATATATATATATGTATCACAACTTTTCAGTACGTTTAGACCAGTTAGTGCCTCAAGCCGGGATTGAAACTCAATCGTCCAGCTAACAGTCGGTGCTTCTACCCGTGATGCAAGGTTCCGCTCGAGCGTCGAACACTCACGACGACAATGACGCGTATCCCCGCTTCTCAGGTAAGTGTACGTTAATTTCAACTACCGTCTGTGTGGATTTCTCGCTGCCGCGTGGGCATAGACTTTAGACTCATGATTCTAAACTTAATATATATATCTTATATATACAGTTAATACGATGTGTACCTAAGATTGGAATGCATAGTCATATAAATACATTTTTCGGGCTACGATCAAAGTGTAGTATATCTTCAGTCTGCAGTCAGAGAAGGGAAACTTTTAAATGTTGTGCCATTCAGAGATCACTGTTTTGGGTATCTTTATATATCCCATATTAAAAACTTACCTCGTTTCTACGTTTACCCTTGTAAACATAGCGCACTAACTTCTTCGGGTGTATCTCGGCTCGAATAAGTTGTCTGGAACACAGCGGACGAATTTTCACCACGGAAACAAATATGGCTAGCGCGTGTCCACTAGTGTTGTTAGTGATGTTTGAATGTTGTTAGCAGTAGGCATTTTGGAAGGTGTATCATAACGTGTCTCTCCGCAGTAGTCATACATTTTTAATAACAACAACACATTATTCTCTTGGGTTTATTAATTTTTTATGTTTATATTTCTTTACGTTCCTCTTAAAGAGTTACACATTATGAACCTTCCTTCCACAAACCTCCTGTTAAGAATCTATGCATATTTATTTAAATCCGTTTAGGTATGATACTTCATTGCAGCTCCAACTATCGGAAGTTTTCAGAAACAGAACCAAAATTCATGGTCAATGAAATATCAAATAGCTTAAATTGTCTTGCCAGAAAACTTCTATAAATCCTGCATGAATTTAACAAATTATTTCTATCTATTCCTCTAAGCAGTCTAATTAAACCCTTTATTGAAATAAAGGCTAAGTGTTTATTAAGTTGATTTACGTGAATGAAGTATTCATATTTAAGCTGATTGACATGAACTAGTTTCCAAATCTAAGCTGATTTACATGACCTAAGTGTAAATATTAAGGCTGGTTTATGTTATCTAAGTGTTTATATTTAAGTTTGTGTACGTCAGTTAAGTGTTTACATTTAAGCTGATATACGTGAGTTAAGTGTTCACATTTAAGCTGAATGTACATGAGTGTAGTGTTTTCATTCAAGCTTATTTACATGAGCAAAGTGTTTAGATTTAAGCTGATTGACATAAGTAGTGTTCCCATTTACGCAGATTGACATCAGCATAGTGTTTACATTTAAGCTGATTTACATGAGTTAAGTGTTTAGATTTAAGCTGATTGACATAAGTATAGTGTTCACATTTAAGCAGATTGACATCAGCTTAGTGTTCACATTTAAGTTGATTGGCATCAGCTTAGTGTTCACATTTAAGATGATTTACATGAGCTAAGTGTTTAGATTTAAGCTGATTGACATAAGTATAGTGTTCCCATTTACGCAGATTGACATCAGCATAGCGTTCACATTTAAGTTGATTTACATCAGCATAGTGTTTACATTTAAGATACTTTACATGAGTTAAGTGTTTAGATTTAAGCTGATTGACATAAGTGTAGTGTTTATATTTAAGCAGATTGACATGAGCTAAGTGTTGAGATTTAAGCTAATTTACGTGAGATAAATGGTAACATTTAAATTGATTGACATAAACTGAGTGTTGACATAAACTTACTGATTACATTAAGAAGATGATTAACCTCAGCTAAGTATTGACATTTAAACTGATTGACATTAACTTACTGATTACATTAAGAAGATGATTAACCTCAGCTAAGTATTGACATTTGAACTGATTGACATTAACTTACTGATTACATTAAGAAGATGATTAACCTCAGCTAAGTATTGACATTTAAACTGATTGACATTAACTTACTGATTACATTAAGAAGATGATTAACCTCAGCTAAGTATTGACATTTAAACTGATTGACATTAACTTACTGATTACATTAAGAAGATGATTAACCTCAGCTAAGTATTGACATTTAAACTGATTGACATTAACTTACTGATTACATTAAGAAGATGATTAACCTCAGCTAAGTATTGACATTTAAACTGATTGACATTAACTTACTTATTACATTAAGAAGATGATTAACCTCAGCTAAGTATTGACATTTAAACTGATTGACATTAACTTACTGATTACATTAAGAAGATGATTAACCTCAGCTAAGTATTGACATTTAAACTGATTGACATTAACTTACTGATTACATTAAGAAGATGATTAACCTCAGCTAAGTATTGACATTTAAACTGATTGACATTAACTTACTGATTACATTAAGAAGATGATTAACCTCAGCTAAGTATTGACATTTAAACTGATTGACATTAACTTACTGATTACATTAAGAAGATGATTAACCTCAGCTAAGTATTGACATTTAAACTGATTGACATTAACTTACTGATTACATTAAGAAGATGATTAACCTCAGCTAAGTATTGACATTTAAACTGATTGACATTAACTTACTGATTACATTAAGAAGATGATTAACCTCAGCTAAGTATTGACATTTAAACTGATTGACATTAACTTACTGATTACATTAAGAAGATGATTAACCTCAGCTAAGTATTGACATTTAAACTGATTGACATTAACTTACTGATTACATTAAGAAGATGATTAACCTCAGCTAAGTATTGACATTTAAACTGATTGACATTAACTTACTGATTACATTAAGAAGATGATTAACCTCAGCTAAGTATTGACATTTAAACTGATTGACATTAACTTACTGATTACATTAAGAAGATGATTAACCTCAGCTAAGTATTGACATTTAAACTGATTGACATTAACTTACTGATTACATTAAGAAGATGATTAACCTCAGCTAAGTATTGACATTTAAACTGATTGACATTAACTTACTGATTACATTAAGAAGATGATTAACCTCAGCTAAGTATTGACATTTAAACTGATTGACATTAACTTACTGATTACATTAAGAAGATGATTAACCTCAGCTAAGTATTGACATTTAAACTGATTGACATTAACTTACTGATTACATTAAGAAGATGATTAACCTCAGCTAAGTATTGACATTTAAACTGATTGACATTAACTTACTGATTACATTAAGAAGATGATTAACCTCAGCTAAGTATTGACATTTAAACTGATTGACATTAACTTACTGATTACATTAAGAAGATGATTAACCTCAGCTAAGTATTGACATTTAAACTGATTGACATTAACTTACTGATTACATTAAGAAGATGATTAACCTCAGCTAAGTATTGACATTTAAACTGTGACATTTACTGATTACATTAAGAAGATGATTAACCTCAGCTAAGTATTGACATTTAAACTGATTGACATTAACTTACTGATTACATTAAGAAGATGATTAACCTCAGCTTAGGTATTGACATTTAACCCCCATGATTGACATTTAACTTACTGATTACATTAAGCTGATTTTTGTTTTGTTGTTTACAAAAGAACGTATAAAAATAAAACCAGATGTTCATAAATAAGGCAAGCTGCTCGTAAAACGAAATGGCCATGCTAAATTTCGACGAACGAGTACGTCCTGTGCTTCGCCCCTCCACCGGTATCTGTTTGGGAGTTCGCTGAACATAGGAAAATGATTGTGATAGTCAGCAATAGATATTAAAGAACGTAAAATATGAAACGACAAGACGAGCGACTGCCGAACGATATCAAGTAAGTCGATATTTCCAGTATTATTTGATACGTGGCGCCTTGACGAGATACAAGTGAACCATTTCAACGAGGATAATAACTACGCGACATATAACCATAAGGAACAACGGAACGCATACTGATTTTCATCGATATTACATTACGAGAAGTTGATGATACGTGACGTTACAAACTCCTGCTTTGGAAAATAAATAAGGGGTCACATTATATACGTTTATTTGATACCGCCAAAGAAGAAATGAGAAGACGCTACGTCATAAGGGGGCGATATCCTCTGTATTTGTCGATAGCTATTCAACAACTACACATCAGAAATCTTTCTCACTAGTTTTAATATTAATCAAAATGTAAAAAAAAATATTCCTATATTTTATTTCCCCTAATCTCTTTCAAAATAATTTATTAAATTCTAACAAGTCTTTTCATCTTAAGACTAATTTAAAATATGCCTTTGTTTACCTGAACTATAATTTATTTTCCCCACTCTAAAAATTTAACCTACTGAAATATTTAAATGTCGTTTCGTCTCATCATGTTAACTTTTTTTCTACATCATATTAGTGTTGTTCGTTATTTTATAATGAGCAATTCATTGAATATGTTCTTGTGATCTTTAGGGTAATTAAAAATATTCCCTTTTTTATATGAACTATCATTTATTTTCCCCTCTCTAAAACTTTAACCTACTAAGCTATTAAAAAAAGATTTCTCATCATGTTAAATTTTTTATAATCTATGACTTCATGTTAGTTTTGTTCGTAATCTACGATTTTATAATTAACAATTCATTGAATATGTTTAATAGATTACGTTATCAATATTGAAAAAAGTAAATCATCTAATTAGGATGATTTTTAAAAA
Source organism: Sepiola atlantica (assembly GCA_963556195.1). Taxonomy (NCBI): domain Eukaryota; kingdom Metazoa; phylum Mollusca; class Cephalopoda; order Sepiida; family Sepiolidae; genus Sepiola; species Sepiola atlantica. Next base: position 14,823,217 of record OY744548.1, on the reverse strand, counting down.
TGATTCTATATTTAATACTGGAATTTATTTCTGACAGTATAGTAAATATTGTTCTGCTGTTTTATTAGAGCTTATGTTCGGGTTCGTAATGCGATTAGATAAACGATTATTTAGTCCACGGGGCTGGGGATAAATAAAGAAAACAAATCAAACTCGTACTAGTTCTGCTTTCTCTAACCGTTCGTCTAATTATGTCAAGCGGTCGTCCGTCCTTCGTACCCTGGGCGAGGCTCATTAATACTTTGTGTGTTTTATTGTTTATTTCCAGCCCCCAGGATTAAATTACTCATTTATTTAATGGTGTTAATAACACAAACATGAACATAAAAAGACAGCAAAAATAACACTAAGAAGAACAAAAATATAAACAATACAAATAGAAATAAACAAAACACTAATAGTAACCACCCGAATAGAAATGAAAAAGTTAGCAATGAAGACAAAAGATGTAACTGCATAAATCGTACACTTTGTCAACTACAAAATAAATGTCTAACCAAAAGTATTGTATACCAAGCCACAATATTTGCCAAGGAAATACCAAATAACAAGAAGTAATACGTGGGTGTGACCTCCCTAGATTTTAAAACCAGATATTATGAACACAAAAGCACATTTAAAAACAGAGAACGTCGAATTAAAACAGCACTAACAAGCCACTATTGGGAGCTCAAAGCAAATGGACGCTCACCAATAATTGAATGGAAAATAATACGACAGGCCAGTATGTGTAGACATTTAGACGATCCGTGTAGATTTTGTCTGAATGAAAAATTTTAAATCCTAAACTTTAAATACCCCGAAATCTATTAAACTGTAGAAGTGAGATAGTAAACAGCTGCCTACACAGAAATAAATATAGCTGAGACTAAATATACATACATAAATAAATAAACAAATACGTAAAAAACTAAACTAAACAAAAGACTAACAATTTAAAAATTAAAACCTAAAATACAAATACAAGGAACCACGTGTTAAAATAAATTCACCAATTATTTTGACACAACAAAGAACCAGAATATAAACCAATCTATAGAAAAGAGAACAATAGAACAGGATATCGGAAGTAACATTAACCAGACCATTGTTCGTGGGAACCCCAACGATTGGCTGAGAGAACAACAAAGAATATGATTGGTTAACTAGCAAGCCGTGTATATGAAAACATCCGGCAAAAATAACTCCATGCATTTTAGCTTGAAAGTTCCCCCGGGGATGAAACGCGGGAGCCTCTGTGTAGCTTAATTGCCATAAATATATTTTGAGAGCTTACTATATATATATATATATATATATATATATATATATATATATATATATATATATATAAATATATATATATATATATATATATATATATATATATATATAAATATACATAGTAAACACTGTGTGTTTAAGGGAAAGTTCAACAGCACGAGGAAAGAAGCTTTTGGAGTAGAAAGTTCTTCGTCATCTGGAGACCTCCACAGTGAATGAATGGGATTTGGCAGATTGCCGGGTTGGTCTAGTGAATTTGCGTCGTTGGGCACCAAGGCAGCATGTTCATTTGGGTTTCAGGCGGCAGTCCATATAATATTTCGCCGAGTGTTCGTAATTTGTTAATGTCTCTAGCGCTTTCGACCTTCTTGGTCGTCCTTATATATATATATATATATATATATATATATATATATATATATATATAGATTTAGATTTTTCACTTATAAAATAGATCATTCAGTGACGACCGGGGTTGTTCCAATAAAAAACAAGCTCGATGATACTCGATTACAGAGTACAGAGCATTTATATGTGATTTTATGAAGGCTTACCAAAGCATGAATTGTCACCTTAGCCATGTTTGATATTCCCTTTCTTTTTTCTTTCATTTTTATTATTGCCATTCAATATCTCATTGAGATCAATGAGACTTTATTTGCTTAATTTATTCTAATCAAGATTTATTAAACAAAACTGCCATTAAAAATATAGACTAACATATATATATATATTCTTATGTTTCATTTTTGCTTCAACCAAAGTTCTCCTTTACCCGTCAAGCGTTGAGTTAGTAAAAAAGTTAAGAACATTAATTTTTCACTTCCCAATTGACCAGTTAACTATGTTATAGTATATATTTCTTAACACTCTTTGTCTTATCATGTTTATTTTATACGTACATGAAAGTAAAAGTCCTTTTATGTACGTATAAAATAAATACAAATATATATATATATATATATATATATATATATATATATATATATAGTCTAAAGAAGCTTTGAGTCATAAAAAAAAAAAAATTTTAATGTAAAATGCAGTTTAAATTCCCAGACAATATAACTAAATCCAAGGTATTGCAGACTTAACATTCGTTGGAAAATTAATAAATGAAAAAATATAAGTAAATAAAGAAAAAAGGGGGAGTTAATTATCTAAGAGTGAAACAAAAACAGTAGACATTAAGCGTCTAATATTAACACGGGGATATTATATATATATATTAACGAAAAATACGTCCTATTAGGTTAAGGGCGCCTAATAATGAAATTTTCTGCATCTTAATCACTTAGGAAGTGAAATAATCGAAATAGTAGTAAACAATAATATAAGGAACGCTTCAATCACAAAAACAATTGCATGAAAATACATTATAAAAAACAATTGCATGAAAATACATTATATATATATATATATATATATATACAGTATATATATTATATATATATACATATATATATATTATATATATATATATATACAGTATATATATTATATATATATACATTATGTATATATATATATACATTATATATACATATATATACATTATATATATATACATTATATATATATATAATGTATATATATACATTATATATATACATTATATATATATACATTATATATATATATACATTATATATATATACATTATATATATATATATATACATTATATATATATATACATTATATATATATATACACATTATATATATATATATATATATATATATATATATATATATATATATATATATATATGATATTATTTTCAAATACCAAATACCATCTGAGGGAAGGATCAAATTCTAATTCTACCTGATTAGATCTCAGGTTTTTACATCGATAATGTCAGTGTTGCAGATTTTGTACATCACACACACACGCATATATATATATAAATATATATATATATATATATATATATATATATATATATATATATATATATATATATATAAATATATATAGATATATATATAAATGGGAAATATTAATCCTGCAACATAAGCATGTCTATATTTCCAATCCCGCATGATCATTTTTTTAAAAAGCAACCAAGCAGAGGGAACCTTTTTGTCGCAATTTTAATGATGCGATATAAAAATGAACTTCAACCATTACCCCCTCTCACCCGTCGCCCTTAATCAAATCTATTTTGATATATCCAAACTTCCCCTAGAGCAACCCAGAGATTACTAAATTAGTGCTATTCATTTTTACAGACATACATATTAGGACCCTAGGCACATATATATTGTACGACGACCACACCCTGCAATTTCTTGTAGGGGTAAGGCCTTGCGAACAACCTCGCGATCTATTTTCTTTTTTATTATATAAAAAAAAAATGCTTATTGCTGTAGTAATAAAACATAAACAGAAACGGACAGTTGACGATGCGTCTATTTAATCTGCGCGTCTTGCGCTTAAAATGCTATTGACAACATAGGTGTGACAGATGTACTAATATTATACTTCAAACTTAAACTAACAGACAGACAAAGCCGTTATTGTAATCTTAACTTACAAACGAAAAGCTGTTTCGAAATTAAGCGTGACAGAGTGAGAGCAATTTTATTTAAAACATAAATATGACAGCCTGATGGAAATGCTATTTCAATTATGTGACAGACGAACGAACATTTTATTTAAAATTTGAATATGACAGACCAACGAAAAGGCTATTTCCAAATTAAGCTTTACAGATAGACAAACATCTTACTTCAAACTAAAGCGTGACGGACAAACAAAAACTTTCAAATCTAAGCATTACAGACAGCGGAAGATGCTCTTTGTAACTTAAGTGTGACAGCCAGACAAAATGCAATTTCAAATTTAAGCATTACAGACGGTGGAAGATGCTATTTGTAACTTAAGTGTGACAGCCAGACAAAAATGCAATTTCAAATTTAAGCATTACAGACGGCGGAAATGCTCTTTGTAACTTAAGTGTGACAGCCAGACACAAATGCAATTTCAAATCTAAGCATTACAGACGGTGGAAGATGCTCTTTGTAACTTAAGTGTGACAGCCAGACAAAAATGCAATTTCAAATCTAAGCATTACAAACGGCGGAAGATGCTCTTTGTAACTTAAGTGTGACAGCCAGACAAAAATGCTCTTTCAAATCTAAGCATTACAAACGGCGGAAGATGCTCTTTGTAACTTAAGTGTGACAGCCAGACAAAAATGCAATTTCAAATTTAAGCATTACAGACGGTGGAAGATGCTCTTTATAACTTAAGTGTGACAGCCAGACAAAAATGCAATTTCAAATCTAAGCATTACAAACGGCGGAAGATGCTCTTTGTAACTTAAGTGTGACAGCCAGACAAAAATGCTCTTTCAAATCTAAGCATTACAGACGGCGGAAGATGCTCTTTGTAACTTAAGTGTGACAGCCAGACAAAATGCAATTTCAAATCTAAGCATCACAGACGGCGGAAGATTCTCTTTGTAACTTAAGTGTGACAGCCAGACAAAAATGCAATTTCAAATCTAAGCATTACAGACGGCGGAAGATGCTCTTTGTAACTTAAGTGTGACAGCCAGACAAAAATGCAATTTCAAATCTAAGCATCACAGACGGCGGAAGATTCTCTTTGTGACTTAAGTGTGACAGCCAGGCAAAAATGCAATTTCAAATGTAAGCATTAAAGACGGCGGAAGATGCTCTTTGTAACTTAAGTGTGACAGCCAGACAAAAATGCAATTTCAAATTTAAGCATTAAAGACGGCGGAAGATGCTCTTTGTAACTTAAGTGTGACAGCCAGACATAAATGCTCGTTCAAATCTAAGCATTAAAGACGGCGGAAGATGCTCTTTGTAACTTAAGTGTGACAGCCAGACAAAAATGCAATTTCAAATCTAAGCATTACAGACGGCGGAAGATTCTCTTTGTAACTTAAGTGTGACAGCTAGACAAAAATGCTCTTTCAAATCTAAGCATTACAGACGGCGGAAGATGCTCTTTGTAACTTAAGTGTGACAAACATGCAATTTCAAATTTAAGCAAAAGTATCGACAAAAATACATTGTCGAACCTCAAAAACAGCAGATTAACGAAAATATCATTTCAAACTTAAACAAGAAAGACAAACGAAAACATTATTTTAAACTAAAACAGGACCAACCAACGAAAATGTTACTTTTAAACTTAAAATTTTGTAGGGAAAACGAAAATGCTATTTTAAACTTAAGAGTGTCAGATTGACGGACATTTTATTTTAAACTAAAGCGGGATGCACCAACTATTGTTTCAAATTTACGAATAACAAACCGCTGAAAATGATTTTTCTAACTGAAGCGTGACAGACTAATGAAACTCTTATTTTAAATTTAAACATTACACACCGATTTTAATCGTATTTTAAACTATGGCAGACCGACGAAAATGCTATTTAAAATTTCAGTATGAAAGAATTACGAAGATACAATGTATAACTTAAGTGTGACAGATAAACGAAAATGCAATTTTAAACTTAAGTGCGACAGACAATAAAATTGGCATTTAAAATTTTAAGAATAACTCACCGACAAAAATAGAATTCCGAACTTAAATTTGATAGATTAACGAAAATACTTTTGCAAACTTAAGAATGACGCACAAAGTGACCGACAAATAACTTTTATTGATAGGCTTGGACGCATCTAAAATAAGATGCGTCCATTTAAATGATATTTCAAACATAACCGTGACAGACTGATTGACGGACAAAGATTCGTATAGATATACGTGGACGCATTTGAAAGAAATGCTTATTGCTCTTGCAATAAAATATGAAAAAAAGAAAATAATAGAATATAAATAAAATAAATAAAAAGAAATAAGTAAATTGATGTTTCTGAATTCGTGTTATTTGTTATTTCCAAGGTTTGAGAGTTCGGAATGTGCGTCTAGGCTAGGGGTCCAGGCTATATACATCACGTCCTATTCAATCCACTAAACAGACACAACAATTGAGACGTGGCTATTTTAACGTTGATGCAAATAACGTCCAATTGTTCCCGTTCAGCGATGACTGATTACAAATTAAACCTTGTAGTATTTTCCATCCTATTGTCCAGTCAATCATCCAGTCGTCTTCGTTATCCTATTAGTCCGTGATGAAACGCCATTTTTTTCCTGTCTGATACGAGAGGTGTTTTTTTTTCTATCGCCCGTAGGTACGAATGTTCAATAGCCCTCATCAGTAGGGGCTCGTCGACACAAGAAACTGGTCTGCTACACCCGTGGCTATATCACCTACCCCTGATTCTTGTTCATCATCAGCAGCAGCATAAAGTAAAATGTGTATTTCTTTCTTCCCCCTTTTTATTCACTATTTTACTTTTTTGCATTTTTTTTTACTTTGCCGGCAGCAACCAAACGAGTTCTTTATTCTTTACTTCCGCCTTCTTTCCTCTTCTATATCGGTTACTTCCGGTCTGTTTCGAAAACGAGAAACTCTCATTTTCTTTTCTTTCCTACTTTCCTCCGTCCTGTCTATCATTTTGTTATACAATTAAATTATATAATTCCTTCTTCTACCGCCTTCTGTTTTATTTATTTTCTTTCTTATATTTCTTTCCCTTTTTTCTCTTATTAACATATTTTCTACGTTCGCCATTTTGATTTTAAGTTAGTAACTTCCGTTATTTTCATTTTTAGTTCGTAACATCTGATATTTTTATATCCGCTATTTTAAGTTTAAGTTCGTAACATCGGCTATTTTGATTTTTTTAGTTCATAACGTTTGCCATTTTTATTTTTAGTTCGTAACATCTGTTATTTATTTATTAGTTTGTAATAACCACCATTTTGATTTTTTTAGTTCATAACGTTTGCCATTTTTATTTTTAGTTCGTAACATCTGTTATTTATTTATTAGTTTGTAATAACTACCATTTTGATTCTTTTAGTTCATAACGTTTGCCATTTTTATTTTTAGTTCGTAACATCTGTTATTTATTTATTAGTTTGTAATAACCACCATTTTGATTTTTTTAGTTCATAACATTTGCTATTTTTATGTTTAGTTCGTAACATCCGTCATTTATTTATTAGTTTGTAATAACCGCCATTTTGATTTATTATTTCGTAACATTCGCCATTATAATTTTTAGTTCGTAACATCCGTTATTTATTCATAAGTTCGTAATAACCGCCATTTTTATTTATCATTTCGTAACATCCGCCATTATAATTTTTAGTTCGAAACATCCGTTATTTATTTATTAGTTCGTAATAACCGCCATTTTTATTTATCATTTCGTAACATCCGCCATTATAATTTTTAGTTCGTAACATCCGTTATTTATTCATAAGTTCGTAATAACCGCCATTTTTATTTATCATTTCGTAACATCCGCCATTATAATTTTTAGTTCGTAACATCCGTTATTTATTCATAAGTTCGTAATAACCGCCATTTTTATTTATCATTTCGTAACATCCGCCATTATAATTTTTAGTTCGTAACATCCGTTATTTATTCATAAGTTCGTAATAACCGCCATTTTTATTTATCATTTCGTAACATTCGCAATTATAATTTTTAGTTCGAAACATCCGTTATTTATTTATAAGTTCGTAATAACCGCCATTTTTATTTATCATTTCGTAACATCCGCCATTATAATTTTTAGTTCGTAACATCCGTTATTTATTCATAAGTTCGTAATAACCGCCATTTTTATTTATCATTTCGTAACATTCGCAATTATAATTTTTAGTTCGAAACATCCGTAATTTATTTATAAGTTCGTAATAACCGCCATTTTGATTTATTAGTTTGTAACATTCGCCATTTTTATTTTTAGTTCGTAAGATCTGTCATTTATTTATTAGTTTGTAATAACCGCCCTTTTGAATTTTTTAGTTCGTAACATTCGCCATGATAATTTTTAGTTCGAAACATGTCATTTATTTATTAGTTTATAACAACCGCCATTTAGATTTTCTTTGTTTGTAACATTCGCAATTATAATTTTTAGTTCAAAACATCCGCCATGTTGATTTATTAGTTCGTAACAATCGCCGTTTTTATTTATTAGTTCGTAACATTCGCCATTATAATTTTTAGTTCGAAACATTCGTAATTTATCTATTAGTTTGTAATAACCGCCATTTAGACTTTTTTTTAGTTTGTAACATTCGTCATTATAATTTTTAGTGTGTAATATCTGACATTTTGATTTATTAGTTCGTAAAATCCGCCATTTTGATTCATTAGTTCGTAACATTCGCCATTTTGGTTTATTAGTTCGTAACATTCGCCATTTTGATTTATTAGTTCGTAACATTCGCCATTATAATTTTTAGTGTGTAATATCTGACATTTTGATTTATTAGTTCGTAAAATCTGCCATTTTGATTTATTAGTTCGTAACATTCGCCATTTTGATTTATTAGTTCGTAACATTCGCCATTTTGATTTATTAGTTCGTAACATTCGCCATTTTGATTTATTAGTTCGTAACATTCGCCATTATAATTTTTAGTGTGTAATATCTGACATTTTGATTTATTAGTTCGTAAAATCCGCCATTTTGATTTATTTGTTCGTAACATTCGCCATTTTGATTTATTAGTTCGTAACATTCGCCATTATAATTTTTAGTGTGTAATATCTGACATTTTGATTTATTAGTTCGTAAAATACGCCATTTTGATTTATTAGTTCGTAACATTCATCATTATAATTTTTAGTTCGAATCATCCGTCATTTATCTATTAGTTTGTAATAACCGCTATTTAGATTTTTTTTAGTTTGTAACATTCGTCATTATAATTTTTAGTGTGAAATATCTGACATTTTGATTTATTAGTTCGTAAAATACGCCATTTTGATTGATTAGTTCGTAACATTCGCCACTATAATTTTTTTCATTCTAGCATATACATTTAATTTTTTAGGTTCGTAACATCCGCCATTTTCATTTTTTTTTAGTTCTTAGCGAAAAAGCTAAGGTATAATAAAAATAATGTTTTATGGCTAGGCATTTTTAAATGAATGAACAAAAATGATTTAATCTGTAATTGTATTATATTTTAATTGGAGTAGGTGATGTAGTATCGGTCCTGTTGTCATAATGTTTTCCTCCCAGAAATTACATCCTTCTTTTTTCAAGGGGGTGGTGGTAATGCTCCCAGGTATTACATTCTGATTCGGGGACAGGGGAACGTAGTATTTGTTCTGTCGTCATGCACCCATCTTCTTATGGACAACCTTCTCCTATTCTTTGGATGTAGAAGTATCTTTTCTGTTTCCATGATGTCATACTCACAGGCATTACCTTCTCTTTTTTATGAGCCGATCCTCCCAGATTTACCTCCTTTACTTTTTGGGTGGGTGGGGGTTAAATCATTCTTCTCTGATTATCATAACTTGTGTGCGATCTGTTCTGCTGTCATTATATTATCTTCCCAGGAATTTACTCCCACGTTTTTGTAGGGGGCGTTCGTCATGATACAATCTTCTCAGTCATTATCCCCCCCCCCCCCGCTTGGGAGTAAGTGAAGTATATGTTCGTTCAACATGATATCATTCTCCCAGGCTAGCAAAAATATGCTAAGAAAAGGAACATATTTTTGGTAGTCATTTATATTTTGTTAATTTCTGTTTTTAAGGTGCATTATACCAGGTTATATTTCGTTTCCTATTTTTCTTCTTATTTTTGTGTTCCTCGTTTTCTACTTCTTCGTCTAATACTTATATATATATTAATTGTTAAGTTATCATTATATTTTCTGGGTCTTAACTGTTTAATATTATTTTTGTGTTGCTTGAATATAGTTATATAGTTGGAATTAGTGGTTAGTCTATGACCAATTGATCTTGGGTTTTGTTTGAAAACGGCGAGTGGATTTTTTAAAATTAATATGTAATATACATTTGATTTCTTATTAGGTTTGTGTTTCATTGTTTTAACTAAAAGTTATTTCTAAATTTGTTAAATTGGTAATATTTTTGGATTTATTTTTATTTTTATGTCAAAACTGATATTTAAAAAAAATCTATTATCTTTTCCACGTCATGTCACTCCGGATCTTCGGAAAGGGACACCAATTAAATTCAGGTTGCTATTCACTGTTGTCACACGCTGGGAAGGTCATACACATGGCAACAGGACTTTACATCGTGTCAACTCTCAGGGAATATAGAGAAGTGGATGTCTGCGAACATACACAACGTCACTAGTTCAAGTATATGGCCCTAAACTCGTCTTTGCAACTCAATGGAGTATTATGTATGGAGCGTAATTGAGAAATTGGGCAGCGTTATTGACTTAGGATCTAACAATTAATTGAAAACTAATGGAAATATATAGGTTCTAAATCTCAAAAATACACTGCAAACATATTTATCGTAGAGACTTAATGTTGCTTTGTTTTTTTGTTAAGCGAGTCGGACTTCTGCATAGAGCTCACGAATATTATGTCTGGTCTGCACGAAGTCCTCTTCATTGGTCGCAACTATTTGTTAAGTTGTAGAAATTAAGATTTTTTCCAAAACATCGAGAACATATGAAGTCAGAGGAGGTTTGGCTGAGAACACACAAACGAATTGCGCAAAACAACGATTTATATCCATTCCATTGATTTGAGATTCTACGCCTTACACGTATTTGCCTGTTACAGACAGAGACAACCAGATGACGACGGATCCTGATGGGCGTAATTGAGAAATACACCAACCGTACCACCTGCAACACAAAGGACGAGATGAGTGGTGGGAACAAACAGGTGTTCACTCATCACTCGGGCCATCGTGAAGACTGTGCTCCAAGTTTAGGTCTCGTTTGGATGTCGTGATCGGGGTCCAAGGCGATTTTTCTGAGAGAGCCCTAAAATGTCTCCAAATAGATTAACTTTGTAAATTTGAGAAAACAACAATTATTAATCATTTAAAAAAATAGTGTCAAAGTTTTCTCGAACTCCCTGTATACAAGTCGACTCGTGACCCGTTGCGTCAGTATTTTTTAATATATTCTATATATTTTCTTGGGAACTAACCGCTTGTATTGTAGACCTTTTTTTCTCTGTTTCATATTTCTTTTTTCTTCGAGTTCTTTCTCTCTATTTCTCTTTTTCTCTCTTTCTCTCTCTCTCTTTCTCTCTCTCTTTCTCTCTTTCTCTCTCTCTTTCTCTCTCTCTCTTTCTTTTTTTGTTACCTATCTTTCGACTTCATTTTGACCTTCTATCGTTTCTTTTTCAATCTTTTATTTTTAATTTTCTTCCCTAGAATGCAGAAAATACACTTTTCTATTTCTGTTTTGCTTTCGAGTTTTGGTATTCTAAAATAACCGCGAATATCATAAAGTAACACTTTTTTCTTTCTTTTCTTTCTTTTCTCTTTCTTTCTCTCTCTGTTTTATTCTTTTTTCACTCATTTTTCGTCTCTCTTCTTTCCTTTTTTCTCAAAGTCTGGTCGCAAACAATACTTTCTCTATATCCCCTTTTCATTTTCTTTTTCTCATGAAATCTGGCCCTCTCTATATTTCTTTCTTTATTTATTTCTCTTCTCTCTCCCTCTTCTTTGTTTTCTTTCTCTCTACGTTGATTTCTCTCTTTATTTCCTTTCCAGTCTTTTTTTCTTTTCTCTATTTTCTTTCTTTCTTTCTTTTTCTATCTTATTTTACTTCGTTTTCTTCCCACTCTTTTTTCTTCTTTTTCTTCTTCCTCTCTATATTTACATCTTGATTTTTTTTCATCGACTTCATTTTTTCTACCTTTGACTATCTTTCTTTCTCTATCGTTTTTTCTTTCTTTCTGTTTCGTCTTGCTCTACCTCTATTCTCTTTCTTTCTTTTGATTCTTCTTCTCTATGTTACTTCTTTCTTTCTTTTCATTCTTCTTCTCTATGTTACTTCTTTCTTTCTTTTCATTCTTCTTCTCTATGTTACTTCTTTCTTTCTTTTCATTCTTCATCTCTATGTTACTTCTTTCTTTCTTTTCATTCTTCCTCTCTATGTTACTTCTTTCTTTCTTTTCATTCTTCCTCTCTATGTTTCTTCTTTCTTTCTTTTCAGTCTTCCTCTCTATGTTACTTCTTTCTTTCTTTTCATTCTTCCTCTCTATGTTACTTCTTTCTTTCTTTTCATTCTTCCTTTCTATGTTACTTCTTTCTTTCTTTTCATTCTTCTTCTCTATGTTACTTCTTTCTTTCTTTTCATTCTTCTTCTCTATGTTACTTCTTTCTTTCTTTTCATTCTTCCTTTCTATGTTACTTCTTTCTTTCTTTTCATTCTTCTTCTCTATGTTACTTCTTTCTTTCTTTTCATTCTTCTTCTCTATGTTACTTCTTTCTTTCTTTTCATTCTTCCTTTCTATGTTACTTCTTTCTTTCTTTTCATTCTTCTTCTCTATGGTTATTTACTTCTTTCATTCTTTTCTCGTCTTTTTTTTCTTCCTTTCTTCTCTGTTTTGTTTCTCTCTCATTCTCTTCATATTTTCGCCCGTTCTTCCTTTTCTTTCCCCTCTTTTCCTAACGTCATGCTTAACTCAACCATTTCCTAACATCTCTCTTTAATTTCCACCCCCCCCTCTCCTAGGAAAGTTGGTCTTTCGAATTAGCCGCTCGCTAAAACTACAAAATAAATGATCAGAGAATAAACAGAATGGGGAACAGCGAAGATGAAAAGTTCTTGAACAAAAAATGGTCAGAACCTGATGAGAAAAAAAAAAAAAGAAACCATCAACCAAGACTCGACCGTGCCTCGCTTTTCTGCGCCCTTCCCGTCCAACTAAGTACCACTTCGATAGTCACCCTCTTTCAGCGGACCTTTCAATGGACTCCGTGGTGAATTGAAGCGTGTGCGTCTCTTCTTACAAATGCTTCGCAGCAGAAGAAGAACAAACGTGTGTGACTACGCATGCGTGTTTATTTGTATAAACCTAATCACAAAAAGGTTTTGTGAGCTGCTGTCATGGATGGCCGGCCGGTCGGTCGCTGATGAGAGATCTTCAGGTTTCCTATGCATTTCATCGTTAAGGGTTGATATCGTGGACAAAAGGCTTCTTTTGTAATGCACGCATACATACATACATACATACATACATACATACATACATACATACATACATATATACATACATACACACGCACAGACTCAGTGTTTGTTTTTGTTTTTTAAATAGAACACTGGTGTTTATTTCTAACTACACCTTACCATTTTGAAATATCACATTTAGTGATATAACATAGATAATAATTGTATTTACAATAAGTAGGCTTTAGCTATGTGGTTGATTCTAGGGTTGGTAGCACATTCATTGAGTTCCTATACAGACAGCTGTTTCGCAGTATTACGGTTTTTCAGTATGACTGAAACGGGCGGATGCTTCAACTTAATTCAAAATTACCACGTATTCTCACCAGTCAAGCGCTATATCGACTGAGTCATCAGCCATCGCGCGCTGTAAGGAACAAATATCATTCATCTTGACAAAGTCGTTAAATAAAGACGAAACGTTGATTAATATATAACTATTTTCTTTTTTTCCTTTTTTCATTTTCTCTCTCTCTCTCATATATATATATATATATATATATATATATATATATATATATATATATATATATATATATATATATATATGAAGAAGAATGGAAAGGAATTAGAGAAGCAAAAGCCAAATCAAAATTCAATTCAATTGCTCAGAGCAAGGTATATTCCGCAAAAAGGCAATTTATTCAAGTTAAATTTTCCTTAAGCCAGGCTTTTCAAAGATCAAAATCTTATCATCAGAGGAAGTCGCTTGGATAGATAAGTTGGCAAAGGCCAAGATTTAAAATTTAGAAAAAATAAAATAAAAGCTGTAGGGAAAAAAACACAGGGCAAAACTTTGCCTACAACTTTTATTTTATTTTTTCTAATTCCTTTCCATTCTTCTTCATATCTACCTGCTCTATCCTGGATATTGAGCTGCATACTCTTCACAATAGGTTTTATCTTTCCTAAAAGTTCGCTTTTAGTACACCACTTTATATATATATATATATATATATATATATATATATATATATATATATATATATATATATATATATATATATATATGGTTGAACAAGAGTGCCAACTTCTGTTTGTTCCTTTTGTGATCCAATCTTTCTATTCGTCGAACGATAGATCTTGTACTATTAACCATGGGGTGTGGGAAATCTCCATATTTGACGCAGACGTTTTCGACAATCATTGGCCGTCTTCAGGCGTATGATTGATGAATGCAAAATAAAATTGGTGAATTTATTAAGAAGACGTTTCCATCTGATTAAAAACATTAAAAACATTCATATATATATATATATATATATATATATATATATATATATATATATATATTGTGTAATATAAGAGACAACTAATCTCTAGATATCCTTTGGTAGATCCTTTCAATAGTCCGAATTATGATATTAGTTTCGGAGGGGAATTGGCTGATGAATTTGCCATAATTTGCATTTGTGTTCCAAGTACTTTCGGACCCATCTGGTCCATCTTCCGGGAATGAGGTTAATCAGGTCTAGACCATGGTCTAGATTGGCCCAGATGGGTCCGAAAGTACTCGGGAGACAAATGCACATTATGGCAAATTCATCAGCCAATCCCCTCCGAAACTAAGATCCTAATTCGGACTATTGAAAGGATCTACCAAAGGATATCTAGACATGAGTTGTCTCTTATATTCAACAATACTTGCCTGCAAGAGAAGATGCTGCCTATATATATATATATATATATATATATATATATATATATATATATATATATATATATATATATGTGTGTGTGAAAATAAAAATGGAATAAAGGATAAGCTAATCAATAACTAGCAAAAATGACTTGAAAAAACACATATTGAATAGTTCTACCAAAATATTTCGACTGTTAAAATACAGTTATCCTCAATCGGTAGCAGAGCTTTAATTAAACACAGAAAAGTTTTAAAATTTATACAAAGAACGCAATTTGGAGAAAAAAATTGTCACGTGTAATAAACAGTAGAAAGGGAGAAAGAAAGAAATGTTAAGAAAGAAAAAGAAGAAGAAGAAGAAGAAGAAGAAAGGAAAGAAACAAATCGACAGTTAGCTATACACGCCGATTGGAAACGCTGTAGGTTAGTACAGTTGCAAGGAAGATATATATATATATATATATATATATATATATATATATATATATATATATATTACTAAGTACAAGGTTACTTCAGTGTTCTTTTAAGAAGAGATATGTATTTTAAGTTAAGTTGGAGCCAGTTATCGGCCCTACTTAAGTTTAATGAAGGAGGGCAAGGTACTTTATTATCAAATCTACCACGCTGACTAGTATGGACATGCGTGTTTGTTCAACCAAATACTGTTATTAAATACACGGTCTTTAATTACATACGTGGCTGGAAACACCTCAAAAGAGAAAAGTTCGACCTGAATAGCATGTAAACTTGCGCTTTAGAATGAGGACCATTCTCATGACAGTGTGTATATTCAAAATAGACGAAGGTAAAAACCACTCCGTTTAGCATCGGGGGTTGAGTCAGCTTGCTTACGTAATTACCATTTGGAATATTGTCTTTTTGCACCCGGGGAAGAATATCGCACCCTTTCTAACCAGCAATAGACCCCTCATTTTTATCACTTATCAATTGAAAAGACTTTTTATATAACAAAAAAATATCTGTACGGATAACCATTTTCTCATCAAAATGCTTTTCGTCCCTTCTTTCTTGAACCTTTCCATTTTCGAAATTCCTCAAACGATGTCTCATTCCACTTCCTGTCCACCCGAGATATTTCAATAAAGCCTTTTCTTGTTTCCATTGGTTCTTCCAGTGAGACCGTGGGTCAGGAAGTTGCGTCTAAGAATTCATAATTCTTTCCTGTTGATTGTATCGCCGTTGGGCATCCCATCCTAGACGGTGCCAATTAACAGTTGCCTCCGGGCTATTCTGCTACCCGGCTTTAATGGGCGCTTCTAAATATGCGATTAGCCGTCGGGGACTGTGATCGTAAGTGCTCTTGTAGAGAAGCCAAAACACCGGAAGGAATTCTGGCCAGAATAGTCCCCTGAGATTGTCGAGACAATAGTCTCATTTACTTCCATTCTGTCCTTCCATACAACGGACTTTTGCTTTCCTGTTTACTTATTGTTTCTTACATGTTTCTGGTCAATATCGTTTTTAGGTGTATCCTTGCATCTCAGCGAGAGCCTTTGTCTGTCGGTCGGTCGGTCAATCTTCCACGGTTAACTTTAAAATAGGATTTCGTCGGTCTTTCACTCGGTCGTTTGAAATGGCATTTTCGTCGCTAAATACAGATTGAATAGGTTGTGGTATAATCGCTTAGCAATGAGTGTATATACAATAATACACACGTGTCGTCTAACCCGAATTCTTGCTAGTCTGTGGATGCAAAACCACTCGGACGCCAATGTTGATTTACAAAAAGGTTCATTTTAAGGGAGACAGTGACAGAAAACACTAGGGCGATTACTTACTTGTTTACGGATAGAAGAGAGAGAGAGAGAGAGAGAGAGAGAGTAAGAGAGAGAGAAAGAGTGAGAAAGGGAGAGAGAGTGAAAGAGAGAAAGAGTGAAATGTATAGAGAGAAATACAGAAGAAGAGAAAGGAAGATAAAGAGAGAGATAAAAAAAAGAGTGAGAGCGAAAGAGAGAGAGAAAGAGATAGAAAGGGACTGGGCGAAAGAGAGAGAGAGGGCGAAAAGGGGAGAGAGGGCGAAAGAGAGAGAGAGAGAGAGAGAAAGACAGACAAATAAATAGACGGATAGCTCGTCCCGCTACACCTACTTGCGTTGTATGGGCCCGCTCCCCATTGAGGGCAGAACCCTGGACAGGTCTTTCATACTTGAAATCTCGTCAGCCAAGAAAACGAACAATTCCGACCAGAAGTCACCTGCTTTCATCGACTTCCGTCTCTGGTCAGCTCTAACATTTAAGGAGTATTGATTTACTCCTCTGCAGGAGTTAGGCACAAGGCCAGTTTTTATCTTACTCCCACAAGTAAGATGTGACCCAAGGTCGGGTCGGGAAAGTGGGGTTTAAAAATTGCCTGGGCAGCCCAGTCGGCATTCCCCGGTAGAGGCGCCTCAGGCAGTAAGCAATAAACTTACTCCTCACCAAAGAGAGGAGGCGAAGCCTGGGGGGTGGACCTCCTAGGACTGCACAGGACATACCCATAGACAGGCGTAAATCATGCCGACGGGGCTGCCCAGGCAATTTTTAAACCCCACTTTCCCGACCCGACCTTGGGTCACATCTTACTTGTGGGAGTAAGATAAAAACTGGCCTTGTGCATAACTTCATGAGAGGAGTAAATCAATACTCATACGTTTGGCATGCTATTTTTGTTGGTTTTTCATGCTTAAGGTTTAAATAAAAATTTCGTCAGTCTGTCACTATTACCTTTTAAATGGAATGTGTATTCGTCTGTCACGCTTAAGTTTGAAATACGATGTTCATCGCTATATTCAAAGATTAAATAAACGCATCTTATAGATGCGTCAAACCTTCGCAAAAAGAGGCACCAGCGACTGTCGCTCTGTCACGCTTGACTTTGAAATGTAATTTTCGTCAGTCCGGCAGTCTTACGATTGAAATAGAATTTTCCTTTGATCTGTCACATTTAACTCTGAAATAGCATTTTCTTAGCTAAACGCGCAGAATCGACGCATTTTGTTTTCGATGCAACCCAGTATCTCTGTCAAATTCTTAACGTCCGTCAGTCTGTCACGCTCAAGTATTAAATATAACATAATGCAGATGGTATAAACTCATCCAAATATATCTATAAGAGGCTCTATGTTTGTCGATTTACCCCGCTTTCGTTAGAAATAACATTCTTAGCGTTAAACGCGTAAGTTTAATAGACGCATTTCATAATTGTCTGTTCTTGTTCAAGGGGCAGTTTGTATCTAATAACGCGAAGAATGGCCACTGTCCTTTCTTGCGAGGTTTCTATAAATATAAAGACAATCAATTTATTGTCCAGACACATATTCTTCAGCAAGTAGGACGGGCTACGACTTACGTTAGAAAAGGTTTGTTCAAACGAAAATGACGTCATACACTTTGGGGCAAGCGAGTTGCGAGTTGCGTGTTTTCCCGAAAGGTCAGACTGTGGTTAATGAATCATAGTTGTATTTAAACAAGTTTTTGACAACTTTTAGAATTGCATAAAAAATAGAAATACGATCCGATTTATACTTAAACTTAACTTTATTCAATATATATAAAAACATAAATTAATTAAAATTAATAGTTAATGTGTCGTTGTTAAAGTAAATAAAGTTGTTTGATGGATTTTAAAGACGCAAATTCGTTTTTCTTTTGATTTTAAACAATTTAAAAACAATTTTCTTTATATATTTATAAAAAATGAAAACATGAAAAGTCAAGTAATGCCGGGTATAATTATTTTTAAAGTTACGCTATCAACATATTCGTAGAAAATATTGTTGGACACGAGGTGTGCACTTACGTGTTTTCCTATTTACTTGTCTCTTCACCGCGGCAGAGTTTGACACAAGGTCATGTATTAAAGTAGGTAAAATCATACTCCTAAAAAAGTGTCAGTATGGATTGGAACAAAAATAAAAATTAACTCAGTTTGGAATGATTTCTCCTTCACTAACCAAGGATAGAACAGATTAAGTGTAGTATCAGAACAGATACCACCCTTTGACCGTAGCCAGTTTTTATCGCTTCAGTTTGAAATAACATTTTCAGTGTTAAATATAAATGAAATTAGAGACTGTTATTTCAGATGTATCCTATATTCTTTACAATAGCTTTTGTCCATCGTACGATCTGTCACACCTACGTTTAATATAGTACGGTCTGTCACACCTACGTTTAATATAGTACGGTCTGTCACACCTACGTTTAATATAGTACGGTATGTCACACCTACGTTTCATATCGTACGGTCTGTAACACCTACGTTTAATATAGTACAGTCTGTCACACCTACGTTTAATATCGTACGGTCTGTCACACCTACGTTTCATATAGTACGGTCTGTCACACCTACGTTTTATATAGTACGGTCTGTCAAACCTACGTTTAATATAGTACGGTCTGTCACACTTACGTTTAATATAGTACGGTCTCTCACACTTACGTTTAATATAGTACGGTATGTCACACGTACGTCTAATATAGTACGGTCTGTCACACTTACGTTTAATATAGTACGGTCTGTCACACCTACGTTTAATATAGTACGGTCTGTCACACCTACGTTTCATATAGTACGGTCTGTCACACGTACGTTTCATATAGTACGGTCTGTCACACTTACGTTTAATATAGTACGGTCTGTCACACGTACGTCTAATATAGTACGGTATGTCACACGTACGTCTAATATAGTACGGTCTGTCACACCTACGTTTAATATAGTACGGTATGTCACACTTACGTTTAATATAGTACGGTCTGTCACACCTACGTTTAATATAGTACGGTCTCTCACACCTACGTTTAATATAGTACGGTATGTCACACTTACGTTTAATATAGTACGATCTCTCACACCTACGTTTCATATAGTACGGTCTGTCACACGTACGTTTAATATAGTACGATCTGTCACACCTACGTTTAATATAGTAATTTCATACGTATGTTACGCATCTGATTTACATAGAATGTACATCACTAAATACAGACTGAATAGGTTAGAGTTAGGGTTAAGGTTAGGGTTAGGTGGATTTTACATTAGATGCATCCTAATTTCTTTATAAGAGGTTTTGTTCGTCGGTAGGTCTGTCACACTGACAGTTAAAATAGTATTTTAGTCAGTCTGTTACGCTCAAATTTGAAATAGCATTTTACTGGCTATATTCAAAGCTTAAATAGAGGCATCATATCGGTCAGTGTGTCACTCGTACGTTTGAAATAGAATTTTTGTTTATCTGTGACGATTGATTTTCTAATTAGATTTTCGTGTGTCTGTCACTCTTATATTTAAAATGGCATTTTACTTTATCTGTCACGCTGGTTGAAAATAGGATTTTCGACGGCGTGTCCTATAATACGAGCGGTGTATGATGGGGGACGGGCAACAGTCAAACATTATGATTTAACTGTTAAAGACTAAAGAAATGAATTGTCACGCATAATAAAATAAAACAATGTGTCCGTTGTTGCAGACCTTCTCCAACACGAAGTAATAGGCCACGTCAAGTAGTATAGCATTGTAATTAAGTGGTTTTCATTATTGGGCGTAAAGTGAATACTTTTTGTGGGGAACATTCAATTAATATTGAGTCGTTTCTTGGCCCCTTTGGCTAGGAGAAAAATATAGTATCTGTTACTATTTATCTTCCTCCCACAAGGCAAGATGTGACACAAGGTCGGGAAAGTGGGAAAGAACCAGCGCTCGAGAATTTGAGCACTCTGGTTTTTTAAAAATTGTCTGGGCAGGCCCGTCGGCATTCACTGGTAGGTGCGCCTCAGGCAGTAAGCAATAAACTTACTCCTCCCCAAAGAGGGGAGGCAAAGCCTGGAAGGGTGGACCTGCTAGAACTGCACAGGACTGACCCATAGACCGGCGTAAATCCAGACCCGAAGGTCCGGACGATACCGGTTTATTAGGCGGGGTAAAAAAAAACCTTCATTCTTTTTCTGTTCTAGGTCAGTAGTGGAGAAATCCTTCTTGACTGGAGCAATTTTTAATTTTTGTGTCAATCCGGAGTGTTTCTTTTTATAGAGCTGGATTTTCCCCACATTAAAACCCGATCTTGTGTCTAACTCCCCCCTCGTTGGGAGGAAATAAAACATGGACTTTTAACAAACATTTACAACGGGTAAGAAACGAGTTTTATTCGCGATTGAAATTACGGGTCTTGTTTGATTTTGTAATCTTTGAGTTGAAGAAATGGATGACGACTGGCGAACTGGGTTCGAATCCAGTCGATTCCATAGAAGCATATTAACTTAAGGATGTTGGTAACCTTCACGGGATGCGTTCTGAATCAATAACCAACGGGCCGACCATCTTATAATCATGCGTGGACGTATCTAAAAATTAAAAATAAACAAAAAATATCAATATTATCCATAAATAAATTTAAATGATAGTAAAAAATACTACCAAAATAAACGAAATTTCCTGTCTTCCATTTTGTCGGACAAGCGAATGTTTTATGAGAATTTCATACTCTTTTGCGTGTGTTTTATTTCGCATGAAATTTCGAGATTATTCTCCTTCAGTTTGACGTGTCATGTGTCGTTATTCGCCATTGTGAAGTCGGGGTGTTTTTCATAATTCATCCCTTTTTCTCGTAAGCTTTATCGCTGGCGATCTGGGTCGACCCATTGAATTCAGCTCGTCGTCCGCTTCGCAAATAATACGAAATGACACCACCGTTTAAAATAAAAGCGATTACAATACCCAATCTCTTTCTCTTTGTTTAGACTTGCTTCGTTCCCGCCATCTTTCTCGAATCTAATATATTTTTTTTGTGCGTGAAATGAAAATAAATAATAATATTTGCATTTTATTTTGCAAACAAAATGAAGGGAACCATGAATAGAGACTAGTTTCTTTTTATTGTCTGAGTATTGTCTCTCTTAAATTCGTTTTTCGTCCATTTAATTATCCAGTTGTTCCGCTTTCTTTCTAAATATTCACTCTCAAATAATAAATAAAACAAAACGTTTAACGTCATTAAATTATTTATTATTAGAAGAAAAATAATTAAGAATTAAATTTCGTTCGGAAATTTTAATGAGTTCGTGAATGTTATACAAGGTTTATCGATAAACAAATCCGGAGCCCGTCATATGAAAGTTCCACTGTATAATGTCCAATGGAGAAGTGGTTGAAGTAAGTTGAACAATATCTATATAATAGTTGAAATGTATGGCTCGATCGTTGAGGAAGCGTCTAGTCTGATTATCTTGTTGGACTGACTTTCACTTCAGACCGTGAAATGGAAGAATTACATAAAACATGTTGCTAAGGTCATTGAAAAATCGGTTGGATAATTTTATTGCTCAAGAAAGTACCTCGCTCCTGACGTAGTCCTCGGTCTGTATACAAGTCAGATGAATCCTAAGATGAAGTACTGTTTCAAAATCTGGAAAGGTGCTGCTCAGAGCACTCTTCCCTGCTTTCTTTTCTTCTTCTTCTTCTTCTTCTTCTTCTTCTTCTTCTTTCGTTTGCTTCACAGCATCTCACTGTTAGATCACCAGCTCGGTTGAGAAAAACTATGCTAATGTTTTGTTGTCTAACACATCTATGCCGGCTTCGCCATGGGTGGTCGATGTTTAAGGCATGACTCGATGATGTGGTCTACTGACTGTTCCGAGTGACCACTGTCGCAGACAGCCGAGTCCCTGAGTCCCCGTCCTTTCATGGTCGTGGCGAAACGGCCGACACCTGTCCTGAGGCGGTTGAGCATTGTCCACTGCCGGCGAGGGAGGTCCATGCCTGGTAGGTTATCCGGGTCCTCCACAAATCTGTGCAACCTTGATGTATCTACTGCCTGCCATTCCTCCGTCCAGCAACGTTTCAGCCAGATTCGTTTTGTGACGTCACCGGATGTTGAAAGCAGGAGCTGTGGGCATACTCCGAGAATGCGCGTCGTGACTTCAGGCGAGCTCGTGGAGGGGTCTCTGTGGCGTCCCTAGCGTTCCCTGATTTAAGAGAACACAACATCAACCTCGAAATCTATTGGAGATGCTTTCTTGCCTTCCTTACAACTCATTTTTACAGATGAGATGTTACTAGTCTTTCTCTACTCTATCGTTATTTATATAGTAGGTGCTCGACCCAGCTCTAATCTCTGATTTTCCCTGTAAAACAATCACAGCAAAGATTTGTCTAGCTACAGACACTGGAAATAATTTTTCCATTCTTTTCCTGTATACCTAAAACTAAATAGCACTTTCATGACCAACGTTTCTTTCCAAGCACGTACCGTATGTCTAACATAATGCCACGAATCTGCTTCCCAGCTAAGTAAAACATGGTTGTTTTCAAGTCCAATGTTCCTAAATGCTTGTCAAACCGTCTTCTGAAATAATTCTGCCTATTTCATCCAACGTCCTCAATTCTCTCAATGTGTTTCATCGTTCAAATTACAAACTCATTAACCATTATCCTCAAGTAGCCTTTAATCCTTGATTAACGGTGACTCAATAAAATTTTAAAAAGTATATATAACTTGAAAAACCGTGCTTCCTTTTTGGTTTGTTTGATATTGAATGTTTTAGCAGCTTGGAGTAAAAGAGAACGAGAAGTGTTGTGGAAACGTGATATACGTAGTAATAATAGTAAGAGCAGTCTAGGAAATAGAGAGTAGTACAGTGACATAAATAAATAAATAAATAAATAACATAAATAAAGAAGATAAGGAAAAGAGTAAGGTAGCAGTAGCTACGCAAGAGAAAAGCAGAAAATGTTTGATGTAAATAAATAAATAACATAAATAAAGAGGAAAGGAAAAAAGTAAGGTAACAGTAACTGTAGCAATGCAAGAGAAAAAGACTAAAAGGAAGACGTAAATAAATTACGTGAATTAAAAGACAGTGAAGACAGTAAGGTAACAGTAGCTGCAGCAGCGCAGGATAAAAAAGAAAGGGTTTGATGTAAATAAATAAATAACGTAAATAAAGAGGAAAGAAAAAAGTATGGTAACAGTAGTTGCAGCATAAAACAGAAAGGGTAGCGGTAAATAAATAAAACACGTAAATAAAAAGGTAAAGAGAAAAGAGTAAGGGGAAAAGAAACCAGGAGGAATCATCATATAGAAAACAGAACAATAGAATAGGAAATATGAAATAAAATCAACCGAATCTTTGTTCGTGAGAAGCCCAATGATTGGCTAAGAGAAACACAACTAATCTGATTAGTTGACTAGCTAGTCATGTATGTATAAAAATACCCGGCTGAACTAACTCCATGAATTTTAACCTGACGATTCCCCCCTGGGGATGAAACGCGGGAGCCTCTGTGTAGCTTAATTGCCATAAATATAGTTTCATAACTTACTACGTAGCTCTATTCACGTATCGAGCAGTGTTGAAGTAAATACTGAACATTGATACATAAAAAAATATATCACCTTATAACATTTTATGTGGATACATGAAATAGTAATACATATATATATATAGTCATCAAGGCAAAGTAATTATCCACAGGATATGAATCCAAAGAATTTAAACCGGGCTGATAAAAAGTGGTCAATATCAAATAGAGCTTTTATGTATATGATTAGTTTTTGTCATACAGACATGTACAAAATCTGCGACACTGGCATGTCGATGTTATCGATCTACAGCTGTTAATAACTGAGATCTAATTTCTCCCAAATATGATCTAAAGGAAGGGTCGTATTCTAATTCTCACTGATGAGATCTCAGTGTTTAACAACTGTAGATCGATAACATCGACATGCTAGTGTAGCAGATAACGAACATCTCTGCATGAATAAAAATGATCATTATATATATATATATATATATATATATATATATGTGTGTGTGTGTGTGTGTGCGTGTGTGTGTGTGTGTGTGTGAAAAGATGACAGACGGAAAACAAGTCAAAGTGCAGGGGAAAAACAAAAACAAGAGATTTTTTGACCGGTTTCGTGAGGAACGTCTTCATTTTCTGAAGACGTTCCCCACGAACGAAACCGGTCAAAAAATCTCTTGTTTTTGTTTTTCTCCTGCACTTTGACTTGTTTTCCGTCTGTCATCTTTTCACACATTTTGTCCGTCACGACACTTTTTCATGAATTTTCGTGTACCTTATCCCATATATATATATATATATATATATATATATATATATATATATATATATATGTGTGTGTGTGGGGGGGGGGAGGGGTGTTTGTTCATGCTGAATACTATTATCTCCGTCTCTAAAACCCACGTGTATTTATTTTCAATCGAAACATGTCTGAAATGAAAAAAAAACAAAAAAAACAGACGGTCGGACTAAAAAATACCCCGTATAAATGATTTAGCACGTCGGGTTATAAATGATTTAGCACGTACAAAAAAGCGATAGCGAGTCCACATATGGTGGAGGGTTACGAAATGGAAATGCAGAAAAATCAAAACAAACAATAAAACGATTAGAAGAAATGTTCGAAATATTTTAACGCTAAAGAATGGAATGTAAACGATTTAAAAAATATATATTGATCACATTGTGTGTGTGTTTGTGTGTGTGTGTGTGTTTGTGTGTGTGTGTTGTGTGTGTGTTTGTGTGTGTGTTGTGTGTGTGTTTGTGTGTGTTTGTGTGTGTGTGTCTGTGTGTGTTTGTGTGTGTTTGTGTGTGTTTGTGTGTGTGTGTGTTGTGTGTGTTTGTGTGTGTGTGTTTGTGTGTGTTTGTGTGTGTTTGTGTGTGTGTGTGTCTGTGTGTGTTTGTGTGTGTGTGTTCACCTTTTGATGACGGTGTTACGTTAACACTTACTGAAAATATATTGAAAAATATATAAAAAAATATATTAAAAATATAAAAAAAATATAAAAATATAAAAATATTTTTATGAATAAAAAAATGAAATAAAAAAATATAAAAATAAAATTAAAAAAATAAAATTAAAAATATAAAAAATTAAAAATATATAAAAATAAATAAAAATAAATAATATATAATTATATCAAATAATTATATTTTAAGATTATATTTTATATTATTATACATTTATTTAAATTATTTAAAAAAATAAAAAATTATATTTTAAAGAAAATTATATAATTATTTAAAATATATAAAATAAAAAATATAAAATAAAAAAATATGAAAAAAATAAAAAATATAAAAAGATAAAAATATAAACAAAAAATAAAAAATAAATAAAAAATAAATAAATAAAATAAAACATATACAAAAATAAAAAAATATAAACAAAAATATAAATATATTAAAAATATATTAAAAAATATATTGATCACATTGTGTGGGTGTGTGTTTGTGTATGTTTGTGTGTGCGCGTTTGTGTGTGTTCACTTTTTGATGACGGGGTTATGTTAACACTGACTGAAGCGTAACGTTTACATTTGACACTTACTTATAACTTTGTAACCTGCGATGTATACATTTACTAATATTTTTTTCCAATTTTGACCTTACTTTTTCTCTTGTGTCTGTATAGGGTCAAAATTAAAAAGAACATGGCATCATTTTTTTTTTTTTTATTATTTTACAGCAAAAGTCGAACTCTCTACGACAGCTGACTTTAAATAGAATTACTCTCTCGCTGATTTACAGAGTATGTGAAAACGTTGGAATTTGAGTTTGAAATATAAATCGTGTTCCGGAGTTCGAGTTCGCCGACCGGTGTAAATAATTCTTCTCTACACTGACGATTCCCGTAAGGATGAAACGTGTACGTATGAAGATAACATATATATATATATATATATATTTATATATATATATATATATATATATATAAAGATAATTTTATTTTCTTTGTGCATAATTATTGAGTTGTTCTTTTTTAAATTTTCATCAAATCTGTAAAAATTCGAACACGTTCGTATTTGTTGTCATCGGAGAGTTCCTAGAAGACGCACACAGCCAATTCCAAACTTTCTCAACTGATTGAAACTAACAATAGTCGAATGGTCCACATTCTTCGGTCAACAGTCTCATCGTCATGCTTTTGTCTTCTTCCACGGCTGACAAATTGAAATTTGATATTCGACTTTTTCCTTTCTTCTCTATGAAGTTTTTATCGCCATATTTGAACATCTCTAATACATGGATAGAATGAAATGGCGGACTTAACATACATACATACATACATACATACATACATACATATATATGAGTATATATATATATATATATACATATAGGGTGATTCATAAGTCACTTCATTTAGCTATTTAAAATGTCATTTACAATTGAAGAGCCATTTTTATTGTTATTCATATGGACAAATTTGATGAATGTCCCACACTTGTTGAAAGGCAATAGAAACGTGATGTGAACAGAAAGCCCTCGTCGCAAAACACCATAATCAATTAAATATGCTACAAAGAGCCGTGAATTCCTTGAAAAAAAAGAATGGAGCTATGCATGAAGCACGAAGGTGGACATTTTGAAAATACGCTGTAATTTTAAACTCCCATAAATGAATTTGTTGAATACACTTTCTGGTTTGTATTACCGTATTTTTTAACTTTAGGATTTCAAAAGTAAATAGCTAAGTAACTTATGAATCACCCTGCATATATATATATATATATATATATATATATATATATATATATATATATATATATATATATATATATATATATATATATATACATATATACATATATATATATATATATATATACAATAATATTTTTATAAATAAATATTAATTATTTAAATACCTACAGACCATCGATGTTTCATGCTAACGCAATCTTTAGTGTAGGAACTAATTCTCAACGGTCGGTAGGCGCTAACCCCGATCACAAATCACCACTGATTCGTAGTCGGGGATCTTACCCATCGGCCATAGCCAATTAGTTAGTAAATATAGAGGAACTTTAAATGTAAATAGCGATATATGTACTACATGAAGTACCTCTATTTTCCGGGTGTTTAAGCTTTCCCTGGATTTTATAGACAAGATTATATATATATATATATATATATATATATATATATATATATATATATATAGCATGACAATATACTTATGGCAAGAAAACTACACAGAAACGTTCATGTTTCATTTACCGGAAATTAAATAAACGTTTCTTACTTTCCATAAATATATTCCCGTACTACTACTAAGCTCTACTGGCGTATTGAGCACTATTAAGTAAATACTAAAAAAAATAAATACGTCATATCTACGCGGCCACCGACTAAACGAAAATATTTTGTCTTTTTAACGTACTTAAACAGTGCTTATATGTTCGGCGTAGGGATACAGAACTAAAAAAACAGCTTTACCTCTCCGCATAGTTCTAAAATAGTCCGATTGTCTAAAATAAATGAATACACAGAATGCAACATAGGGTTAGGGTAAGTGTTAGGGTTAAACATTGTTATTAAATTACAAATATATTAATCAACATTCATCAAAATTTCCCAGCCATATTTAATACTTTAAATATGAACGATGATAAAAAATAAAATCTGGTTAGCCCCCCCCCCCCCCCAGGGGTTCAAAAGGCCTCGAAATGGCAAAGAATGACATTTTTTGCCACATAACTTTTCATGCATCCATTCAATTTCTCTGAAACTTGGCCAAAGTTTTGAGGCAATTGTTTCTAATAGAAAATAAGTATCGCTGACCTTGGAAAAAATCTGGTTCGCGCCCCCAGGGGGTCAAAAGCCCCCAAAATGGCAAAAGGGACCCTTTTCTCCCATAACGTTTGATCCATCCATTAAACTTTTCTGAAACTTGGCCAAAATGTAGAGGCAAATGTTCTAGATATAAAATGAGCATCCTTGACCTCAGAAAAATTCTTGTTGGCGCCCCCAGGGGTCAAAGGGGGGTCAAAAATGCCCCAAATTGCCCAAATTTATTGCATTTTACACTCGCCACATCGAGTCACATACAGAGGGGGACCACGCACGCGCGACTTGTTCTTGTTATATTCAGGCCACTCTTGTCAGGGTTCGCTATGCATCTTAATTGCAATCATTGTGTGCTTGTAACTATCACATCACTGAAAATGAGTTTCAATGTATCAGCAATAGCAGTCTTTTTATTGCCATTGTTCATTGGTATCAAATATTGCAATCAACATTATAGTTTATAAGATCTCATTTTCAAAGAACCGATGCAGTGCATGTCAAAATGTAGGTTAGTTTTAGTTTAAAGTTTATCTTTCTTGATGAGATTGAATGCAAATCCAGTCTGTTTTCGTCAGAAGTTTCAAAGAAACCAGATGTTTAGTTTTTGAACCCTCAAAACACATCTATCAGAATTTGAACTATCGGATTATCATTTCGTTTAACTTAGCAAATGTCTACCAGTAATTGTTTGGGGAAAAAACTGTTATAAGCCAATTTTCGGTGCTTCTATATTAAAACGCTGAAAACAAGTTTTTTTTTTGTCTTTTAGTGTAGGAGAGGTAAATAAGGGGCAGGTAACTCTTCACAACAGCTCTAGCTTTCAAACAATATATTTTGATAAAATGTAATTTAAATAAATTGAATTAATAATAACCCTAACCCTACCCCTAACCCTAAACCTAAACCCTAAACTCTAAACCCTAAACCCTAAACCCTAAACCCTAAACCCTAACCCTAACCCTAACCCTAACTGTCTGCGGTAAAATACAGTTAATCTTCGAACTTGAAAGTGTTAACATCCATGTTCCTAATTTCAGAGAAAATCTTGATTAAAAGTCGTAGTAAGAGTCACCTGCCCCTTACTTACCTCTCCAACACTATAAGACAATAAAAACGTTTTTTCGGCTTTTTATTACAGAAGCACCCAGTTTTTTTGTTTTACATGTTTTTACATGTAAAAAGATGTAAAAAGATGCAAAAAGATGTAAAAAGATGTAAAAAGATGCAAAAAGATATAAAAAGATGAAAAAAGATGTAAAACGATGTAAAAAGATGCAAAAAGATGCAGGATACTTTCTATCTTACTTAGTAAGCATCTGCACATGCACAAAAGATCCGAAAAAAAACCATTAAAGTTGCTTCTTTCTTTCAGTGATTCTATTTTCATCTGTAATCATTCCTTTTTCTAATTAATTCAGATAAAAGGTCCAGATTGTTGTTAAGGGAGATAACTTATCTCAACTTATTTTTTTTAGATTTTTTTTTTTTAACAATTGATTTTAATAAAGAATTTCTGTATTCCTTCTACATTTCTTTTTTAATCTCAAAATACTTTTAGATTTTAGGAACCCGACAGGATATGTTTCCATCATATTCGGTTAAATTTATGTGGCGGTGACGAGAAAAGGGGAGAGATATTTTCCATGTATAGTTCAATTAATTTAAGAACAACACTCTGGCGCTCTTGTATAAGCAGTAACCGATCTGATGGAGATAACTCTATTTTTCTTGGCCGCTGCTATTCCGAATTCGCTTATACTTTGGCAAGGGAGATAACTTTGTTTATTAATAAAAACATGTTACGGTTTTGAAATGCGTTAAAAACCCTAACTCTAACCCTAACCCTAAACCCTAACCCGTTCAAAATAACTTTTAAGCACTTTTATTTACATGCCACAAATTGTATACACTATATATATTTTCTTTCATGCTGTGATAAACAAAGTTATCTCCCTTGCCAAAGTATAAGCGAATTCGGGATAGCGGCGGCCAAGAAAAATAGAGTTATCTCCCTCAGATCGGTTACTGCTTATACAAGAGCGCCAATACTCTTTCGTTGTTTCTTAATACTGTTTCTTAAGATTTTTCAGGTTACTGTTCATTAATGATAAAAAAGATATCCAACTTAAAAGGGAACGCTAAAATTGGCAGAACGTTTTGTGTTTAATGTTATTCTTACGTATTTTGATTTGAATAATGAGTTTAAAAAAGTTCATGAAATTCTGACATCGATAGAGAAATCGAATTAAAAGTGCGGATTCAAAATATGCAGTTAGTTTGATTCTTACACCAACCGTTTAGCTGTGATACCGCGACACACATACAAAAATTCATACATACATACACACTAAATGTTATATATATATATATATATATATATATATATATATATATATATATATATATATATATATAAGTAATTTTTTTTATTTCTTTAAAAAAAAATTGTTTATGTATAAGAACAATTAAGAAAACAAGACCGCTTATATAAATACGGATTTTTGTTCGTCCGTCTGTCTGTCTGTTTGTCTGTCTGTCTGTCTGTATATAAGCCCGTCAGTCACGATATTTTTTTAAAGTAATAAATACATTGCGGAATTTGTCTAAATTCAACATTTCAGAAATCTAAACCACTTTTAGAAATGGAAACTATTGCATCAATAGTAAATATAAAAACTCCCAACAAATAAAGCGGATGCCATGGCCGGAAATCGAAACCGAAACCTTGACATCTTTAACCAGACAGTCTACTAACCGAGATATTTGCACTTTCTTGTAAACAGATCTTAAAACATTCCATTAACAAAACAAGTTAAGCTTTGGTGTAACGTGATAGATTTATGATTTACGTCATGTTTCAAAACATGAATTAAAACCTAAGCGATAATAAAATAAATAAATGGGTAAACTTAAAATATAAATTATTTTAATAGTCCAGAACAATTTATTTAGCTTTGACTATGTATTGTATGTAGTTTTTTTACAATTGTATAATTGTAGACAAGTAAATAGGCACACCCTCTTACACACAGCGAGTGTCTTCGATCTCTCTGTACAAGGGTTTGTCAGGACAACCTGACATGAGGATACTTACCCATACAAGTAAACCCTGACTAAATATTCAAAATTACATAGTATCCGCAGCACAAATAAGATCCCCTCATACGAGGAATAATGCATCTTCTCCTAGTGATGTTACTTCAAGTAACCCCACGTAGCTGGATACTCCACCAGACTAGATGAATTCTTGTCCTGGAATCCGGTAAGACCAACAGACCACAACCAAAGATATACTATGACATACTTGACTGGTCAGTTGGGGAGAGAATAAATTTATTATTCTTAACTTTTTTACTAACTCAATGTTTGAAAAATAAAGGAGAATTTTAATAGAATATTCGGATATCTATGTATCTCATATAGAGATCAAGTGTTAGACCCAGGAAGGGGCCCCTTGATTTCTGAGAACTTCGACTGAAGTAAAATTAAACATCGAGAGAGAATGGGGTGACACGGTAGCCAAGCAAAAATATGCGTCCGATGGGGTCATTTATTAGCTAGTAGTTTTGATTTAGTTATTTGTGTTTGAATTAAATGTCTCAAATGTAAATTGCGTATTTATCACTAAGAAATATGGATTTCAAAATAGGGGTCATATCAACGAACTTTTTATTCTGTTGTTTAAAAACGAAATCATTTTTTTTTTAATTTCTTGTGAGGGAATAAAAAATAAAATTTAGGTTCTAACGTTTTTTAAATAAAATAAAATCCCAGCTTCATTCTAAATAATTAGAACAGGCCGCTGCATAATAAATGCCCCATCAATTTTAAATTATTTCGAACCTTTTGTTCCCTTAACCATCCCCCCACTACGCACACCCCAATCAATTCTTTTATTAGACAATTTGCAAAACACATGAACCGAAGAATCGTATTACCCCAAACCTTCCAAGAAAAGAGACATGGGGAAAAGAAATCTTTAAAGGATTCTTTCTTGAATTTCATGACCAAAATAAAATTCCAAGGATTTTCAGCAATCTTTTTGTTTTCAGTCGATAATTTAAAATTCAAGAATTCAAGCTTCTCCATTTTTTATTGTAAAAAAAAAAAAACTTTCTTAGAGATGCGTCTATTAAATCCGCGTGTTTTGCGTTAAAAATGCTAATTAAAATGTGAGTGTGACGGACCAATATAATACTAATTGAAATGTGAGTGTGACGGACCAATATAATACTAATTGAAATGTGAGTGTGACGGACCAATATAGTGCTAATTGAAATGTGGGTGTGAAAGAACAATATATTGCTAATTGAAATGTCAGTGTGACCGACCAATATAATGCTAATTGCAATGTGAGTGTGACGGACCAATATAATGCTAATTAAAATGTGAGTGTGACGGACCAATATAATGCTAATTTGAATGTGAGTATGACGGACCAATATAATGCTATTTAAAATGTGAGCGTAACAGACCAATATAATACTAATGGCAATGTAACCGTGACGGTCCAATATCATGCTAATTGAAATGTGAGTGTGACGGACCAATATAATGCTAATTAAAATGTGAGTGTGACGGACCAATATAATGCTAATTGAAATGTGAGTGTGACGGACCAATATAATGCTAATTGAAATGTGAGTGTGACGGACCAATATAATTCTAATTGAAATGTGGGTGTGACAGAACAATATAATGCTAATTGAAATGTGAGTATGACGGACAAATATAATGCTAATTGAAATATGAGTGTGAAGGACCAATATACTATTAATTGAAATGTCAGAGCGATGGACCAATATAATGCTAATTAAAATGTGAGTGTGACGGACCAATATAATGCTAATTAAAATGTCAGTGTTACGGACCAATATAATACTAATTGAAATGTGAGTGTGACGGACCAATATAATTTTAATTGAAATGTGAGTGTGACGGACCAATATAATGCTAATTGAAATGTGAGTGTGACGGACCAATATAATGCTATTTGAAATGTGAGTGTGACGGACCAATATAATGCTATTTAAATGTGAGTGTGACGGACCAATATAATGCTATTTGAAATGTGAGTGTGACGGACCAATATAATTCTAATTTAAATGTGAGTGTGACGGACCAAAATGATGCTAATTGAAATGTGAGTACGGCAGACCAATATAATGCTAATTAAAATGTGAGTGTGACGGACCAATATAATGCTAATTAAAATGTCAGTGTTACGGACCAATATAATGCTATTTGAAATGTGAGTGTGACGGACCAATATAATTCTAATTTAAATGTAAGTGTGACGGACCAATATGATGCTAATTTAAATGTGAGTGTTGCAGACCAATATAATGCTAATTGAAATGTGAGTGTGACGGACCAATATAATGCTATTTAAATGTGAGTGTGACGGACCAATATAATGCTATTTGAAATGTGAGTGTGACGGACCAATATGATGCTAATTGAAATGTGAGTGTGACGGACCAATATAACGCTAATTGAAATGTGAGTGTGACGGACCAATATAATGCTAATTGCAATGTGAGTGTGACGGACCAATATACTGCTATTTTAAATGTGAGTGTGACGGACCAATATAACGCTAATTGAAATGTGAGTGTGACGGACGAATATACTGCTATTTTAAATGTGAGTGTGACGGACCAATATAATGCTAATTGAAATGTAAGTGTGACGGACCAATATAATGCTATTTGAAATGTGAGTGTGACGGACCAATATACTGCTATTTTAAATGTGAGTGTGACGGACCAATATAACGCTAATTGAAATGTGAGTGTGACGGACGAATATACTGCTATTTTAAATGTGAGTGTGACGGACCAATATAACGCTAATTGAAATGTGAGTGTGACGGACCAATATAATGCTAATTGAAGTGTGAGTGTGACGGACCAATATACTGCTATTTTAAATGTGAGTGTGACGGACCAATATAATGCTATTGTAAATCTATGACCAACGAAAATCTTATTTCAAACTGACGAAATAGAAACCGACGGAAATACTATTTTAAACTTAAACGTGACAGACCAACGAAACTTCTACCTCAAACTTAAGAAAGGCAGACCAAAACACACTATGTTTTATTTTCTGGTCGTTTCCGCTGTACTAAAACACTACATATACTATATCTAACACTAAGATTATATAAACCTCCATTTGAACATTCAAATCTGCCATATATCAATATAATCAGACACTAACCAATGAAGCAATAGTCTGTAAATATAAAAACTTTTCTTACAAACCATTAAAATTAATTCTACAATTTAAGACATTTTCTAGACGCAAAACCATGTAGTGAATTTATATCCAAATTTGCATAAGGATTCTAGACATAAGTTTTAGCATCATTATCTTTTGATTTTAATCATCGAAATGGTACATAAGTGTTACACCGGCCGTTCTAACAGAAGAGAAACTACACCGGTTCTCACTATAAATAGTGCGAGTCACCAGAGTCACGAGAGAGAGAGAGAAAAAGGACAGTCTTGTAACTGTCTAGCCAAATGCCAGTCAGTTTTCTTACCTTGTACCTTTTATGTTAATACACTTGTTATCTTAACCCAACCTCGACTTGACTTCATCTTTGGTGCATATATATATATATTTATATATATATATATATATATATATATATATATATATATATATAAATTAATAGATATATAACTAATAATAAAACCATAAATACGACTCTTAGTAACAATAAGACACAGCTTCCTGTAGACAGTCGAAAGACCGAAAGCGCTAGAGGAATGATCCACAACACAACGTTAGGTGCCATACTCCACCAATTAACACACGAAAACCGAAGAATAGCTCGCCACGTCGAGTAACTGACAAGAAAGATCGTGAAGACAGAAAACTACGTGGTCTTTAACGACGCTTGCATAAGAAATGACTTGCTGCCGAACTATACATATATATATATATATATATACATATATATATATATATATATATATATATATATATATAATAAATATTTATAACTGTTTTATACTTTTTCGTGGAGCGACAAATAATAATACATAGTTGTTATTGTTTATT
The DNA here is from genome assembly GCA_963556195.1 of Sepiola atlantica. Classification (NCBI taxonomy): domain Eukaryota; kingdom Metazoa; phylum Mollusca; class Cephalopoda; order Sepiida; family Sepiolidae; genus Sepiola; species Sepiola atlantica. Next base: position 14,787,590 of record OY744548.1, on the reverse strand, counting down.
ATCTATGTACGTATACGTTTCGTCCTTAAACCGGGACTCATCAGCATAGAGATATGACTATGCACTACCAGTCATGCGATTCGAAACCCCGGATTACGAATAGTTTACAACTCAAATCCGACGCCTCAACCACACGGCCAATTTTAAATAGCGAATAAACTGCGATAATTGTAACACATTATCGGCGGCTATAACGTCTAGAGCGCTCTTCTGTTTTAAGGAAGGAACGATATATATATATATATATATATATATATATATATATATATATATATATATATATATAATGTAATATTATATACATATAGTAAAACATTTATATTAGAGTTTCTTTCAATATGAATATACTGTGTGTATACTTTGTAATCTTATCTTTAATATATATATATATATATATATATATATATATATATATATATATATATATATATGTATAATTGTATTCGTGTACTGTTTGTGTTTTCTTTAAATTTTACTATTATCCAAATTTCTTTATCTTTTCTATTTATATGATAGCCAACCATCTTAGGCCATTCATTATGCACTTTTTCTTCGTAACCCGCTGATCTTGACGCCATCATCATTATTGCAAATTAGGTTCCTTGCCCTTTTTCCCGTTTCTATTTCTCGTGTCCTTTTGTCAGAAAAAAAAAACGGTGCCACCATAGTGAAACATATGTTATATCTTTTATTATGAGGGTCACGTACAAAGCCGAATTATCCTAGCGTGGTCAAAGAATAATAATAAAAAAGAAAATGTCGGGCCGGTGCGAGATCCAATTCAATCAATACCATTTTTGCTTGCAATGATAAAATAATGAGAGGATCCCATATCGATAGAAATCTTTAGAATTAGTGGCCAGACATTCAATAAATGAAAGGATGTTATCTTACAGGATTCCGAAACCTTTTGTTTCGAATGTATAACCTATGCTGTTTGAAACAAAAAGAAGACGCACACTCAAAGAGAATCGTCTGTAGCATCGACAAAGTGGAATTCTACGCTCACCTACATTGCATATTGATTTGTTTTATTTGACCGGCTATCAGATTATTTGGGATTGTTTTCGGTTATGCTATGCAATTATTCTTTATTTGGGCATTTTAGAATTATTTTGTGGTCTGATATTTTACTAGCGTTGCACGGGAATCGATGAGGAAACCCGTGAATTTTGCTTCAGAAGATACGCATCCAAAGCGAAACGGCTATAACATTTATTTTTTATTATTAGAGTAACTTCTTATCAAGGCCAAGAGCCACTCGAGTTTAGGTGTTACAAAAACGGAAATGGTTGCCAAACGAAAGTTGAGTAAGACTATAGTAGTACAAATATCGACCAATAGAATAAACTCCGTTTGATTGCTTATAGAGCGGTCCATGACAAGGATTTGATGATATTAGATTTGAAGACAGCCAAGTTGTAATCAGTAGGGAAGCACACCCGTAGTAATGTTTTACACGGCTGTGAAGCCTTTGCAAAGGAGCTATATCCATTAAGATTATATAATAGGCACATTCTGATTCTAGACACATAGGGGAGGGGAGAAAGGAAATCTTTTATCCTTTGTGGTAGAATGATGAGTTTTTGCTGTGAATATCTAACAAGGATAAAGTAGAGATTGAAGCTCAGTCGATCACCTTCCATATAAACAATAATAGAGTAGAGAGAGACTAGCAACGTATCTTCTATGAGGGATCGGCTGGATAGAAGAAAAGAGATAATGTTGCAGTAGAAACATCACCAAAGTGAAATTTTACGCCAACAAACACCACACATTGATTTGTTTTATTTGACCGGCTATAAGTTTATTTTAGATTGTTGTTGCTTTGTCTTTGTAGTTAGTGTTTATTAAAATACATAATTGAGCACTCTGGAGGATATATATGTTATACGTATTGAAAATGATAATAAAACATGTAACCTAAGTGTGTTTGTGGCTTAATTGAAAGACCACTTATCTGAGTCGAGAAAGTGTATTCTCTTTTAACGTCTGAAATAAAGTGCTCTGAAGATACGTCCGACACCAACGAAGACAAATCTACAAAGAGGATGAAACAAGGCTTTACCTTTTTATCTCGCGAAAATTAAATGCCTGCTTTTAAAAATAAAAATTGTCTTGTCCAATCAAAATAGAGCTAATTTAGAAGACAAGATAAATATTTATTAACACAATAGACAAGGGGGAGATAATCGCGGAAAATAATAGACAAAATAAGGTTACCTCATATACTGCTTCCAAATTATAATATTATATTACCATTTTTTAATTTAAAATTTTTTTTTGATGAAGTAAAACGTTAACCTTGATATGAATGCATATTCTGCGCGAACCATACAACATTATTGTAATATTCCGTTGTCAGTATATGCGTTAAACACAACACACATGTCCGGAGAAATAGAATAATTAATGCATCCTAAAGACAAGAAGTGCATCGAAGCATCTTTCACTGGGACTCACATAACTCCGAAACACGTGTCTGTAGATAATTATATTAAATATATATATATATATATATATATATATATATATATATATATATATATATATATATATATTTATTTATTTATTTTGGTACAGAAAAATTAGTACAACATTCGTACCGTCGGTTTAAAGCGTAGAAGGACTTAGCCATCCGGCTCTCTTCAGCTTCTGTTGTCATCTGTTTCGGAAATGTGAAGTCACGTGTCAAGTCCTTCTGTGCTTAAAACCGACGGTACGAATGTTGTACTCATTTTTCTGTACAAAAATAAATAAATAAATATTACGCTCTTGATTTTTAATTTGTAACTTTAATTCTCAATTAATCGAGCACTCTGCTGGGATTTTTCCTGCTATATTACAAAGAAGTTATATATATATATATATATATATATATATATATATATATATATATATATATATATATATATATATGTGTGTGTGTGTGGGGGGGGTGCGTCGCTCCACATGTAGGGGCATCATATTAGTGGAATAAGATTAGCTTAGTTGTATTGTTTCAGAGTCAATACTCTGGGGTCCTGGTTTCGAACCCTGCTAGTTCAGTCGCGCTGATGAGTCGTATAACGACTAAATACGCCTCCGTGGATAATTGTACTTTAATATATATATATATATATATATATATATATATATATATATATATATATTTATATATATTTAATATATATATATATATATATATATATATGTATATATATATATATATATATATATATATATAATCTGGTAGTTATGTTTTTTAGATTTTCATTTTTTTCGGATGTCTCTGTATGAAAAAGAAACCAAAGCCAGCGTGATATAAAATATGTAATTCTTTTATGGAAGTCACGTACGAAACAGGGGCATCCCGTGGCCAAAGAATAATTGTCACGAACTCTGTAAAAATAAGAAAAAATATTGCTTAAACCCTTGTTGTTGATGTAAACCTCACAACGATTAAATAAGCGAGAATCTGTTGGTGAAAGATCATGAGAGTATGGGGGGCGCGGTAGGTTAATAACCAAATTTTAGAGATTAAGCCACGGTAACCCGAGAGGTATGCGATGAAAAAATGCACGACTGTCTATATTAAGTACATTTTGCTTGAATGGCTATTTGGTTTATTCGATTCGTCCTACGAATGAAATATACTTGTTTAAGTACATTGGATACTGTAATTTCAATATATATATATATATATATATATATATATATATATATATATATATATATATATATATATATATATATATAATGTGGTAAGGTACACGATAAGTCATGAAAATAAAATGCCGTGGTAGACAAAATCTGTGAAAATGACAAACGGAAAACAAGTTAAAAATGCAGGAGAAAAACAAAAAACAAGAGATTTGACCGGTTTCGTTCGTGTTAGCGAACGTCTTCTGAAGTGGTTCGCTAACACGAACGAAGCCGGTCGAATCTCTTGTTTTTTGTTTTTCTCCTGCATTTTAACCTGTTTTCCGTTTGTCATTTTTCACCCCCCCCCACACACACATATGTATATCTAGGCAGCATCTTCTCTTGCAGGCAAGGATAGTTGAGACAACTCATGTCTAGATATCCTTTGGTAGATCGTTTCAATAGTCCAAATCAGGATCTTAGTTTAACCTCATTCCCCTTAAGATGGACCCGGATGGGCCTGAAAGTACTTGGGAGACAAATCCAAACTATGGCAAACTCATCAGCCAATTTCCCTCTGAAACTAAGATCCTGATTCGGACTATTGAAAGGATCTACCAAAGAATATCTAGACATGAGTTGTCTCGTATATCACACAATATATATACATATATATATATATATATATATATATATATATATATATATATATTATGTTGTTTCAAAAATATTGGCAGATTTCAGGCACATACATTTATTCATTAACATGGTCCACCGTTTCAATATTCTTTAAATGACGTGAAACTGATGCAGTCCTGACAGCAAGTGTGTGAGACATTTCTTTGACACATTGACGTGGACTTTGCTCAATAATTTCTTGCAATTGTTCATTGTCAAGATTACACGGTCGTCCTCTGCCTTCTTCATCTTCAAGGCTCTTATCTCCGTACAGTCCGATCGCATGTGGATCCATCTCAACATGCTCTATTGATATTGGCAGAAGTTTCGAATGCATCGTGCCCAAGTTTGAACGCATGCAAAATAAGAAAGCGAAATCCATGTTTTAGTATGTTCATCATAGAAGGTCTTCTATGCTTAAAAAATTCTTTCGATCAGATAAATACGTTACAAATTATTTTTGAGAACTCATCAATTATTCTACAGGGTGGGCAAAAATAAGGGTCCTATTTTTTAAAACTGATAACTTTTTTATTTATTGATTTTTTTTTTTTTTAGAATAAGTAAAGGACCCCTTCCGAAGCAAGCATGAGCCGTATTAGCCCTAAGGAACGTAGCCTCATTTAGAAAACATTATTTTTGCTTAAAAAACTCAAAACAGTGTAAAAAACAATACTTTAGTTTTTGTAAGTTTTAAGAAGTGTTTTTCGGCTAAAATTTGTTTTGTTTATTTCAAAATATCTCGGAAGGGTCAGTCTACACACACATAAAGTTTGGTGAGTTTAACTTTTATTTTGTGGAAGTTATTCAAATTCAAGTTATTCAAATTTAAAGATAGGACCCTTATTTTGGCCCACCCTGTACATCCATCAATCCACATCTCATAACGTCAAAAGACGTCGTCGGGGAGTGATGCAGATATTTTATCTGTTGTAACTTTTCTGTGGGCATATGTTAAAATTTACCAGAAATAAATTAAAAATTCTGTGTTAAAATGACTTTTTAACACCCATGGATTCAGGCGGCCATTATTTTTGTAACGACCTAACCAACAAATAACCAAAGAAAGAAACAGAAAGAATCAGATTCAATACCACAGTTATACTGAGGAACCACTCCGCAGATTCGGCCCCTATTTCTTTACTGCATCTCTGACATCAGTAGATTGTATTGGTACTGGTGTAAGCTACTTTTCTGTCAAAAACTCAGTGAAGTAAGAAAATTGAAGTTTATATTTGAGGTCAAGATAGAAGTGTGGCTGACGTTTACCGGAAGTTACGCCAAGGGAGGAAGTATGTGACAGAGTTGCAAGACCGTTATTAATTATTGCGGGTTTGGCGCCAAGGTGATGTTTTCGAGTCCTCTATTACCATACAAGGCTTTGAAGAGAAATATGCAGTTCGTCTATACATAGATCACTCTACATCCCATAGTATTAGTCTGTCATGGTGCCATTTGAAAGATAACTCTATTAGCTATGTTACGCTGTATCTTAAAAATACTACACATTCCTATGTAGCATCATTTCTGTTTCCCACTGCCTTTTTCTCAGCAATGAGTCGTTACTAGTATCTATCAACTAGATCGTTATTCCCCTTTGTAGGTGCTCAACTCAGCTCTTATCTCTGGTTCCTCCAATGTAAGACATTCACAGCAAAATCTCGCCTTTCTACCACAACGAAAAGTAACTTTCGTCTATTGATCCACGTAGCTAACGTGCGGTAGAATTCAATGGAAGAACCTCTTTGCAACGGCTTTGCGTGAGTGGAACACATTACCACACGACTGCTTCCTTGCAAATGACATAATAGTCGTCTTCAAATCAAAATTTAATAAATACTTCTCATAAACCGTCACCATAAATAATCAAACCTGGTTTATTCCATTACTCATTTTTAATACTCCCACAATGATCTTCATTTTCAACTGACCATTGTCCTATTTCATTAATAGTTATCCTAGAATGGTTCTTGATTAGATGTTGAGTGTATAAAAATAAGGTTTAACATGGACAATTCTACGTAAGATATGCCTTTAGTGAACAGTAACTAACAACTCGGCAATCGGATCCAATACCACGGTCACACGGAGGAACCACTCCGCAGTTTCGGACCCTATTCCTTTACTGCATCTGAAGTGCGGGGCCCCTCCATCAGGAGGGCATATTGGTACTGATGAAAGCTACTTTTCTGTCCAAAACTCAGTGAAGTAAGAACATATATGTTTATATTTGAGGTTAAGTTAGAAGTTTGGTTGACGTTTACCGGAAGTTACGCCAAGGGAGGAAGTCTGTGACAGAGTTGATAGACCGTTAATAATTATTGCCAGTTTGGCGCCAAAGTGATGTTTTCGAGACCTCTATTACCCGACAAGGCTTTGAAGAGAAATATGCAGTTCGTCTATATATATATATATATATATATATATATATATATATATATATATATATATATATCATTCTAAGAATTATTGTAACAAGTACATCGCATTCCAGAGTAAATAATAGTTATTTGTTGGTCTTTTTATTTGCTTCCCTTATAGAGAAAAGAAAGAAGAAACGAATAACATCTTTATGAATGTCACTGTTACGCTTTAACCCACTGTGTGTGTAGAAACCCTTTATACACTAGTGTCGTTGTTGTGAACCGAGGTTGCTGATCGTCCGTTAACAAAAGCACTCGAA
>OY744548.1:14765605-14775605 GCA_963556195.1 Sepiola atlantica | reverse complement strand
GAAACACATTTTATTTACATATGCACATACTTACATACTTACACACTTACCTACTTACTTGAAAAATAATAGAATGTAATAGTCATATAAATAAAAGAGAACTAAAGCACGCATGCGCAAGGAACAAGACTATTGAAAATGAATGGGGCTTGAATATTAATCCATATATAATATATATATATATATATATATATATATATATAGAGAGAGAGAGAGAGAGAGAAGGATACATATATATATATATATATATATATATATATATATATATATAGAGAGAGAGAGAGAGAGAGAGAAGGATATATATATATATATATATATATATATATATATATATATATATATAGAGAGAGAGAGAGAGAAGGAGATATATATATATATATAGAGAGAGAGAGAAGGATATATATATATATATATATATATATATATAGAGAGAGAGAGAGAGAGAGAGAGAAGGATATATATATATATAGAGAGAGAGAAGGATATATATATAGAGAGAGAGAGAGGGAGAGAGAGAGAGAAGGATATATATATATATAGAGAGAGAGAAGGATATATATATATAGAGAGAGAGAGGGAGAGAGAGAGAGAAGGATATATATATATAGAGAGAGAGAGAAGGATATATATATATATATAGAGAGAGAGAGGGAGAGATGGAGAGAGGGAGAGAGAACAGAAAGACTAATTGTTAATTCTGTCTTTTTATATATTTTACATGTATAACATACGACATACCCACGTTGACACACCGGTTCTCGTAAGGTAACCGAAGTTAAGCGACGTTGAGCTTGGCCTGTAGAAGATGGGTTACCATTTGGAAATACTAGGTACTGTATGCCATCTCCCTTAAACGGGATATACATGTTGACTTGTGATAGGATGTGAATTCATATTCCCCATAAATATCAACTGTTCAGTGGAAGGTGGAATGCCAACGCTGGGAGAATACCACAAAATAAGTTTTATTACTGGTTATTCGATATATATTTTTTAATTTGACTGGTTTTGCAAACTCATGTTTTTTCCTGATCAAGACATCTAATTCAAGATCCTTGGATTAGTTAACGAGTCGTCTCATTTGTCTAGCTAGTGAACACTATCTTATATTATTTTTTATTAGAGTCATATATTTTTACAAATGCATTTGTACACTTTAAAATACTATAATGCCCCCATGATGGGGGGAGGAATTTTGTACTCCATGGTGGGGGAATTATTTCTGACCCCATGGTGGGAGAAGGATTTCTGATCCCATGGTGGGGGAAGGATTTCTGATCCCATGGTGGCGGAAGGATTTCTGACCCCATGGGGGAGGGAAGGATTCTGACCCCATGGTGGTGGAAGGATGTCTGACCCCATGGTTGCGGAAGGATTTCTGACTCCGTGGTGGATGAAAGATTTCTGTACCCATGGTGGTGGAAAGATGTTTGACCCCATGGTGGGGGAAGGATTTCTGACCCCATGGTGGCGGAAGGATTTCTGATCCCATTGGGGGGGAAGGATGTCTGACCCCATGGTGGTGGAAGGATGTCTGACCCCATAATGGGGGAAGAATTTCTGACCCCATGGTGGGGGAAGGATTTCTGACCCCATTGTGGCGGAAGGATTTCTGACTCCGTGGTGGGGGAAGGATTTTTGACCCCATAATGGGGGAAGGATTTCTGACCCCATGGTGGGGGAAGGATTTCTGACCCCATGGTGGCGTAAGGATTTCTGACTCCGTGGTGGGGGAAGGATTTTTGACCCCATAATGGGGGAAGGATTTCTGACCCCATGATGGGGGAAGGATTTCTGACCCCATGGTGGCGTAAGGATTTCTGACTCCGTGGTGGGGGAAGGATTTTTGACCCCATAATGGGGGAAGGATTTCTGACCCCATGATGGGGGAAGGATTTCTGACCCCATGGTGGCGTAAGGATTTCTGACTCCGTGGTGGGGGAAGGATTTTTGACCCCATAATGGGGGAAGGATTTCTGACCCCATGATGGGGGAAGGATTTCTGACCCCATGGTGGCGTAAGGATTTCTGACTCCGTGGTGGGGGAAGGATTTTTGACCCCATAATGGGGGAAGGATTTCTGACCCCATGATGGGGGAAGGATTTCTGACCCCATGGTGGCGTAAGGATTTCTGACTCCGTGGTGGGGGAAGGATTTTTGACCCCATAATGGGGGAAGGATTTCTGACCCCATGATGGGGGAAGGATTTCTGACCCCATGGTGGCGTTAGGATTTCTGACTCCGTGGTGGGGGAAGGATTTTTGACCCCATAATGGGGGAAGGATTTCTGACCCCATGATGGGGGAAGGATTTCTGACCCCATGGTGGCGGAAGGATTTCTGACTCCGTGGTGGCGGAAGGATTTTTGACCCCATAATTGGGGAAGGATTTCTGACCCCATGGTGGGGGAAGGATTTCAGCTAGTTAAGTTATAAAATCAGCAAGTTATTCTATGAAACAGAACAATTGTGTTTTTCTTTCGTATAAAAAATCATTAATTTTACCTACTTTGTTTTGTTCAAATATAAGTGGGTGTCGTTAAAATGCTAAGTAAATGCATGAAAGCAGGACACACTGTTTCCTTTTTTCTTCTTATAACAAAGTAACAAAAAGAAATTGAAGACTTTTTTTATATATATTCTTCATCAAATACAACAACTTTCTTAGCGTTTAGCTTCTAATTGTCCAATACATATTTCGTGATTCAAACAACAAAAAAAAGAAGCTCTTTTGAAGAATAAAGAATAACTCTTGAAAAGAAGGAGTGGTAAAAATCCGACGCTGATATATTCAAAACGCCCAACCGATAAGATGAAAAAGAAATCAAAAAAAAAAAAAAAAAAAAGAAAATGAACGACACAAAGGGCAAATAAGCCAAATGCAGAAACCTACGAAAATAAATTGAAAGATCTGACCTCACGAAAAAAGGAAAACTTTTATGTTCGTTGAACGTTCTGTGTAGAATTGTGCTTCATTGTATTTTCTCAAGTAACAATGCCGAGAAAGGATATCACACAAGGAGACTTAGCTGGATTGAAACAGTTTAAAAGAAAAAAAAAAAACGCTTGTTGATATTATTTTGACTACGGTCGCCATCTTGGATCTATGTAATCGCCATCTTGGATTTTAATCATCTAGCTGTGTTAAATACTGTAACGAGTCCAGGTATGTAACCGGTCTCTCAGAAAAAAGTCCCTTACGAAACCAACACTTCAATCATTTAAATTTAAAATCATACCTGCCTTTTCATTGGCGTCTCTATTTTCAAGCGTCTTGTAATGTTGATTAATAATCGAATTTTGCCTAACTATATTTATTTGATCAGTTAGGTCCGGGACTTATTGAGTGACGGGGTATATATATATATATATATATATATATATATATATATATATATATATATATATATATATATATATATATATATATATATATAATTAACTTGTTACAAATATCCAGGGGATATAAATCCGAAGGAAGTTGAAACCGGGTTTATGAGAGTGCTCAATGAAAATTTTAAAATTCCGTTGACGCCTGAAGAGGTCATATTTGGAATGACCCCTTTAAAGCTCTGTTTGATATTGATCACTGTGTATATGCCCAGTGGAAATTATTTATTTTTTTATCCTGTGGATGTTTACCGTACCTGGATTACTATATATATATATATATATATATATATATATATGATGTTTTGTGATGCCATCCCGCGTTGCTGAATTTAAATCGTCAACAACTTCCTGGAACAAAGCGAAAACGTTTTCTGCACGTTTCTCCGCTGTTTTTTTTTTAATTCTCTTCTTTATCTAACTTGTTTGTTTATTAGCTTTTGACACTTGAGGATGATTCGACGAAGAATCGAAAACGTTCGTGAAACCTATGGAACATTTTTTTTTGATTTTAATATAAAAAAGACCCTCAGAAAAATTGAAAACAAAAAAGGTCTAGTTAAACATACGAAATATGTTATTTTTAAACATTTTTGAATATATATATATATATATATATATATATATATATATATATATATGGTGAGAAAGAGAGAGCGACGTAAGGAGATAAGGTATGAGAGTAACACACAGAGAGAGAGAGAGAGAGAGAGAGAATGAGAAGAGATAAGAAAGAGAGAGAGAGAGGATGAAAAAGAGAGGCGTCAAATTTACAGACTTAGATAGGTTACTAACAATTCAAATACACAATTACGATTAAGCTAAGATCGATATGATCGGATTTATAAGGCATGTCTTGCTTAGCACTCTTCCATATAATTAAATATAATATACATATATTCAAATGTACTTAAAAACTTATACAGCAACTAAGACAGAAAAATAGACCGATAGATCTGATCAAAGCAAGATAAGTAGCTTAAAGACTGACTCGGGTTTCTCAAAGTTAAGACTAGTCTGTTGTCCTCCTCTCAGTTGATTACGGTATGCCTGCGGATTAACTACCGTCTCTATCCTCATCTGCAATCTTGAGCCATTTATCGTTGAAAATAATAAAATCCTTAAGCCCCCACCAACAATATGATAGCCCGTTACCCTCGCTCGCCGCGCCGGGAAGAACAATGGCTTAGCAAGACAAGGCATAAAACGCGGCTGCATTTTATCCATCATTGAATCGCTGATCAAGTCGGTGTAAAATTGGAGCGTTTAATTAAGGTTAGAAATTACACCGCATCATAAAAAGCTGAGATCGACATCCTCCCCGCCCGCGTGTCCCTACTCTATCAAATCCTGACGTTGTTTTAATATCTCAATCTCAGGCAAGCGGCCAAAATAAACGAGAGTGTCCCCCCTATCACTATCCAACCCCAATTTCTTGCTTAACAGCATTTTTTTTTACGCTGGAGACCACACGAATTTCTCATACGCGCACCGGAGGCTTTAAAGATTCTAGTCCTTATCTTACAAGAAAGAAAAACAACAGAGCAAACAGTCATATGATTCGTTTATTCAATCTGTGCGGTTAGCGATGAAAATTTAACTTGAAACGTAAGCATTCACTTTTCTGCTATATAAAATTAAGTCCGTCGGTATTCCGAGTGAAACCTAAATTGGAGTATACTTAAAAGTGACTCAATAATGATATTTCAATATTTAGACCAACCGATGGAAATAACTTTTCATATAGGTGCTAGGATGTATTTTATTTATCTCCTCTCCATGAAAGTTAGACACAAGGTCAGGTAGGTGTGGGTTTTGATGAAAGTGTTTCTCTGGAACCCAGCAGACCCAGGTCCTATGTCTACTTAGCCACTGTGTCACCCCAGGTATTTACAATAAGATATGCGCTTTCAATATGCAGCTTTAGCGAGTAAAATATTATTCTAAGTTCGAAATTGCATTTTTGTAGGTTAGAAATGGCATTTTCTTTGGTCTGTCACGTTTATTTTTGAAATAGTATTTTATTTCGTCTGTGACGCTTATGTTTAAAATAGCATTTTATTTGGCCTGTCACGTTTTTTTTTAAAATCGTATTTTATTTCGTCTGTGACGCTTATGTTTAAAACAGCATTTTCTTTGGTCTGTCACGCTTATTTTTGAAATAGTATTTTCTTTGGCCTGTCACGTTTATTTTTGGAATAGTATTTTATTTGGTCTGTAACGCTTATTTTTGAAATAGCATTTTCTTTAGTCTGTCACGTTTATTTTTGAAATAGCATTTTCTTTGATCTGTCACGTTTATTTTTAAAATAGTATTTTATTTGGTCTGTGACGCTTATATTTAAAATAGTATTTTCTTTGGTCTGTCACGCTTATATTTGAAATAGCATTTTCTTTGGTATGTGACGCTTATTTTTGAAATAGTATTTACTTTGGTATGTGACGCTTAGTTTTGCATAGCATAGGAAGTTAGACACAAGGTCAGGTAGGTGTGGGTTTTGATGAAAGTGTTTCTCTGGAACCCAGCACACCCAGGTCCTATGTCCACTTGGCCACTGTGTCACCCCAGGTATTTACAATAAGATATGCGCTTTCAATATGCAGCTTTAGCGAGTAAAATATTATTCTAAGTTCGAAATTGCATTTTTGTAGGTTAGAAATGGCATTTTCTTTGGTCTGTCACGTTTATTTTTGAAATAGTATTTTATTTCGTCTGTGACGCTTATGTTTAAAATAGCATTTTATTTGGCCTGTCACGTTTATTTTTGAAATAGTATTTTATTTAGTCTGTGACGCTTATGTTTGAAATAGCATTTTCTTTGGCCTGTCACGTTTATTTTTGAAATAGTATTTTATTTGGTCTGTGACACTTATGTTTGAAATAACATTTTCTTTGGCCTGTCACGTTTATTTTTAAAATAGTATTTTATTTAGTCTGTGACGCTTATGTTTGAAATAACATTTTCTTTGGCCTGTCACGTTTATTTTTGAAATAGTATTTTATTTGGTCTGTGACGCTTATGTTTGAAATAACATTTTCTTTGGCCTGTCACGTTTATTTTTAAAATAGTATTTTATTTAGTCTGTGACGCTTATGTTTGAAATAACATTTACTTTGGCCTGTCACGTTTATTTTTGAAATAGTATTTTATTTGGTCTGTGACGCTTATGTTTGAAATAGCATTTTCTTTGGTCCGTCACGTTTATTTTTGAAATAGTATTTTATTTGGTCTGTGACGCTTATGTTTGAAATAGCATTTTCTTTGGCCTGTCACGTTTATTTTTGAAATAGTATTTTATTTGGTCTGTGACGCTTATATTTGAAATAGCATTTTCTTTAGTCCGTCACGTTTATTTTTGAAATAGTATTTTATTTGGTCTGTGACGCTTATGTTAGAAATAGCATTTTCTTTGGCCTGTCACGTTTATTTTTGAAATAGTATTTTATTTGGTCTGTGACGCTTATGTTTGAAATAGCATTTTCTTTAGTCCGTCACGTTTATTTTTGAAATAGTATTTTATTTGGTATGTGACGCTTATGTTTGAAATAGCATTTTCTTTAGTCCGTCACGTTTATTTTTGAAATAATATTTTATTTGGTCTCTGACGCTTATGTTTGAAATAGCATTTTCTTTGGCCTGTCACGTTTCTTTTTTAAATATTATTTTATTTGGTCTGTGACGCTTATATTTGAAATAGCATTTTCTTTGGCCTGTCACATTTATTTTTGAAATAGAATTTTCTTTGGTCTCTGACGCTTATATTTGAAATAGCATTTGCTTTGGTGTGTTACGTTTATTTTTGAAAAAGTATTTTCTTTGGTCTGTGATGCTTATATTTGAAATAGAATTTTTTTTTGGTATGTGACGCTTATTTTTTAAATAGCATTTTCTTTGGTCTGTGACGCTTATATTTGAAATAGAATTTGCTTTGGTCAGTCACGTTTATTTTTGAAAAAGTATTTTCTTTGGTCTGTGACGCTTATATTTAAAATTGCATTTACTTTGGTATGTGACGCTTATTTTTGAAATAGCATTTTCTTTGGTCCGTTACGTTTATTTTTTAAATTGAATATTCTTTGGTCTGTGACGCTTATATTTGAAATAACCTTTTCTTTGGTATGTGACGCTTATTTTTGAAATAGCATTTCATTTTGTTTGTCACGTTTATTTTTGAAATAGTATTTTCTTTGGTCTGATACGCTTATATTCAAAATAGAATTTTCTTTGGTCCGTCACGTTTATTTTTTTAAATTGAATATTCTTTGATCTGTGACGCTTATATTTGAAATAGCATTTTCTTTGGTTTGTTACGTTTATTTTTGAAAAAGTATTTTCTTTGGTCTGTGACGCTTATATTTGTAAATTGCATGTTCTTAGGTATGTGACGCTTATTTTTCAAATAGCATTTTCTTTGGTCTGTCACGTTTATTGTTGAAATAGTATTTTCTTTGGTATGTGACGCTTATTTTTATAATATAATTTTCTTTGGTATGTCACGTTTATTTTTGAAATAGCATTTTCTTTGGTCTGTGACGCTTATTTTTTAATAGCATTTTCTTTGATATGTGACGCTTAATTTTGAAATAGTATTTTCTTTGGTATGTGACGCTTATTTTTGAATAGTATTTTCTTTGGTCTTTCACGTAAATTTTTAAATAGTATTTTATTTGGTCTGTGACGCTTATGGTTGAAATAGTATTTTATTTGGTCTGTGACGCTTATGTTTGAAAGAGCATTTTCTTTGGTCTGTCACGCTTATTTTTGAAATAGAATTTTATTTTCTCTGTCACGTTTATGTTTGAAATAGTATTTTCTTTGGCCTGTCACGTTTATTTGTTAAATAGTATTTTATTTGGTCTGTCACGCTTATTTTTGAAATAGTATTTTCTTTGGTCTTTCACGTTTATTTTTGAAATAGCATTTTCTTTGGTCTGTCACGTTTATTTTTGAAATAGTATTTTCTTTGGTCTGTCACGTTTAATTTATAAATAGTATTTTATTTGGAATGTGACGCTTATTTTTGAAATAGTATTTTCTTTGGTCTGTCACGTTTAATTTATAAATAGTATTTTATTTGGAATGTGACGCTTATTTTTAAAATAGTATTTTCTTTGGTTTGTCACGCTTATTTTGAAATAGTATTTTTTGGGGTCTGTTACGCTTATTTTTGAATAGCATTTTCTTTGGTATGGGATGCTTATTTTTGAAATAGTATTTTCTTTGGTATGTGACGCTCATTTTTTAATAGCATTTTCTTTGGTCTGTCACGCTTGATTTCGAAATTTTTCTTTTCTTTGGTCTGTTATGCTTAACTTTAAATAGCATTTTCTTTTTCCTGCCACGTTAAACCTTTAAACAGATTTATTTTTTCGTCTATCATGCTTAAGTTATGAATAACATTTTCGCGTGTCTGTCACGTTTAAGTTTGTAATTGCATTTTCTTTGGTTTGTCATGCTCAAGTATTAGATAGCCTTTTCTTTAGTCATGCTTGAGTTTAAAATAGCATTTACGTTGATCTGTGACATATAAGTTTTATATGGCATTTTTTGCCTGCCATGCTTAAGTTTAAACAAGCATTTTTGTTGGTGTTCATGCTTTAGATTGATATTACATTTTCTGTTATTAGTCATGTGTAAATTTGAAATAGCGTTCTCTTTAGTCTGTGATTCATAAGGTTCAAAAAGCATGTTCGTTAGTCTGCCACGCTTAAGTTTGTAAATAGCAATTTCGTAGGTCTGTCATGTTAAAGTTTGAAATCGCATACCATCGTTAAATGTGTAGATTGAATGGACGTATTTGATGTATTTTATAATGTTTTTTTTACAATAATTACTAAGATCTTCAAAACCTTATCTACGTGCGTGCGCGGTTTAGTGTTTAATATCATTTGCGTCCATTCAATCTGCGCGTTTTGCGCTGCAAATTGATAGCCGTTCATGCATCTACAAAAGTTAAATAACTCTTTCCCCTTTCCTCATTTCCTTCGCGCAGTGTCTTTAATTTTTGTATTTTAATTATGTATAGAAGAGGACGACTCGGTGTTTGGCGCACTGGGTTGATATATGTATGGGTGTATCGTAAAAAAAGATGATGAGGACCTGGAGGTAGCGGCTTTCTATCAGCATTTGATTGTAAAAACATTCACCAACCCTTCCGTGCGTTGTTATCTGGTAACTCGGCGAGCAAGACAGATTAAGGAATCGGTATGGTGTTCTCTTGGACATCGCTTGCAGGATCTTGAAGAGCGATGAGAATCTTGCGACATTCTAATATTCTAGTATGACAAGCGACGTTGAACGGACTTATTAGACATTGAGACAAAGTTTGAACAATTAAAACTGATCGTATTATATTGTCTTCGGAGCTGTGGAGGTTAGAGGAGGTTATTTAATAGCGAGAGATAAAGTGTGAGAGCGAGAGAGAGAGAGAGAGAGAGAGAGAGAGAGAAAGAGACACCGAGTGCTTTGTTTTAACCCTAACACAAGCATAATATTCCATCTATAAAGTCAGCGAACAAACCTGTCCACGTCTAGCCCTCCTTTGCCCTCTGATTGAGCACCGAGACTTTCGCACGAATATTTATCGTGTCTCTATAAATCTTTATGTG
>OY744548.1:14738105-14750605 GCA_963556195.1 Sepiola atlantica | reverse complement strand
ATTAGTTTAAGAAGTATTCCGGCATCTAGGGGCCTCTAAAGCGAATGGGTGAAATTTTCTGCTAATCGAGTGGGGCGGAAGTATTTACATAGAGTGTGTAAAAATTCCGTAAGTTCATCTAGCACACTCCGTGGAAGTAATTGTTAAACAAGTAATAATGCGGCGATGCGACAGGGACAGTGAATTAGCAGACAGTGCAGGACGTATTCGGATATAAATTGTTTTTTGCAACCTGTCCTAGAGGTAGAGGTAAGTGCTTGGGGCATCTGCCCAGACATGGGTCTGATGGTGGTTTTATAGAGATATAGGATACTAGCATGTGTGAGAGAGAGGGTTAGGGTTTAGGGTTAGTGTTAGGGTTCAGAGAGAGGGTTAGGGTTTAGGGTTAGTGTTAGGGTTGAGAGAGAGGGTTAGGGTTTAGGGTTAGTGTTAGGGTTGAGAGAGAGGGTTAGGGTTTAGGGTTAGTGTTAGGGTTGAGAGAGAGGGTTAGGGTTTAGGGTTAGTGTTAGGGTTGAGAGAGAGGGTTAGGGTTTAGGGTTGGTGTTAGGGTTGAGAGAGAGGGTTAGGGTTTAGGGTTGGTGTTAGGGTTGAGAGAGAGGGTTAGGGTTTAGGGTTAGTGTTAGGGTTGAGAGAGAGGGTTAGGGTTTAGGGTTAGTGTTAGGGTTGAGAGAGAGGGTTAGGGTTTAGGGTTAGTGTTAGGGTTGAGAGAGAGGGTTAGGGTTTAGGGTTAGTGTTAGGGTTGAGAGAGAGGGTTAGGTTTTAGGGTTAGTGTTCGGGTTGAGAGAGAGGGTTAGGGTTTAGGGTTAGTGTTAGGGTTGAGAGAGAGGGTTAGGGTTAGTGTTAGTGTTAGGGTTGAGAGAGAGGGTTAGGGTTTAGGGTTGGTGTTAGGGTTGAGAGAGAGGGTTAGGGTTTAGGGTTGGTGTTAGGGTTGAGAGAGAGGGTTAGGGTTTAGGGTTAGTGTTAGGGTTGAGAGAGAGGGTTAGGGTTTAGGGTTAGTGTTAGGGTTGAGAGAGAGGGTTAGGGTTTAGGGTTAGTGTTAGGGTTGAGAGAGAGGGTATATGTTTCTTCTATTATCTTTGGGGTTGATTGCGTCACTTGTAATCATCTGCAGCGCTACCATTGGCGCATGTGCTATAAATGTTCAACGTGGGTTAAAACACTAATTGTATAAACAAGTGTACAATATAAGAAGGTTGACACAACGGGTCACGTGGGGTACAGTAAATTATTGTAACTATGTTTAATAAAAAAACTATTAAACTATTCCTATTGGGGTGTTCTTCAATCCGCATAGTACGTTTACTTCATTGGCAGAATCCGCTGGTCGAATATCTGTAGTCGCAGTGGAGATGTTCCCATCTTCCCTTCTCTCTTTTATTTTCTTCTTCGTCTTTCATGACACTTATTAAAGCGTCAACAAATGCAATTGAGTTTTAAAAATATATATTGGGGTTATTCTTTCTTCAAAGCATATCTGTATATGCATAAAACACCTTACACTACCCTAACCCTAACCCTAACCCCTAACCCTAACCCTAACCCTACCCTACCATAACGCTTACCCTACACTACCCTAACACTAAACCTAACCCTAAGTATACAGTGCCCTAACTCTTACCCTACACTACCCTATCCCTAATCCTTACCCTAACCCCTAACCGTTACCCTTCCCTACACTACACTTACCCTAACCCTAACCCTAACCCTACACTACTCTAACCCCAACCCTAACCGTAACCCTAACCCTAAGCCTAACCCTAACCCTACACTACCTTAACCCTAAACTTAACCCTAACTATACACTACCTTAACACTTACCCGACACTAGCCTAACCCTAAATCAAACCTTTACCTACCCTACACTACCCTCACCCTACACTACCTTTACACTCACCCTAACCCTAACCATACACTACCGTAACCCTTACTCTACCCCTACCTCTAACCCTAAACCTAACTTCCCAAAGTAAGGGAGGCAGCAGATATCCAAACCCACTTTCACACACACTTCTTCTGTCTGCTAGTTCAGTTAAAAGAAAATTAGACCATATTTACGCATTTGCCACCTCAAATTATCCGGTTCCCACCACCGGGACATTTAGCTGTTACACGACTTCTGACTTGAAAATTCAACTCTTCTTAATATCATTCTTACGCCGAATTTATCATGCTAACCTATTATATTGCTTCACTATAAGCAATACTTATATTAATGCTACTAATTATAAACACTTAAAAGCTTCTTAATTAGTGGGCACAATAGCACTCAATTATATGCTACAAAACTGTTCTCAAATACTCGAGTAGCCGAGGTAAATAGTAAATATATTAGCTATTACATATGTAATCGTTAGACAAAAGGCGAAAAAGGTCAGTAAGACCAGGAATTTAGAATAGTGGGAACGGAAGTATATGGTACATGTAGGCGGACATGACGTACGATATGAGGAGCAAGCTAGAACACATGTAAATATTGTATTAACAAACTTGTAATCGAAAAGGCTGTATGCGTAACAAACACACTTTCACTTTCTGTCTATGATACGACTATTACTATGAGATGCTCACATCCTAATGTAATTAGCACAGAATAATGTAATTAAATAATGTGCGACTCAATAAAACTATTCTTCTCTCAACATGATATCTGTTGAAATATTTGTCTATTCCTTACAAGAAAAGAATGTCTGATGAGATTTGAGTTTTCTTTCTGTCTGAAGCCGAACTATACTATTACTTCTATTAGTAATATTTTACTATTGTTCAATGCTCAATTCATTTTACTATACTTATATCAGACTAATGTACTATCTGTCAATGATCAATTTATGAGGAAGAATATTATCTGTTCTATTGTCATAAGACATCTTCCCAGACATAACTCCTCCCGTGAATGGGGTTAACAATATACGTTAACAATAAATTATCATAATCAGATGTTTCTTAGAAAACACATTATATATACTAGCAAATATATGTGACAGATAGGGAACATATTATTTTTAGTAATAATAATAATAATAATAATAATAATAATAATAATAATAATAATAATAATACCACACAAAATATTTGCATAGGGTCAAGGAGGATGAGAAGACCGAGGAGGGACAGCACAAACCAGACCTCCACTGGAAGTGCAGAAACTGCTGGGACCTCGGGGAGGCTTACTGCCACCCAAACCCCAGAAAACACCAATGGTCCTTGCCGGCGAGAAATCAATGGTAAACGGCTGTTGTGATACTGCAAATTTATTTGCGGTGGCTATCGAAAAGAGGTGGAGAATACTGGAAATCTGGGGAGACTTGTTGTCACTCAGATTCCAGGGAATACCACCGGTTGTCGGTGACCAATCACTGATGATCTGTGCGAGAACTCCTAGTGAGTAAATAATAATAATAATAATTTAAGTGAAATTGAAATCAAAGGGAAGATTGCTACCGTGGAACCTGGTGAAGAAAACCCTCGAGTGCGGAAACCAATCGGCATTACCAGGTAAACCGACTAACCACAGGTGAGTTTAAATAGAAATAGAACAAAACACATTTAGAAAGAAACATCACACGGATTGAAGCAAAACCGAAACTACAAATAATCGCATAATCTGACATACCTCCCCCGCTCCCCAAAATGCACACGTGAGAGCATTAGCATTGGTTGGTACCACACAAAATGGTCGCGAAGAGTCAAGGAGGACAGGAAGACATAGGATGAAGAGCAACATTAATACTGCAACTAGAAGTGTATGAAGAGTTCTGGAATCTTGAATATATTTATCTAATAATAATCGTTGGTTAGTTTTTGACCTAAAGTAAATTTGTGTTTTAACTCTTCATACAAAGTTGCTTCATGTCTTGCTTTGAGCGATTTCCATAAAAATAGAAGAAAAATGTATTTTAATCGACTCCATCGATTACATACTATATCCAGATATATATTTTAATGTTCTTAGTAACACTTCATAAACTTTAGTATGTTTTATCACTAAATAGATATATCTACACATCCTATCACTCACAAATGAACAGATTTTTTTTTAAATCATAGATATATTTTTCGTTTGCACCAGTTCTTGAACAAAAAAAGTATATTTACAATAAATTCCATAGATTACAACTATATCCGGATCGATATTTACATTTTGCTTAATAACATTTCAAAGACTTTAGTAATATCTATCACTAAATTTATTATTGACACATCCTATAACTCATGAATACACGGATATATTTTAATCATTGACACATATTTCGTTTACACGAGTTGTTAAAAAAGTAAAATTGCTTCCAATCGATTTCATAGATTACATACTATATTCAGATATTTTTTAAATTTTGTTTAGTAACGCTCCATAGAGGTAAGATGACTTTTTACTAATTGCCTTTATCTCTAACTACGATAATTCTTGAATAAACAGTTATTTTTTTCAATACGATTCATATTTTTCGTTTGTACCATTTCTGTTTTTCTCTCAAGCGTGTTTTTATAGGCTAAGCTCAGTTATTTTGTTTCGAACAATCAAAGATTTTCATTCATTCTTAGGATTAACTCTATTCATCAAGTGGCTTTGTACCTTATCTGAAGTGACTACCATAAAAAATCTAATGATAAAGGTCTCATATGTTGCGATTTTTTGTTAGTTATTCAATAGTTGTTCAATAAGAAACAACGAAACTATCTGCTCGCAATATGAAACCAAGTAAAAAGTTAACAAAAAAGGTGCTGTATCAGTTTAATTTGAGCCCAGATGTTTTTCTGCGCATGATCAAAGTGAGAAAGCCAATAATAATCGCTGAAAGGAAAACGGAAAATGTTTATTAAACATCTTTTTTTACGAAAACCGGAAGGGTTTCTTCTTCTTCTTCTTCTTCTTCTTCTCCTCACCCCTCTCCCTTTCTATCTGTTTGTCTCTAAATAGCCTTCAAACAATATCCCCAAATAATAATAAAAAAATCAACTCGGTTTCTTTTATCGAATTAAAACAACCTAATTCAATCAGAAACCTTCATTCGCAGTACAAATATGCAAAGAGACAACAACGACACATATCCTTCCAAATCTGCTCTTCATAAAACGAAGTACAAAAAAATGACGAAAACAAAATGGCCTCATCGTTGTCCGTTTTCTCGACACGACCAAATACATCCTTGTTTAATCATTGGATTAGTGGTAAAACACGTGATCAACTTTCCCGCGTTTTATCTGCCGGCTTGCTCCAGGCATCAGGATGTCCCTTTCCAATACGCCGAATTATTTTCCATCGTCGTATGTTTTTAATTTTCTTTTAGCTCGGACTGAAAATATTTTTTAAATGCGTTAAGCAATTCTTTAAGATGTTCTGTCGGTGTGTTTGTCTGTCACGCTTAAGTTTCAAATAACATTCTTATATACGTCCACCAGTCTCTATAAGTCGACAGGTTCGTCATCCTAACGTTTTAAATAGTGCTAGCCCAACCATGTCTCTTATGTCATTATTTGCTATATATATATATATATATATATATATATATATATATATATATATATATATATATATAAATATATATATATATATATATATTTATATATATATATATATATATATATATATATATATATATGTATATATATATATATATATATATATATATATATATATAAAAGGTTAGTTCTACAAAAGATATGAGAGGCAACTAATATCTTTAATTAGTGAACATCCGTATAAAACTGAAGCTCAATATACTGGATAGAGCATTAATAACAATAGATAAAGTGAAAGAATAAAATAAGGTGCGAATCAAATTTTATTACAGTTCAATGTTAAGGCAAAGTTCTTTAAAGTCCATAACTCATGCGTTTTCAAAGAAAATCTTCTCCTCCGAGGACCATTACCGCAATGACATTACTGCAAGTAATAAAAATTGAACTTTGAAAATATATAAAAATATATATATAAACATACATAAAGGTATATAAAACATCAAACATATCGGCTCAAAATATTTTTGAGATGTATTGTGTTTTTAATCTCATTTTAGTACGCTGACGATTCTGCTTGGGTATAGACTTTTACAATTTTTTCAATGCTGACTAAGTGAGATAGAGTATACTAAAAGTATGTTGAGCCTGCGGAAAAAAGAGTAGTGATAGTAAAACCAATGTAGCCATTAGATTATTATTATTATTATTTACTCACTAGGAGTTCTCACACAGGTCATCAGTGATTGCTCACCGACAACCGATGGTATTCCCTGGAGTCTGAGTGACAACAAGTCTCCCCAGATTCTCAGTATTCTTCATCTCTTTTCGCTAGCCACTACAAATAAATTTGCAGTATCACAACAGCCGCTTACCATTGATTTATCGCTGGTAAAGACCATTGTCTTCTCTGGGATTTGGGTGGCAATAAGCCTCCCCAAGGTCCGAGCAGTCTCTGCACTTCCAGTATAGGTCTGGTTTGTGCTGTCCCTCCTCGGTCTTCTCATCCTCCTTGACCCTATGCAAATATTTTGTGTGGTGTCAGCCTAGGCTGGTATCATTATTATTATTATTTTTTATTTATTTAAAAAAAAAAAAAAAATTATATTTTTTTATTTATTTATTATTATTATTATTATTATTATTATTATTATTATTATTATTATTATTATTATTATTATTATTATTATTATTATTATTATTATTATTATTATTATTATTATCATTTTTATTATTATTATTAATAAAAATAATAAAAATAATTAAAAAATTTGAAAATTAAAAAATTAAAAAAAATAAAATATGCATCATTCCAAGGGCATCTTAACTTATAAATAACATTGTTTTTTTCTAATATTTTTTTTAGGTTTGGGAGGAGTTGTTTGTTATTACAATATTTTCTCTCGTACATTTTTTGTAGTAGATAATTAACCTTATTTTAGGATATATATATATATCGGTGTATAATATATTTTATGTTTTTTCATTTAATAATCAATAATGTATTTTTGTGATAGAGTTAAATTCTGCACGGTTTTGTAGAGTTTAATTAATTTTGTAAGGGGGGTGTATTCACTTTAACAATTTAAAAGTATGTTTACGCTTCTATATTTGTATAAGTAAGCTTGTTAAACGTACTATGAGATATGTCAAAGAATGTTATTTTTTATTTAAGTTTCACGGGTAAATTTAAGAACGGAATTTATTTATTATAAGGTCGCTTAGTAGTGTGCGCATTTGGTCCCCCGATTTATAAAATCGGGGGACTTATGTTTTGAGGCATGTCCGTCCGTCCGTCCGGATTTTTCTCCGCAACCATCAATTGAATTTCTCTGAAATTTTGGATGAAGTTGTAACTTTGGTCAAGTTAGAAAGTGACATTCTCCGACTTTTGAAAGAAAATCTGGTTAGCACCCCAGGGGGTTAAAAGGCGCCGAAATGGCAAAAAATGACATTTTTTGCCCCATAACTTTTCATCCATCCATTCAATTTCTCTGAAGCTTGACCAAAATGTGGAGGCAATTGTTCCTAATAGAAATTAAGTATCGCTGACTTTGGAAAAAATCTGGTTCGCGCCCCCAGGGGGTCAAAAGCCCCCAAAATGGCAAAAATGACCCTTTTCTCTCATAACGTTTGATCCATCCATTCAATTTTTCTGAAACATGGCCAAAATGTAGAGGCAATGGTTCTGGATATAAAATGAGCATCCTTGACTTCAGAAAGAATTTGGTTCGCGCCCCCAGGGGGTCAAAGAGGGGGGGGTCAAAAATGCCCCAAAATGCCCAAATTTATTGCATTTTACACTCGCCACATCGAGTCACATACAGAGGGGGACCACGCATGCGCGGCTTGTCGGTCATTATTGTTAGTTAAAATAAGAATATCAGCGACATAGCCTATGTAAATAGTGTATTTTATCGTGTTATTAAATAAGTGTTTTTCCTAGGTTTGTCACATTGACATTTCTAATAGTCGGCCCGAGAACCGAGCCCATTTAAACTCCGTAAATTTGGGTGTAAATATTTCTTTGAAGTCATAAAACGATACTTCAGTGGTGCAAATCAATAGGACGTTTTTTTAGTATTTTTTTTATTGATTTTAAATGGTAGCAGAGACAAGTTATTGTATACATTATCTATATATTAATACGATAGCGTGTGTGTTCGTGTGTCACGCTTCCGGCAAAAGCTCTGCGCATGCGTGCCGCTCCTAAATTTTTAAAAACATTCAACTAGTCTGGGTATAGGAATATTTATATGTGTATCCCTCTTGCGCAATGGTTAGCGAGGTGGTATTTTTTACTTCGGCCCGACTGGTTTATAGTTCGATCCCAACAAGCCTCTAAGATTTTTATTCTACATTTCGAGGGGAAGGGGAAGAAATAATACATTTTTTATTACCTGGTTAAAAACTACTGTTTTGTGTTGCTTAAAACTTAAAACTATTTTTTGTTTTTATGTTGGCGTTTTTAATGGCATTGTCTATTTAATTACGTTGACTGCTTAAAACGTAGGATATCGGCCAGTATTATTTTGTTGTTGTTTTTTTTTTTTTTGAACGGATGGCATATCAACCTTTTTTAGTAGATATGGCAGTGTCCATCGTACACGAGTTACTATTTCAAACAATTATTTAACTCTTACCCAGAAGGGGGGTGGCTCATAATAAAGCAAGCGTAACTTACTAACAAATAGAGGGTGCTTTGTTACATTAGGACCCGTATTGAACACATCATTTCGTGTAATTTACACGGGTTCCGCTAGTTGATAATTAAATCAATTGGTTCTTTTACAGGGGCATTAGTGAACCAACATTCTACATCCAAGGAAGCAATGATGTTATTATCCTGTCGTTTTGTTTGTAGGATTTGTAATAGTTGTTGTGTGGACGTTACGTTATATTTACTGGGTAGATACGGGCTTACACGTTTATTTGGGGGTTTTGTTAATAAATATATGGTAGTAGTAAAATAGGTCGGAGAGAAAAATTAGGCTTATGTATCTGAAGTGTGTCGTATAAATATAATTACTAGGTTTGTAATGCTCGATCATTATGAAAAAATGGTAATTATCTATGAGTGCGTTATTAGCAGTGATGTGTCTGTTAAGTTGTGTCTTTACTATATTAATTGGATTATTGTGAAATTTTTCAAATTTGGGTTTGGTTATCAAGAATTGTGTGATAATCACGTTGGCACACCGGTTCCTGCTCGATCACCGAAATTAAGCGACGTTGACCCTGGTCAGTTCTTGATGGGTGCCTATTTGTGAATACCAGGCGATGTATGTGGACACTCAGCTATAGGAAAATAGCGTCGTTTACCCGAAGTGCCTAGCGTATGTGGACACTCAGCTACAAGAAAATAGCGTCGCTAACCCGAAGTGCCTAGCGTATGTGGATACTCAGCTATAGGAAAATAGCGTCGCTAACCCGAAGTGCCTAGCGTATGTGGACACTCAGCTATAGGAAAATAGCGTCGCTAACCCGAAGTGCCTAGCCTATGTGGACACTCAGCTATAAGAAAAATAGCGTCGCTAACCCGAAGTGCCTAGCCTATGTGGACACTCAGCTATAGGAAAATAGCGTCGCTAACCCGAAGTGCCTAACGTATGTGGACACTCAGCTATAGGAAAATAGCGTCGCTAACCCGAAGTGCCTAGCGTATGTGGACGCTCAGCTATAGGAAATAGCGTCTCTAACCCGAAGTGCCTAGCGTATGTGGACACTCAGCTATAGGAAAATAGCGTCGCTTACCTGAAGTGCCTAGCGTATGTGGACACTCAGCTATAGGAAAATAGCGTCGCTAATCCGAAGTGCCTAGCGTATGTGGACACTCAGCTATAGGAAAATAGCGTCGCTAACCCGAAGTGCCTAGCGTATGTGGACACTCAGCTATAGGAAAATAGCGTCGCTAATCCGAAGTGCCTAGCCTATGTGGACACTCAGCTATAGGAAAATAGCGTCGCTAACCCGAAGTGCCTAACGTATGTGGACACTCAGCTATAGGAAAATAGCGTCGCTAACCCGAAGTGCCTAGCGTGGCGACTATTGAAAAAAAGACTAAATTACAGTCTCCAATAAAGTAGACGGTTAGTAGGGAGGGAGTCTCCTCAAGGAGGAATACAAAAAAACATCGGATGGTGATTAATGAATAGGATCGTTTGTTTTTGTTGTGTACAATTTGTACAGCTTCTGCTTTTTAGAAATCACGTAAGCCGGGATGTGTTGTCATTTTAATTTCTGTTTCTGCTGTTTTTTCTTATAATAATTCTATTTCTGCTTTTTTATTTCTATGGTTGAATCGATTACATATACACATACACATATACATACACACACACACACACACATATATATATATATATTTATAATCACATAAACAATATTATAGTGTTAAGTCAATCAACCAACGTTTCAATGCGCATCACTACATCTTGTCAAAGGCAGAGCAAAATTTTAGTTGGTTGATTGACGTAAAGCTATACTATTGTTTATGTAATTTTATAAATGCTCTACTTGGTATTGAGCACTCTTGAATAAATTGGTTTTATGTTCACTTTATTAACATATTTGAACTTGATCTATTAATATATATATATCTATATATATATATATGTATATATATATATATATATATATATTTACTAATCAAAATAAAGAAAGAATCTACAGGATCAAAATCCAAAGAATTTAAACCGGGCTTATAAAGAGTGCTCAATATCAAATAGACCTTTTATATATCTTATTATCTTTATTTATAAAGAGATGTACAAAATCTGTGACACTGGCATGTCGATGTTATCGATTAACACCTATTACAAAATATGATCTCATCAGGCAGAATGAAACTTACTTTAGATCGTATTTGGAAAGAACCAAATATTACCTGAGGTTAGGATCGGATAACATCGACATGCCAGTATATATATATATATATATATATATATATATATATATATATATATATTTGATTATTTTTAATCAATCAATATTTTATATTATCAATAGATAAATAGATATGTTTCGTGTAATATTTAACACTCATCTGTATAAATAATCTAACTCTCTTTCAGGTCGGGAGATTTGAACTCCAGATCCGAATATTACAAACCCAATATTTTTAGCGTGAGGCCGTCGTGACATTTCACCTCAAATGTGAGAGAAATATGTTTTGTATTAAATACACACAATTAATGAGACACAGTGTAAGATCTACATAAATGGGGAGACTAACAAGCAAACAGAATATATATATATATATATATACGGCCGTTGTCAACAACTAAGTAAACCAGTGAGAGATACATCGTGTGTAAAGGCAGCTGTTTTAAAGAGTTCGACATCTGAAAGAAACATTGCATTAAAACCACGATGACGGCTTTGTTCATACAAGGGCCAGTGTAGTTTAATTAATAATAAATGTTTGTTTTCATCTACGTTTGATCCTTTACGGGAATCGTCAAGGTAGAAAATACTTATCTACAAAAACACTAATATATATATATATATATATATATATATATATATATATAT
Source organism: Sepiola atlantica (assembly GCA_963556195.1). NCBI lineage: Eukaryota > Metazoa > Mollusca > Cephalopoda > Sepiida > Sepiolidae > Sepiola > Sepiola atlantica. The sequence goes on along the minus strand of OY744548.1, from coordinate 14,739,115 downwards.
AGATATATATATATATAGATATATATACATATATATATATCCATTAGGGTAGGTCGATTTTACACTTTTTTTTTAATATTAAAAAAAGGCACGTTCCGAAAGTTGTATATAGACCTATTAAATACTCATGCAAAAAATTAGATCAAAAACTTCAGCGGTTTTTTGAGCGTTTGGTATCCAAGATCGTAGACAAGAATATACTGAAAATTCCTCGTTTTTGCAAGATTTGCTTGAATATTGGTGTGAAAACCAAATAGTTTTAGCATTTAAAAGCAGGGAATGTCCTTTTATTTTATAAAAATGATATGAATTAAAGAAATCTTCAAATTGAAAATTTGCCCCCCCCCCTCATTTTCAGTATCTGCTTTTGTAAACTACCTTTTAACGTTATGAATTAAACAGTAATAATTGAATACCTAAAAAAATGATTTTTTCTGTTATTAGTGAAAATATAACAAGCAAAGAAATAAGGAAAAACCTAACACTATTTTAATGAAGCTTAATATAGAGAGTCAAATTGCTCCATATAAGACCCCTTAGACAAAAATGCTGGTCTGAATTTCTGACTCAAAACTTTGGCTGTAATGTGTTGATGCCTTGCTTCAAAACCATATACAGTTTGTGAAGCTTCTGTTATTAACTTAACTGCCCGTTCCACACCCTGAGAATGTGAGGGCAAATCTGGCAAGTCAAGCTTGGTTCCATTCATCAACGATTCTCGAAGTTCAGATTCAGTAAAATCTTCCGTCATTGGTGGTTCAAAAATGCCGCATAATTTTAAATCTATTAATTGTGTCCAATGTGTGGCATTAAAATTAATAGGTAGTATTCTTTTTAATCTTTTTCTGGTTGACTCCTCACTCCTGAAAGAACAAATTAATTAATTGAATTATTAAAAAATTCCAATCTGTACTGCTTTAATAATTATGGTGAAATTAGATAAAATCTTTAAAAATCATTCTATAAATTGGAATAAATAATTGAGTTAGAGATATATGAATAAATATTAC
>OY744548.1:14725605-14733105 GCA_963556195.1 Sepiola atlantica | reverse complement strand
ATTTTGGTTCAAATTTAGAATGTTCCTTTTTGAGGAGCTGGATTGTCCCTCACATAAAAAAAACGACATTGTGACAGAGTCCACCTTTGTGGGGAGGCAAATAAATAGTGACTGACATTATGGGATTGAACATTTTTGATTTTGTAAAATTATTATGGGATGTAAAACTCATCATTATTGGGGTCAATGTTTTAAAACATGTAGAATGTCATTTCGTTGAATTTTTATCATTACCATTCGATCTAACAAGTCTATTCAGTTGACGGTTTCATACGACACTAGAAATGCTGTAATCATATTTATATACTATTACACCGGCCTCAACTGACACCACACAAAATAGCCGTAGAAGGTCAAGGAGGATGGGTAGACCGAGGAGGGACAGCACTAACCAGACATCCACTGAATGAGTGGGGAGATTGCTTAGAACTTGAAAAGACTTATTTCAACCCAAACCCTAGAGGAGACCAATGGTCCGTTTCCAGCAGAAAAAAAGAATGGTAGGCGGCTATTGTGATATTTGGGGTGGTAATCAAAAAAAGGTAGCGAATACTGGAATTCTGGGAAGGCTTGTTGTCACTCAGACTCCAGCAGAACACCATTGAGCAATCACTGACGATAACTTGTGTGTGTACTCCTACTGAATAATAAGAATAAATAAATGAATTTAGTATAACATTTTATTCATAGGAACATATTTTTCGTCGGTTTAGCTTATTACAAAATTGTTTAGATTCTTCAGGAAAAATTAAGATAAAATCCAATTTTATTATTTCACTTTAACCACGACATCGTTAAATACGTTTGTATGAATAAAACATCATATTAAGTTAATTTTATATATATATATATATATATATATATATATATATATATATATATATATATATTCCAGGTAAAGCATCCACAGGGTAGTAATCCAAAGAATTTCAACCGGGTTTATAAAAAGTGCTCAATATTAAATAGAGCTTTTATATAGGATTTTTATTTACACAGATGTTCAAAATCTGCGACACTGGCATGTCGATGTTATTGATCAACAGCTATTATAAACTGAGATCTCATCAGGGAGCGTTAAAATCTGATCGTAACCTTCGATCATATTTGGAAAGAATAAAATGGAGAAAAAAGAAAAGAAATTTCAAATTTCAAATTTGAATATGGAAAGTCACGTGGTTTGGACCGTTAAGAATCAAAATAAAAAAAATCCCGATCAAAAATTCAAAAATAATAAATAATAATAATGTCAAAAAAATGTATATTGATATAAAATATAATACATAAAATTAAAAACCCGGTTGAAATTCTTTGGATTAATACCCTGTGGATGTTTTACCTGGATGATGATGATGATGATGATGATGATGATGACGATGATGATGACGATGATGATGATGATGATGATGATGATCATCATCATCATGATCATGATGATGATCATGATCATCATGATCATCATCATCATCATCATCATCATCATCATCATGATCATGATCATCATTATTATTTACTCACTAGGAGTTATCACACTGGTTATCGTCAGTGATAGCCCACTGCCGACAACCTGTGGTATTCCCTGGAGTCTGAATGACAACTACTCTCCTCAGACTTCCAGTATGCTCCACCTCTTTTCGTTCATCACCGCTGATGACCTTGCGGTAATCGCAACAGCCACCTACCAACGATTTCCCGCTGATAAGGGCCATTGGTCCCCTCTGGGGCCCGAGTGGCAACAAGCCTTCCCAAGGTCCCAGATCTGTCCGCGCTCTTCCAGTGGAGGTCTGGTTTGCGCTTTCCCTCCTCGACCCTCTGTCCATAATTTTCGTGGCGTCAGCCTATGCTTGCACCTCTCTCGTGCGGTTGTATTTTCCCCGGTTCTGTTGTCATATATTATTATACTTATTATTATTATTATTATTATTATTATTATTATTATTATTATTATTATTATTATTATTATTATTTTATTTATTATTATTATTATTATTATTATTATTATTATTATTATTATTATTATTATTTATTATTATTATTATTATATATATGTATGTATATATATATATGTATGTATATATATATGTATGTATATATATGTATGTATATATATATGTATGTATATATATATGTATATATATATGTATGTATATATATGTATGTATATATGTATATATATATATATATATGTATGTATATATATATGTATGTATATATATATATGTATGTATATATATGTATGTATATATATATGTATGTATATATATGTATGTATATATATATGTATATATATACGTATGCATATATATGTATGTATATATATATATATATATATATATATATATATATATATATATATATATATATATATATATTCTGCTTGTCATTTAACATACAGGAAAAAGTCTCTGGAAGTTTGCAACATCACTAGATACAAATGAACAGGAAATCTCCTGTGAGACATCTGGATGCGTCGAGGGCAGCTGTTTTTTTCCGAATTACGGGAGTTAATTTGTTTGTGAAGTACTTAATGGAATCCTCTTGATATAAAAAAAAATAATAGAAAGTTTGTCTCCAATTCTGTTCTGGAGTAAAGAGATACTGGGTCGGGGCTTTCGTCGGGATGAGGGTCGGTGGAACGAAAGTGAAATACACAGTGCGATGAATAAGTCTGGCAGGAAACGGACAGGATCTTCGAGGGTAGGGAGAGAGATTGTGTCCTGGTTTCCGACACCTGTGCAGAACCATTGTCGAGGACGAGGTCCTGATCTTCATTGTTCAGATGTTGCAACAATGAACATAGAAATATTTGCTGTAATTTTTCTGTGATTCTTTTTATATATAATGTTTCATTTCCAGTCGCGTTCTTCCGACCCACACCAGACCTATCCATTTTAACACCATACGTATCTCTGAAAACTTATTATTTCTCATCATGGGAGGACGACAACGATATCGAAAAGTTATATAAAAAAAATCAGAGATAAGTGTTATTTATTAAACAATGTCCGTATTCTTGCCTTTAGAAAGGTTTCCTCGTTTTCTTTAGATATTTGAGATGTTCGGACGGTTGAAGACTCATTTGTCTGACTCAAGTAAGAACAGGTGTATGGAGCACTGCTTTCAGACAATTCTAAAATTCAATTGTCATTCTTTGCCAAGACCGGCTGCGTTTACCAACTCCAAGAATTTGTCGTTCCTTGTTGACCATTTATTTCATTTCCTCCGTTCCATCTGTCACGAAAACAAGCATCATTCTATAAACGGTAGACAGGAAATTGCATGCACGTTCATATGATGCATGTTGAAAAAGAAAATATTTAGACGACATATTTTTCTTAACTACTTAATTAATAAACACGTCACATATAAGAAATATATGGTATCATAAATACAGGCATTTTGGTGCTAAACTTATTTCAGTAAAATAACACTTTTAGCATGAGAAATAAAAGTGTCTGAAGATGGCATAATATTATTGACTGGAAGTATATATATATATATATATATATATATATATATATATATATATATATATATAGAGAGAGAGAGAGAGATAGAAGAAAAAAGAGTAATAAATATGCGACGATTGTCCAAATTTATTTCAAATTTCAATTGTTATTATTATGAAATAAATTTGGACAATCGTCGTAAATTTATTACTCTTTTTTCTTCTATCTCTACAATTGCTCAATCTTGTATATTGAGCTAAACCTCTTCACAATAGGTTCCATCTACTAAAAGTTATACTTTTGGTTTATATTTGATCCTATATATATATATATATATATATATATATATATATATATATATATATATATATATATATATATATATTAACTTCCTTTTTCATACTAGCGCTACGACGCACGTGCACATCGAAAACAGGCTTCATTTAAATCCTCGTGTCAGCTACATATATTTTTATGTTTTCATTGGAGGGTCACTTCTTCTGGGGCTAATACCAGCGAAATAGAAAACGAAAAAAAAATGGTCTAGCATTGTTGAAGGCAAGTTTCTTGGCTGAACGTTTTAGCTTTCATAAATAAACGAATTGTATTCATGAAAATTTTTGTTATCTTACGAAGCAATTTTTAAAGATGTGATGAACTCTCTCTCTCTCTCTCTCTTTCTCTCTCTCTCTCTCTCTCTCTCTCTCTCTCTCTATATATATATATATATATATATATATATACATCGATGTACGTAAAATGAATTTATATATATATAAATATATATATACATAGGGAGGGCCTGTGGATGAGTGGTTATAGCACTTGTATTTAGGCTGGACGACCCGGGTTCGATCCCACTCACGGCATGCGAATTTTCGGGTCTGAAAACTCCCAGCAGTGACTAAAACTCAGGAAAGGTTCAAGGCCACGGAAGGAGAGGGATGGCTTAACAAATCATGCGCGTCCAGGCTATGCGACCTTTACTATTATATACATATATATTAAAAATCATAACACGTCATATTTAAAACAGCGACTTTTACAGCTTAAGAAGTAGTAAAACACTAAGAATAGCTATGTTTCTATCGACAGTAAAAACATTAACAAGGACTATGTAAAATTATGACAATAAAAAGGTGTTTGTGGTATTGTGGTAAAACGCCAGACTGAAAACAGTAATACCTTAGGTTCAATCCTTGCCCAGGTAAGCCATGTCGATGACGATTATTTGACACAAACACGGTTCTATAGATTCTTATGAGATGTACGTTAAAATTAATATATAGATATATATATATAGCTATTGTTTTTGCTGGTAATAGACAGCGCTTTTTTTTTAGTATTTTTCCACTTCCTAAGCTTTCCACTTTCTAAAATTTTCCTGATAGTATATATATATATATATATATATATATATATATATATATATATATATATATATGATGTATGATAAAGAATGTAGAAAGTCTTCCCACGTAATGGACATTATAAAAGGAAAATTAAATAATATTATTTAGGTATTGATCAAAGTTTCGTCTTTATTTCAAGACTTCCTCAGGATGAGTGTCTGAAGAACAACAAGCACAAGTACCAAATGTTTGAAACAGAAGTTGTCTACCCGCTACCATCTTCTGTTTGAAACATTTGGTACTTGTGTTTTTTTTTGCTGAGGAAGTCTTGAAATAAAGACGGAACTTTGATGAATACATAAATAATTTTTTTTTATTTCCTTTTTCAATTTAAACATATATATATATATTGGCAGGAAAACTCACGGTAGCTCCGGATTGAATGAAGATCTATACTATCTACTTTTTCTCTCTGTTCACAACACCATATCATTTTCCTGGTGTTTACTAGACAATCCTCTCGATCCCCATACTAATATAGTAAAAGGAAAGTAAAATGTTCGAAAACTATCTAAATTAGTGTCATATACCTACGGTGTAACTTTCATTAAAATCGGATGTACGCATTTGAAGTTATAAGGGGTTTATGCCATTATAGCTCTCCTTGGAGATAAGTGATAAAAGTAAAAAATTGGTTTAATGTAATATTTATTAAATCATCAATTATTTAAAAAAAAAGGTTATATTTATAGAAAAAAACTATTTCCATTCTTTAAACCATGGCTTTTCAAAGATGAAATCTTACCGTCAACGGAAATTCGACAAATAAGTCAGTAAAGTAAATTATACTTAAATGCCGACATTTGAAATGTATAAACATTTTTTAAAAATGTAAATAATATAAAAGCAAAGATGAAGTTCTAAAAGGTTCAACCTCCCAGGCTTTGACTTCTCACCATTAGAGAAGAGTGTATTTTATTGCCTATCGCCAGAGGCGCCCCTACCGGGGAATACCAACGGGTCTGCCCAGGCAAATGCCTGCGCAGACCCGTTGGTATTGTAGGTGTTGTGGTGGCAACCACTCATTTGCATATACGAATAACGTTACACTATAAATGGCAAGCCTAGGTTGGCCTTAGTGTGTGTTACCTAAATGCCACCGGAAGTGACGCCGAAGAGCGTACATGTCCTCCCACCAAGACTCTCTGACTCGACACCTTCATTTGTAAATACTGTAACTATACCTTTTCTTTAATACACTTATTATTGCATTCTCCTTGTTGTTTGCGTCTTCATTGTATTCCTCACTAATTATTGTTCAACCTTGCAACCACAACAGTAGGCCAGCGTGCTAAACATCTAGAACGGTGGCTTTTCCATCCCACTTTCCGACCTTTTGTCACATCTTACCGCTGTGAGAGGAAAATACAAAAATTAAATAATAATAAACACACCTGAATACGACGTGTGAAATTGTAAATAACTCTGACACTATTCTCTTTTTCCACTATCCTGATGTTGGCTGCGATGGCTCTCTTCCGTTTCGGAATAGTCCGGAGATTTTTTGGATATCACTATTGTTCAGATAATTCCATCGATAAAAATCTGTATCGTAAAGGACCGAGAAATGTGAAACCTATTAAGGTTCAACCTTCTTAATAAGGAGACAATCGTAGAATGTTGGGCATTTAGACAGACACTTTGGGCGCAAGTTAGGCAAATACTTAGGTGTATTTGTACCAAATATAGTTGGGTTAAAGAGAAAGTTTTTGTAATTACCTAACGATGCCATAGGTGATATTATTAATGAATCACTTTGTATAGGGAAGTTTAATCATAAAACTTTTATCAAAATGACGAGATTTAGCATAAAATAAACTGAAAATACTGTATATGCCTTCTGAATTTTTTAGATTAGCATTGATAATTTGGATAATTTGGATTATTAGGACTACTGTTCTCATCTTGAGTGTTATTCTCACAACGTTTCGGCCGCTGTAACTTCCGGCCTAAATCAGGTGTGTATTTTTGTACCCGGGAATATTTGTGTCGAACTCGGAAATCTGGACGGAATTTCCAACGGAACCCTTTATTTACTACACGGGGGGGGGGGTAGCATGCTCTCGTTCCGTCAGCCATTACTGGGAGAAGTCTGCAGTAATTCGCAATTGAACCTTCAACCTTCCGCCTTCAGAGGGCTATCACTTAGAACAAGATTGTTCTTAGTACTATATCAACTGCACAACGGGCCCCTGCGTTCAATACAAGTATGAGTTTGGCAAAACTTGAACCTAGTCTGATTTTAATTTGAAGTCTTACTACTTATCACTATACACCACTACTTTTATTATTACTTATCACTACACACCACTACTTTTATTATTACTTATCACTATACGCCACTACTTTTATTATTACTTATCACTATACGCCACTAATTTTATTATTACTTACTACTATACGCCACTACTTTTATTACTACTTTTTACTATACACCACTACTTTTATTACTACATATCACTATACACCACTACTTTTATTATTACATATCACTGTGTGTGGATTAAAAACACATATCACTGTGTGTTGATTAAAGAACACATATCACTGTGTGTGGATTAAAAACACATATCACTGTGTGTGGATAAAAACACATATCACTGTGTGTTGATTAAAGAACACATACCACTGTGTGTTGATTA
>OY744548.1:14718105-14720605 GCA_963556195.1 Sepiola atlantica | reverse complement strand
ATATGTGTATATATATTTATATATATATATGTTTATATATGTATATATTATTTAAATTCCTTTAAATTAACACTAAATTTTAGTTAGTAGTTCAATAGTGTATATATTACATTAGCTAAATATATAATTATTTAATAAATGCTCATACTTTGATTTTTTTTAAACATCTTTATTCATAAAATTGTTTCTGCCTATTTTCACAACACTGTCTTTCTCGATAATAAATTCAAGATATTTCCAAGAGACTTCCTCAGTGAATGTTTATCTCGAATGTAATTACACACAGAAAAGACGAGAACCGTTAATATTAAAATGTTTCTCTTCATTTTCTTATCCGACCCTTTTCTTCAGAACTAACGAACCAAAAAGTCCTATTTGCATCCTTATGTAGGTAACTAGAAACATCTAATATCAACGTAAATGTTTTATTTCATGAGAGATTAAAAACAATCACTGATGAAGCATTGTGAAAACATCTGGAATTTATCATCAACAAACGTGTGTGTTTTGAAAATTAGCAGAAACGATTTTTTGCATGAATGTTGTTTTTTTTTTAATTATTCAGAAGCTTCTACTGAGGGATGGCTATTACACAATGCGACACAACGGACTGTGTAAATATCTACACTAAACTATTTGTAAAAAGTTGAATATCCAGTGTAGCAGCAAGTCCTGGGAGCATATACCAGAAAAAAACAGTTGGAAATAATTTATACCCCATCCACTATGATTATGCAATCCCTACAGCTACATATCTAGAAAACGGAGCTGTTAAACCTGACATCGTGATATGGGACAAAAAGGAGAAAGTAGCAACCCTAGTTGAAGTCAGTGCCACTAATGATGCAGTCTTGAACAGAGCAGAAAAGGGAAAAAAACGAAATACCAAGGTCTTATTTACGACATGAAAAGAAACTGGAATCTTAAAAATCTTCATCATACCAGTAATTATAGGAGCAACAGGACTAATGAAAAAGAATTTCAAAAGCTATCTGGCGAATATACCCGGTTAACCGAGTGCAAGAGAAATACAAACAATTGCACTTAAATGGAACGGTTGGAATCTTAAAAAGATCTCTAGGCTGCAGTGTCTGAAATAGCCGGTGAATGTCTGGCATCTGGTAGGATGCCCCATCTCCAGCAAAAATGGAAAGATAAGAAAAATAAAAAAGGAGAATATATATATATAATCCTTTCTCCTCCTCCTCATCCTCTGCCTCTTCCCCCTTTGTTTTAATTCCTCCGTCATTAATTTTCAAATTACTACTAATTGCTGCTACTCAGCATTTTCAATCGGCGTTCGACAGTCAACTGCTGATTGTTCTCTCTTTCTTCTTCTTCTTCTTCTTCTTCTTCTTCTTCTTTTTATTCTTCCTCTTTTTAATATTTCTTCATTTCTTTCTTTCTTTCTCCCTTTCTGCTGTTTATTACATGTGACTATTTTTTTTCAGTTGCGTTCTCTGTATAAATCGGCGTTCAAAAGTCAACTGTTGATTTTGCTCTCTTTCTTCTTCTTCTGCTTCTTCTTCTGCTTCTTATTCGTCTTCTTCTTCTTCCCCTTCTTTAACATTTCTTTCCTTCTTTCTCCCTCTCTACTTTTTATTACACGTGATTATTTTTTTATCCAATTGCATTCTTTGTATAAATTTGAAAACTTTTCCGTTTTTAATTAAAGTTTGCCACCGATCGAAGATGGTCGTATTTTAAACGACCGAAATATTTCGGTATAACTATATAACATGAGTTTTTGAGTTTATTTTTGCTAGTTGTTGATTTGCTTATCATTTATTCTATTTTATATATATATATATATATATATATATATATATATATATATATATATATATATAATAAAGAGATAGAATCCGAGCTTTTTATAGCATGTTATTTCTCCCAAAGAATTGTTTCGACCGTATAAAATCATAGATTTCCTTGTTTACCAAAAAACAAAACATGTTCATCGGTCTCATATAAGACAACCGAAATTTAAATAAAATAATGTTTTTCTGGCAAACAAGAAAATTCATGATTTAATATGGCCGAAACGATCGATTACATAATTGTAATCCCACTCCCCTGTATTTGATTTTCATGTTTTTTTTTTATTAATACCTTTAATTCTAAGGGGCATTAATGTTTCAACTTAACGATTATATCAATGAACTTATATAGAAGACGTGGTGCATATATTCATTTCTGAACTCTGAAGGACTCTCTCTTGACCCATAATCATTATCGTAGCCGTCTTGGAATTATTTCCTTGTAGCTGGTATTTACTTGCTTCCAACTTCAGCAATATATGGCACAAGGCCGAAAAGATGGGGAAACCAGCTCCTCCGAGAGGACATTCTTGCTAGTAAAAAAAAAAAAAGCTGTGAACAGATCTGTATCCATTCTTTGGTAAGGGCTTTTCAGTCAATCGACAATAAACCACCTCTCTCTCAAAAAGGGATGTAATCTATGAAAGAGCATATTCCATAGGACCGACCCGGGACCTACC
>OY744548.1:14705605-14713105 GCA_963556195.1 Sepiola atlantica | reverse complement strand
GCAGTTCCATGGAAAAAAGATAAATAAAAATAAACGAAATATGATAGGAAATGATGCCCACTGATTGTATGTTCTCATTTCGTGGGGTTTAATCTCACTGGTTATGGCCCTTTGCTGATTTAGCGAATCTGTAGTTAGTGTACGAGTAATTAATGATGATACGATAGAAGATATATTAAATCAGAAAACAAACAAAAACGACAAAAACCGAGGTATCACACACCGTCTCAAAATTGCTTTTATTCCTCGACCACATCCAAAAAAACAAGAACGAGAACAGATCGATGCGAGAGTTGCGTCCATTCACAGTTCGCGTTTTGGAGATGTCGGTGGCTCAGTGGTTAATGACACGGACTGAAAACCCGTGTGTTCCTTGTTAGAATCCAGTTCATTCCACTGAAACATTTTATCTTAGGATGTTAGCCACCTTCACGTGGTCCATCCTGTGGACACCCGATGAAAGAAAGAACACCCGATGATTATACCCTGTGAAAGACACCCAATGCCTTTCTAGAGAGAATTCTACCTAGAAATATATCGGGGAAACCAATGCCAACAATAGAATCATCTAATTAACACGCTAAAATCTTTTTTCTTTAAACTGCAGAGAGACGGACAGATATCGTTCATTATAAAAATATAACGGAACACTTATTGGTGCCGACATTTATTTTATTACCCCATACCAGTTGAAGTACGTCCTCGACAATCAGTCTTACACGGAGTTGACCGTTGTGACGTAAGTTGACCCTGCTCTACCGGGCTGATGTATTATGCTGATCAATTGTTGGAAGTCCGCCATCCCAGGCTTTACCTTCTTTCTTTGAGAAGGAGTTAGTTCATCGCTACCCGTATTCAGCGCCCCTTACCGGGAGATACCATCGAGGTTGCTCAGGCATTTTCTGCGGGATTAGAGTGCGCCACCTGTTGTACACTGGTCTTTGATCCCTACCTTCGACATTATATCACATCTTCCCGCGATGGGAGAGGGGATAAATGCTGGTTATTATGGAAGATCGTAGGCGCTTCGAAGATAATATGTCGAATTTAAACATGATAGACCAATGAAAATGCTATTTAAGATTGACGAAATTGTTATTTCAAATTAAGCGTGATAGATAAACGAAATTGTTATTTCAAATTAAGCGGGATATACCAACGAAATTATTATTTCAAATTAAGCTTGATAGAACAACGATATTATTATTTCAAATTAAGCTTGATAGACCAACGATATTATTATTTCAAATTAAGCTTGATAGACAAACGAAATTGTTATTTCAAATTAAGCGTGATAGATCAAGGAAATTGTTATTTCAAATTAAGCTTGATAGACCAACGATATTATTATTTCAAATTAAACTTGATAGAACAACGATATTATTATTTCAAATTAAGCTTGATAGACCAACGAAATTCTTATTTCAAATTAAGTTTGATAGAACAACGATATTATTATTTCAAATTAAGCTTGATAGACCAACGAAATTGTTATTTCAAATTAAGCTTGATAGACCAACGATATTATTATTTCAAATTAAGCTTGATAGACCAACGATATTATTATTTCAAATTAAGCTTGATAGAACAACGATATTATTATTTCCAATTTAAGCTTGATAGACCAACGATATTATTATTTCAAATTAAGCTCGATAGACCAACGATATTATTATTTCAAATTAAGCTTGATAGACCAACGATATTATTATTTCAAATTAAGCTTGATAGACCAAGGAAATCATTATTTCAAATTAAGCTTGATAGACCAACGATATTATTATTTCCAATTTAAGCTTGATAGACCAACGATATTATTATTTAAAATTAAGCTCGATAGACCAACGATATTATTATTTCAAATTAAGCTTGATAGACCAACGATATTATTATTTCAAATTAAGCTTGATAGACCAACGATATTATTATTTCAAATTAAGCTTGATAGACCAACGATATTATTATTTCCAATTTAAGCTTGATAGACCAACGATATTATTATTTCAAATTAAGCTTGATAGACCAAGGAAATTATTATTTCAAATTAAGCTTGATAGACCAACGATATTATTATTTCCAATTTAAGCTTGATAGACCAACGATATTATTATTTCAAATTAAGCTCGATAGACCAACGATATTATTATTTCAAATTAAGCTCGATAGACCAACGAGATTATTATTTCAAATTAAGCTTGATAGACCAACGATATTATTATTTCAAATTAAGCTTGATAGAACAACGATATTATTATTTCCAATTTAAGCTTGATAGACCAACGATATTATTATTTCAAATTAAGCTCGATAGACCAACGATATTATTATTTCAAATTAAGCTTGATAGGCCAACGATATTATTATTTCAAATTAAGCTTGATAGACCAACGATATTATTATTTCAAATTAAGCTTGATAGACCAACGAAATTCTTATTTCAAATTAAGTTTGATAGAACAACGATATTATTATTTCAAATTAAGCTTGATAGACCAACGAAATTGTTATTTCAAATTAAGCTTGATAGACCAACGATATTATTATTTCAAATTAAGCTTGATAGACCAACGATATTATTATTTCAAATTAAGCTTGATAGAACAACGATATTATTATTTCCAATTTAAGCTTGATAGACCAACGATATTATTATTTCAAATTAAGCTCGATAGACCAACGATATTATTATTTCAAATTAAGCTTGATATACCAAGGAAATTATTATTTCAAATTAAGCTTGATAGACCAACGATATTATTATTTCAAATTAAGCTTGATAGAACAACGATATTATTATTTCAAATTAAGCTTGATAGACCAACGATATTATTATTTCAAATTAAGCTCGATAGACCAACGATATTATTATTTCAAATTAAGCTTGATAGACCAACGATATTCTTATTTCAAATTAAGCTTGATAGACCAAGGAAATTATTATTTCAAATTAAGCTTGATAGACCAAGGAAATTATTATTTCCAATTTAAGCTTGATAGACCAACGATATTATTATTTCAAATTAAGCTTGATAGACCAACGATATTATTATTTCCAATTTAAGCTTGATAGACCAACGATATTATTATTTCAAATTAAGCACGATAGACCAACGATATTATTATTTCAAATTAAGCTCGATAGACCAACGATATTATTATTTCAAATTAAGCTTGATAGACCAACGATATTATTATTTCAAATTAAGCTTGATAGAACAACGATATTATTATTTCCAATTTAAGCTTGATAGACCAACGATATTATTATTTCAAATTAAGCTCGATAGACCAACGATATTATTATTTCAAATTAAGCTTGATAGACCAACGATATTATTATTTCAAATTAAGCTTGATAGACCAACGATATTATTATTTCAAATTAAGCTTGATAGACCAACGAAATTCTTATTTCAAATTAAGTTTGATAGAACAACGATATTATTATTTCAAATTAAGCTTGATAGACCAACGAAATTGTTATTTCAAATTAAGCTTGATAGACCAACGATATTATTATTTCAAATTAAGCTTGATAGACCAACGATATTATTATTTCAAATTAAGCTTGATAGAACAACGATATTATTATTTCCAATTTAAGCTTGATAGACCAACGATATTATTATTTCAAATTAAGCTCGATAGACCAACGATATTATTATTTCAAATTAAGCTTGATAGACCAAGGAAATTATTATTTCAAATTAAGCTTGATAGACCAACGATATTATTATTTCAAATTAAGCTTGATAGAACAACGATATTATTATTTCAAATTAAGCTTGATAGACCAACGATATTATTATTTAAAATTAAGCTTGATAGACCAACGGTATTATTATTTCAAATTAAGCTTGATAGACCAACGATATTATTATTTCAAATTAAGCTTGATAGACCAAGGAAATTATTATTTCAAATTAAGCTTGATAGACCAAGGAAATTATTATTTCAAATTAAGCTTGATAGACCAACGATATTATTATTTCAAATTAAGCTTGATAGACCAACGATATTATTATTTCAAATTAAGCTTGATAGACCAACGAAATTGTTATTTCAAATTAAGCTTGATAGACCAACGATATTATTATTTCAAATTAAGCTTGATAGACCAAGGAAATTATTATTTCAAATTAAGCTTGATAGACCAACGATATTATTATTTCAAATTTAGCTCGATAGACCAACGATATTATTATTTCAAATTAAGCTTGATAGACCAAGGAAATTATTATTTCAAATTAAGCTTGATAGACCAACGATATTATTATTTCAAATTAAGCTTGATAGAACAACGATATTATTATTTCAAATTAAGCTTGATAGACCAACGATATTATTATTTCAAATTAAGCTTGATAGACCAACGATATTATTATTTCAAATTAAGCTTGATAGACCAACGATATTATTATTTCAAATTAAGCTTGATAGACCAAGGAAATTATTATTTCAAATTAAGCTTGATAGACCAAGGAAATTATTATTTCAAATTAAGCTTGATAGACCAACGATATTATTATTTCAAATTAAGCTTGATAGACCAACGATATTATTATTTCAAATTAAGCTTGATAGACCAACGAAATTGTTATTTCAAATTAAGCTTGATAGACCAACGATATTATTATTTCAAATTAAGCTTGATAGACCAAGGAAATTATTATTTCAAATTAAGCTTGATAGACCAACGATATTATTATTTCAAATTAAGCTTGATAGAGCAACGATATTATCATTTCAAATTAAGCTTGATAGACCAACGAAATTGTTATTTCAAATTAAGCTTGATAGACCAACGAAATTGTTATTTCAAATTAAGCTTGATAGACCATGGAAATTGTTATTTCAAATTAAGCTTGATAGACCAACGATATTATTATTTCAAATTAAGCTTGATAGACCAACGAAATTGCTATTTCAAATTAAGCTTGATAGTGCAACGAAATTGTTATTTCAAATTAAACGTGATAGACCAACGAAATTGTTATTTCAAATGAAGCTTGATAGACCAAGGAAATTATTATTTCAAATTAAGCTTAATAGACCAACGAAATTATTATTTCAAATTAAGCTTAATAGACCAACGAAATTATTATTTCAAATTAAGCGTGATAGACCAAGGAAATTGTTATTTCAAATTAAGCGTGATAGACCAAGGAAATTATTATTTCAAATTAAGCTTAATAGACCAACGAAATTATTATTTCAAATTAAGCTTAATAGACCAACGAAATTATTATTTCAAATTAAGCGTGATAGACCAAGGAAATTGTTATTTCAAATTAAGCGTGATAGACCAACGATATTATTATTTCAAATTAAGCTTGATAGCCCAACGATATTATTATTTCAAATAAAGCTGGATAGACAAACGAAATTGTTATTTCAAATTAAGCTTGATAGACCAACGAAATTATTATTTCAAATTAAGCGTTATAGACTAATGAAATTGTTATTTCAAATTAAGCTTGATAGATCAACGATATTATTATTTCAAATTAAGCTTGATAGAGCAACGAAATTGTTATTTCAAATGAAGCTTGATAGACCAACGAAATTGTTATTTCAAATTAAGCTTGATAGTGCAACGAAATTGTTATTTCAAATTAAACGTGATAGACCAACGATATTATTATTTCAAATTAAGCTTGATAGACCAACGAAATTGTTATTTCAAATGAAGCTTGATAGTGCAACGAAATTGTTATTTCAAATTAAACGTGATAGACCAACGATATTATTATTTCAAATTAAGCGTGAAAGACCAACGAAATCGCTATTTCGAACTTAAAGCTGAGATAGTTACAGAAATGCTATTTCAAAATTAAACATACAAAAAAATGCTATTTCACTTTTAAGGCTGAGATACCAACGAAAATGCTGTTACACAAGAGAAACTGACCGACAAACAAAGCCTCTGATTTAAATTCTTGGGCGCATATGCGTCCATTCCGCGTGTTAAGCGAGGAAAATTCATTTTCAAACTAAAGTGAGACTATCCTAGAATATTGCTATTTCAAACGTAAGTGTGATAGACCAATGAAAACATGGTATTTTAAACTTAAGCTTGACAGACCCACGTTAATACTATTTTAGATTAAGCGTGACAAATATAGTAAATTGCTATTTCTTACTTAAGTGTAATTGTCAAACAAAAACTATATTTCAAACTTAAGCGTGACAGACCAATGGTATTACTAGTTTAAACTAAACATAACACACCAACGAAAATCCTATTTAAACTATAGCCTAACAGACCAATGGAATTGATATGTTAAACTTAAAGATAATACACCAACGAAAATCCTATTTCAAACTTAAGCGTGACAGACCAGTTGAATTGTTATTTTAAGCTTTAAACATTACAGATCAACAGACCAACGAAAATCATATTTCAAACTTATGCGTGACAGACCAATAGAATTGGTATTTTAAACTTAAGCGTGACAGACCAATGAAAAATCCTCTTTCACACCTCAGTGTGACAGACAAACGAACAAATTATTTGAAGTTAAAGAAACAGAAATCCTATTTCAAGTTTTTTCTTGAACGAAATTGCGTTTGCAAATTAAAGCCTCACAGACCGATTACAAACATAAACGTGACGGACCAACGAAATAACTATTTCGAATTTACGCGTGACAGACATAACGAATTAGTATTACTACTTAAAACTTAAGCCTGAAAAGCAGGAGGGATCGAACGAAGGGCAAAGCTTCTTCTATAGATGCGATCCTCCTCCTTTTGTGTGAATCAGATGATTCTGGTGTTGGCATTAGTTTCCTCGATGTTTTTCTAGTTAGAAATCTTTCTGGAAAGACATCGAGAAGGTTTCCAACATCCCTAAGTGAAAGTGGTACTGTGGAACCGACTGGATTCGAACTTGGAACATCCAGGTATTCAGACCGCGTCGTTATCCACTTAACCACCGTCATCTCCCTACAGATGCGATACTTTTATGTGACAGACAAAGAGAAAGACAAAATCCTTTTATACAGATGAAATACTTGGACTCACCTAAACAGAGATACGTCCATTGAATCCCTCATTTAATGAATAAAAATGATTCTTTCAACGTAAGCGTGACAGACCGACTGACAGACAGATTCCACATCAAGATACATGAATGTATCTAAAAAAAAAACGGATCTCTAATAACAAATATTTGGTTTCCCCAAGAAAGGCAAAAATGGCGACTGATTAACTCGCTCGTTTTATCAGCTAAGCCGCGCTCACATAAAAATAGAACGTTCATCAGCGATGCTAACAAGTTTTTTTTTATAACGGTTTGGGTATTCACATGGATTATATAATCAGCCCCCTCAATGTCTAACTTAACAAATGACACGTATTTTGATTAGGGTTAACCACAAGCGTTTTTATACATAGGGTTCAATCTCCAAAGAGAGAGCACCAAGCAACGTGGCTAATTTATGGACATTCAATTTATTATCTCTCGAAAGGCCCAAACTCTATACGAGCTTAATAATT
>OY744548.1:14678105-14700605 GCA_963556195.1 Sepiola atlantica | reverse complement strand
ACTTGAGGAAACATCACTAGGAAAAGGTGCACTATTACTCGTATGAGCAAGTATATGGCCGTGCTATGGAAATCTTATTAATGCTGTGAATTCTATGTTATTTTGAATATTTGGTCAGGATTTACTTGTAAGTAAAAGTATCCTCATGTAAGGTTGTTCTGACAAACCCCTGTATACAGAGACCGAAGCAACTCGAGGATGGCGTCTAGTAGAGAATGCCAACTATATATGTGTGTGTGTGTGTGTCTATAAACGTGGATGAAGACACTCATATATCTATATTTATATTTAATGATACGCTTTAAAAAGTGTGTCTGTTATTTAATAGTCTATAAAATGTTAATATATAAAAAGTTTTCTTCTCGTCTATCTGTGTAAGTCTATTCACTTCCTGTACCTCTCTCTCTCTCTCTCTCTGACTGGCTATACGTCGCTTGCTCTTTATACACACACACAAACACACACACGCACATATATATCTATTCTTTGATCGAGTAGGCATGAGCATATTTGTATATGTACACATGCAAATATACATACATTTAAACATAAACAGAATATATATATATATATATATATATATGTGTGTGTGTGTGTGTGTGCGTCTCTGATTCTATATCAATAAAGAGCCGTACAATCATAAAAAACAGACATTTCAAATACTCGGTAGCCAATTTAATTATATGGATGCAAATTGAAGAACTTTAAAGGAATTTCCAACACTAAAATTTCGATTTTTTTTCTTTTCACTTTTTCATCTTCAATTCTGGTGTAGAATTAAATTAGGTAAAAGGCGCCGACTTTAACAGAATGTCTGCGAAAAATTGTCTGCTGGAAACGCAATGATAAAATACACGCACAGTCGGGCAAGTGCGATTCTAAGGATGAAAAGACTCATACGAAGTTCTTACGACATGTTTTCAAAATTATACAAATTTCTAGAAAAGATGGAGTTTTTCTATGCGACCCTGTTTTTTTCTGTCGGTCCATCAGTCAGGCTGAAACGTTTCAGTTTTTAATAGCGTGTTTATCGTTAAACATACATATCGATGTGCGCATCTTATTTTCAGATGCATCTTCGTATATTGATATGGGGCGACACAGATTAGAAACCCGGACGAAGGCATCCCGACTCGAAGCTGCGTATAGAATAATAATAATAATAATAATAATAATAATAATAATAATAATAATAATAATAATAATAATAATAATAATAATAATAATATTGTAACATCAAAATCAAAATCACAATAAAAATAGAATAAATTGATTTGGAGAGAAAGTGGAAGGCAGAACATTCCTTTCCGTTGCGTCAATAAGTCGAAACCATAGACAGAATGATTAGAAAGAAATATGATTTGAAATTAGGCCGAAAAATAAACGAGGACATCTGACGTAGATTTATAAAAGTAATTAATATAACACACATAGAACTAGTGGTCACGCGATTAAAAGAGAATGATATGATAACAGCCAGGTCTCATGTTAGAGTTTGCGCAATGGTCTACGAGACTGCCTGATTATCTGTGACATAATTGAACGGAAAATAAAATAACTGTTTTGGATTTTAAAATACCAGTGTCTTCTTATTTTTTTTGATGGAAATAACTCATGCTCCAACAAAAAACGAGAGGATCAATTGGATTACGTCCCTTACGCCCCTTGCACTCATTACGTCACTATTGCGCTCGCGCCGTAATTCTTTCGTACCTCTCTGTCGGGGTGGCGTAACCTTATCGGTAGGCAGCCGAGGGCGTGTGCGGCATTCACCAGGAGAGACTTGGCTGAAATCTCAGGTCTACAACTTTCCGTTTTTTGACGGTCGAATCGCGACTGGTTTAACATCTCCTACGACCTCGCACAGGACTGTCGTGCGTCGGCCGATATGTTTCGGGACGTGTTGCAAGGCAATGGGAGAAGCCGACTGAACTCGACCAGGATCGACACCATTGGCGATACTGATACATAGCACTGTCTCACTACAGTCTCATTACAGCTTGTAATACAATTTGCGTACTTGATCTGTTTAACTTGAGCTTAAAAAATAGCATTTCGTTGATCTGTGTCGCATATGTTGGAAATATGTCTTTGTTTCGGTATTTTTTGGACGAGGGTTGATAATTTGTAGAATTCGGTATATCTGAACTACCGTTCTAATCTTGGGTGTTTTTATCGCAACGTTTCGACCGATGTAAACTCCAACCTTCTTTAGGTTCACCTTGTTGCACTCGAGAATTTTTCTGTCGAACTCGGGAATCTGGACGGAATTTCGAACGAGACCCTTTATAAAATCCACGGAGCATGTTACGTCTATGTATTTAATAAATGGTTCCTTTCGAAATTCCGGCCAGATTCCCGAGTTCGACAGAAAGATTCCCGAGTTTGACAAGGTACACCTGAAGAAGGTCGGAGGTTACATCGGCCGACACTTTGTGATAAAAACACTCAAGATTAGAACAGTAGTCCGAATATACCAAGTGCTACATAATTATCTTTGCTCTGTCTCGAAATAGCATTTTCGTTGATCTGTTGGTCAGGTTCCAAATAGCATTTTCGTTGATCTGTTGCTTATATTCGAAATAGCATTTTCGTTCATCTGTTGGTTATGTTCGAAATAGCATTTTCATTGATCTGTAGGTTATGTTCGAAATAGCATTTTCGTTGATCTGTTGCTTATGTTCGAAATAGCATTTTCGTTGATCTGTTGGTTATGTTCCAAATAACATTTTCGTTGATCTGTTGATTATGTTCGAAATAGCATTTTCATTGATCTGTTGGTTATATTCCAAATAACATTTTCATTGATCTGTCGCGCTTACGTTCGAAATAACATTTTCGTTGGTTATGTTCCAAATGCCATTTTCGTTGATCTGTTTCGCATATGTTAGAAATAACACTTTCGTTGATCTTTTACTTATGTTCGAAATAACATTTTCGTTGACCTCTTGGGTATGTTCTAAATGACATTTTCGTTTATCTGTTGTTTTTATGTTTAAAATTGAATTCATTTATCTGTTGCTGATGTTCGATATAACATTTTCGAAGACCTTTCATGCTGAAGTCTAAAATAGTATTTTTGTTCAACTTAAGATAAACATAAAATTGTCGGGGTTCTAATTTACGAAAATTTAAAATAATATATAACTAATTTTGACACTTTATTATTAAGAGGTGATATCACGTGACTGTTGTCTGTTTTCTGTTTTTTGTCATTAACTTTCTACATGATATAACATTTTTACAAATGTTTTTTTTTTCATGTTTCTGAAGAGCAGCGTATAATTGCGTTTGATAATAGCATGGTGTACGTTGCAAAACAATTGTAAAACGATCGTTAATTCTGCCATTGCAAAAAAATAAATAATATTAGTAAAGACTGCATTTTTCGCATTAAAACTTAAATTGGCGCTTTTTGAGTATGGATTTACTCCTCTCCAGGAGTTAGGCACAAGGCCAGTTTTTATCTTACGCCCACAAGTAAGATGTGACCCAAGGTCGGGTCGGGAAAGTGGGGTTTAAAAATTGCCTGGGCAGCCCCGTCGGCATTCCCCGGTAGGGGCGCCTCAGGCAGTAAGCAATAAACTTACTCCTCCCCAAAGAGGGGAGGCAAAACCTGGGAGGGTGGATCTCCTAGAACTGCACAGGACAAACCTATAGACCGGCGTAAAGCAAGCCCCGAAGGCCAAGATAATACCAATCTATGGGGTGTAGTATCCATCGGAACAGGGACATCTTTGAGGCACGCATGAAAATGTATTTAAGTGGGATATTTTTGAAAATCAACACATCGTGCAATTTAAATTTAAAAAAAAAATTTATTTAATTTTTTGCAAGCTTTCGTTTTAGACACATCTTGTACTTGCTTATCTAACAAATAGTAAAGGTGTTAATAGTTCTCTGATTCGAAAAGCTGTCTTTAAAATTATTATTTCATGTCTGACCCATGAAAAGCTAATAACACGCTAGACAATGCGAACTTGACAATGTTGTCCCACCTTCACGTCCTCTGAGTTTCCCGCCTTAAAGAGAATCATCAGTTATTCGATCAAATACGTTTGAAACAAAGCCCCCACCATTCATCATGAGATTACGAGTGGAGATTTCGTTTTCCTTCCAAAAATGTCAAAGTGCCTCATTTATCAGTTGGAATCACAAATTTGCTGTTTCTGACGAAATTAATCGTTCCATGCTAACATATCTTCTGCATTTAAATCTTGCATCGGTTCAGTTTTATTCAAGGGCTTTAATTTCGTTTAATTCAGGGGTTAGGGTTAGGGTTAGGGTTACGCCGAAGAATGACAAATGTGCATCGTTTATACAGCGATGATTTTATTCCCCTGGTTCGTGTTCAAATAAATTGCGGGATTATTGAGGAAAATTGCGATTATAACAAAACGTAACCCCCAAACTGCCACCATGGGATTGTTAATAAACTTCACAGTAATTAAGATAGCACATCCTCTCTAGCGAGAGCTTCGCCGCGTGATTGAAAACAAAACTTTCTTCCGTTATGTAAACACATGCGTTGATTAGCGGGTAATACTGAAGTGCTTTCTAAAGGCCAGTCTAGGTTTCTATTTTAGGGGGACGAGGTTACACCGTTCTCTCACATACATCCCCTTATACTCCCAAAGGTGTAACCCATTTGATGCTTGCAAGGCTCAACGTTGCTTAACTAATATGATTTTACAAACGCCGGTGTGTCAACATGATTTTTCTATATTGAAATCATTTCTGCAATCCAGCCAGATTTTATTTTGTACAACTAACCCCCAATATGAGCATGGCTTGTCAACCACATTTCACTCATGAATGTCCAACAGTCTTTTTTGTTAATCGACGTTCAATGATGAGCAGGAATACGATGTGTACAATTGTCAATTACTCTGATAGACTTCTCTTTTTTTGCACAACCCTGCTTTAAGCTGTAATAGCCTTCATCAGTTCAGATTTCGGAGATTGTTTTAATATATAATATCGTTGATAACCCTACATATAGCAATCTCGGGTGATTTAGCTCCGTTGTGTGTTAAGCCCATCTGGGGTCACCAAAATCTCCCCACATATAATAAATGGCGATAAAACAAATACTGTAGGACATTTATGACTCATCATTGATGGACAAGCCAATCAATCAATCAATCAATCAATGTTATTGGCAAAGAGCAGCAAGCCATGTAAAAGACTGGTAAAAGATACTGCATCTTCACAACATTATTATTACTCCCATAAGTCACCACCATTTCTCGGTCATAATGCTAATCTACCATATCTCACAAATAGATCCAATCTTGCCGACCCAATCCTTACTCTTATCTCAAAACCAGTTTTAATCAGCATACCAATTTTATCACCGCCATAACTATTCAGTATACCTTAGTTAATAATGTTAAATCCCGAATAAAAATCATTCAAAAACCTACAGAGTTACTGCCCTTAGACCGCCCGGATAATATCTTCATTTGAATTCCTTTGAGATTGATTTTAAGTCCTTTAATCCAAGATTTAAACACGAATTTAATTAATCGTGTTGCTTTTAACCTCTTTAATCCTTAAACCCATTTTCTCTCAATAATTCCTTTAGAAGACACATCATTACACCACATAACAGTAACGGCCAAATATAAGATAATCGTAATATTGACTCACGGGATTTATATAGAAATATTTTTTAAATTTTTAATTTTTTATATCTCTTTAAATCTTCTCTCGTTTAAATCTGCACTGTTTCTTTTCACCCTTTCCTTTTTTTTTCAAACCTTATTAAACCTTCCTTACACTAGATTTAAACAAACATACATAACACTCTAAGCAAATAACGCGTCCAAACGAGACTGACACGTGACTACACATTTCCGAAACATGACAACAGAAGCTGAAGAGAACCGGATGGCTAAGCCCTTCTGTGCTTGAAACCGACGGTACGAATGTTGTACTAATTTTTCTGTACCAAAATAAATAAATAAATAAATAAATATATATATATATATATATATATATATATATATATATATATATATATATGTTTACCCAAGACGACTTTAAATATGGATATAGTAGGTATCATCACGACCTCTTCTGGCAGACCGTTCCAGAGAACAGAAACAGGGATAGAAGATGCTGTCTCTCTTTTGTTAGGATGAAGACGACGATGGTACATCTTCTGCATGTGACAAAGAAACTGCCGCAAGGTGTTTGATGAAAAACTCATCTAATGATCGTTTTACATTCCCGTCGATGATGCTTTATGCCAGAATTAGGTCTCTTTGCATCCTTCGCTTTTCAATAGAGGACAGATTTAGTCTTTGAAGCCGTTTTTTGTAGACAAGCGTGGATAATCTCGTCACCATCCTGGTTGCCAACCATTAAACACGCTCCATGTGTATAATATCTTTTGGAGATAGGGATTTGTTCCTAAGATAACATTAAAAAAAGGCGTACAGGGTAAAGCATAGGGGGCAGGAAGCGACTGCTCTTCAACTTAAAAAAAAATCTCCGCTTGGCTTTTTTCGTCATCTTGATACAGTGAAGTGTTGGTTTGAAAGAGTTGTCCATAGCTGTATCAATGTCCTTTGCGTTAGCGACGTTGTTGAGTGGTTGAGGTGGTAAACCAATGGTCAGGGGGATGTAGGTAAGGAACCGATAGGAAGATGACTACATTTTTCAGAATCAAGAGGTAAATCTTAGCTTGAAAACCAAGACTAGATTATTTTGTGATTATCTTGAAGTTGATAAGAGTTTCATCTAGGTTATACATACTTTATATCACAGATATATATACTAATGTGTTTTTGTTTTGTTTTCATTATGGTTAGATTTCAGAAATGATTTTGCATAAATAACGACATAGTTCGTATTTGAATTAAATAATGAAGCAATAATAATACGCTAAGGCATGTCGATGTTCTTACGTACGTCATCATGCTACACTCATATTTTAAAAGATAACATGCAATGCAAAAAAAAATTATAAAACTTCTGTGTGTAAATACACTTTCTCGGTCCTCAGGTTGGGATTAAAGTGTAGTATCTCTTCTGTACAAAGATGGTGCAATAATATCCTGGGGTCTGCATTAAATAAAGGGTTCCTTCGAAATTCCGTCCAGATTCCAGAGTTCGACAGAAAGATTCCCGAGTTCGACAAAGTACACCTGAAGAAGGTCGGAGGTTACATCGGCCGAAACGTTGTGATAATAACACCCAAGATGAAAACAGTAGTCCGAATATACCAAATCATTTAAATACATATGCTTATATTTTCATTTGTAATGACTAAGTTTATATTTTTAACAAAATCAGAGCAAAGAAGATTAATGCACCGGTTTAGACCTGTCTCTACGAAAAACGCTCTAAGCGATTGACGGATGGAATAAGTGCAATATGGCGAGACTATTCAATAAATATCGCAGACTCTCTCTCTCTCTCTTTCTGTCTCTATTTCTCATTCTCTCTCAGGCAATTATGCATTAGCGTAAAATAAAACCCAATTTAAAAAATCATATTAAAAAACTATTTTGATTACGAAATTAAATCTACCAGAATTCATGTTGTTTCTTCGTAAACGAAAGCAGGTCGTTAATTTATAAATGAGTTTTTGAGGTGGAACACAGTTTTTGTAGGGCAAACTTGATCTATCAACCCACTTGTCAGCGCTGGTAGAAATTTATTTAATTGGTACAATAAACATTTCATCCCCTAAATCTTGTGTTCATAATTAATTGCTCTCATATCACTGTTACATCCACTCGTCAACATCCACACCTATACTCGCATACACAGACATGTTTACGGTTACCACCATGTAAGCACTATCATATACAGATAATTGGAAATCGTGTTAAAGAGAGATATAAAAACGTACACAAACTCACATGTATGCAAAGTAACACCAATAGCTGTATATATACATATACACCTTTATGTACGTATACATAACATATTCACAATATATATATTTTTATGCCTGGACACCTATACATATAAAAGGTGTTCGACAATACGATCATCTACATGAGTATTTATTTACTCCTCTCCAGGAGTTAGGCACAAGGCCAGTTTTTATCTTACTCCCACAAGTAAGATGTGACCCAAGGTCGGGTCGGGAAAGTGGGGTTTAAAAATTGCCTGAGCAGCCCCGTCGGCATTCCCCGGTAGGGGCGCCTCAGGCAGTAAGCAATAAACTTACTCCTCCCCAAAAAGGGGAGGCGAAGCCTGGGAGGGTGGACCTCTTAGAACTGCACAGGACAGACCCATAGACCGGCGTAAATCAAGCCCCGAAGGCCAAGACAATACCAGTCTATGGGGTGCAGTATCCATCGGAACAGATACTACACTTTGATTTTAGTCAAAATGCCAAGAAGTAGGCAAATATATAAATGAATAAATGCGAAAGTACATCTTACTATCAGAATGGTGTACTTATATTCAAATCAATAATACGGCATAGTATTTTGAAATACTGTATACCTAATACAGAGGAAAGGGCCGAAGAGAGTCAATAGAATAACTATTTTGCATAATTATTGTTTAAAGTTTATAATAAACTAATATTTCGTGTTATTCATTTGGCATTTCATTATTCTATTCTTCCCATATATATGCAATAGTTTTTATTTATCAATCCCATATTACAACCAGAACTGTTTACTGCTATTCAAATCAATAATACGTCATATTAATTTGAAATACTGTATACATAGTACAGAGGAAAGGGCCAAAAAGACACATTAGAATGCATTATTTGCACAACTATTTTAATAACAAATTAATATTTGGTGTTATTCATTTCGCATTGTATTGTCCTTTATATATATATATATATATATATATATATATATATATATATATATATATATATATATATATATATATGAAAGGGTTCGAATGCAGTCCGTTTCAATTGAAATATTAAACAATAAAAACGTAAAATATATTAAATCTAGACTTCGACTAAAAGCAGATTTTAATGGAAAGCAAAAATAAATTATCCTGGTAACATATTTTGCAAAACAGGATTCCATAGTGTGGTTAAACTTTGAAATGCAACACGTTTTATAGTAATAGCTTCGTAATTTTGAAAATGGCGTTTATCGCGTTTTGCATTCGAACTTTTCATATATATATATATATATATATATATATATATATATATACATCGCGTTTTGAATTCGAACTCTTCATATATATAAATGAATATATATATATCTTCATATATATATATATATATATATATATATATATATATATATATATGCAAGATCCAGACACAGTTTGTTGATCACTTTCACTGCTCGTGTAAATTAGCCGCCGACTCGCTATTTACAAAGTTAAATTCATCTTTAATAATTAGCTTATTACCTATGGCCGAGGGGTTAACGCTCTTGATTACGAATCAGTGGCGATTTGCGATCGGAGTTCGAACCCGCCGACCGTTGAGAATTAACTTCATGCACTGAAGATTGCGTTAGCATGACATATCGATGTCTGTAGGTATTAACATAATTAATATTTATTTATAAATATTATTATAAGCCCTCTTTACTAAAAGCTGGGCATTCTGAGTGAGTTTACTAACAAGCAGTACAAATAGCTTCATGCATGATGCAAACACAGTTTGTTGATCACTTTCATTGCTCGTGTAAATTAGCCGTCGACTCGCTATTTACAAAGTTAAATTCCTCTTTAATTATTAGCTAATTCCCTATGGCCGAGAGGTTAACGCTCTTGACTACGAATCCCGCCGACCGTTGAGAATTAACTTCCTGCACTGAAGATTGCATTAGCATGAAACATCGATGTCTGTAGGTAATAAATAATTAATTTATATATATATATATATATATATATATATATATATATATATATATATATATATATATATATATATATATATATAGGGTGGGCCAAAATAAGAGTCCTATCTTTAAATTTGAATAACTTGAATTTGAATAACTTCCACAAAATAAAAGTTAAACTCACCAAACTTTATGTGTGTGTAGACTGACCGTTCCGAGATTTTTTGAAATAAACAAAACAAATTTTAGCCGAAAAACACTTCTTAAAACTTACAAAAACTAAAGTATTGTTTTTTACACTGTTTTGAGTTTTTTAAGCAAAAATAATGTTTTCTAAATGAGGGTACGTTCCTTAGGACTAATACGGCTCATGCTTGCTTCGGAAGGGGTCCTTTACTTATTCTAAAAAATCAAAAAAAAAAATCAATAAATAAAAAAGTTATGAATTTTTAAAAATAGGACACTTATTTTTGCCCACCTATTTAAAAACATTTCGTAAAAGTATTATTTTTATTGTTGAGAAAACCATAACAATGTGTTTGTTAAAATAAATAACATTTATTAAATCTAAGCTTTCGAAAATTAGAATTTTCCTTGTCAAAAAATATTGTTTTTTTTAGTTGTTCTGATCGTCTGATGTTATGTGGACTTATTGGCCAGTAGATTTGATGATTTGCACCTTATATTGTAACCTTATTTTTATTGGCGTTACTGGCCTTAACTATGATGTTTTTAGTCAACAAAAAAGGTTTCCTCTATATATATTAATTTTCAAAGTTATATTTACAAGCAATACATACATTACTGCTTTTTTCCTCCGATGAAAAGCATTTCTCTTTGAAAATACATGGGTTATGGATGATGAGATTATTTCTTGTTTTGAACTCTTGATAAATTAATAAAATGTGTAATTGTTCATTAAATTTCAATGTATGAATAAAACTGAATGTTTTGTCTTGTGTTTAAACGAAACTTATGAATGAAATGTTTATCTTAAATAGATATGTTGTCGTATGTACACCTTTTATTGTAAAATCCCATTGCGAACATACAAACGTTTTTAAAAATAGATTTGAAAAAAATGTTATCATTGCACTCGTTTTCGGGCGGATTTGAGTACAAACATCACTTCCGGTCAATGCATTTTCGGTCGGTATAGAAAAGAAACAGATAATTACTAACGCGGTCACATCGGTCTGAATATTACTACATAGATGGTGAGTCATCTGTCTGTGGAGGGCGCTGGGCGTAAGAAGCACATGTTTTTCAAGTGAACGAATGACAGGTGTATAATATTCTAATATGTTCTCGGCGTGGTGGTTGTTGTTGGCGGCCGGGTCTGGGTTTCAGTCTGGCATGAAAACAAAGCGCAATGGGAAAGGGGGAAAAGGTCGAGTTTTATTGATAAATAAATGGTAGGAGCATCTGTAAGATAAGTAAGTGCGTGAAAGCTCGAACGGAAGAAAGAAACATTTGAAAATATATATAAATAGGTAATATATACACGCAGTGGCGTTGTTTAATTTATTCAGGCCGCGCACTTCGGCCTCGGCGTTCCGGGTTCAACTTCTGTTAGAGCGACTGCATCATTTTAACTAATACCTTTGATAAAAGAATGAATGTATATCTCCTTCCTCCAGCTGTCGATTAAATAGAAGGGTGGAATGGGCTCTTAAGAATTGCTTGTGCAACCAGTCTAAGAGAATGAAAGACTTCGGAATAACATGTCACTTTCTCTGTTAATCACGGTTCACTAATTTTTTCAGTCCAATATATTTTTCCGTTCAAGATGTATATATATATATATATATATATATATATATATATATATATATATATATATATATGTGTGTGTATCGAGGCAGCATTTTTTCTTTAAGACACGTATTATTAAAAATAACCGACAATTTTTGTCTGGCTATTTTAGTGTTGATCCCTTCAATTTTCCGGATTAAAATCTTAATCTCGGGAGGAAATTGGCTGATGAAACTGCCATAGTGTACATGTTGGTCCAGAGTACTTTCTGACCCGTCTGGGTCTATCGTCAGTGGAATAATGACAAACAGGTAAAGACCTGGAGTGAGATTTATAATTAATTATGGCGGGAAAATTTAACTATAGCTAGACACCTTACTAATGAACATTCCTGTCCCCGCTCTCAAATCCGAAAACTTCTCGTAGACAATACTAAAATCCTAGAACATAATACTAATACTCAAAAACTCCACATACTAGAAGCTCTACTCATTAAAACTAAAAAACCTGCTATTAACAAGATTAATTTTAACACTAGCACTAATATACTTAAATGCTTATAATACCTAATAAACATAGTTAAATTTTCCCGCCATAATTAATTATAAATCTCACTCCAGGTCTTTACCTGTTTGTCATTATTCCACTGACGATGGACCCAGACGGGTCAGAAAGTACTCTGGACCAACATGTACACTATGGCAGTTTCATCAGCCAATTTCCTCCCGAGATTAAGATTTTAATCCGGAAAATTGAAGGGATCAACACTAAAATAGCCAGACAAAAATTGTCGGGTGTTTTTAATAATATATATATATATATATATATATATATATATATATATATATATATATATATATATATATATACAGGGTGAGCCAAAAGTAGGTGGACAGTAAAAACATTCATTTAGAGATCACTTATACGTACAATTATATGTAATAAAACAATTATATTAATGAAAATTAATTGGTATTTATTAACGCAAGTGTTCAAACTGTTTTCCTTCTTGATTTACACAGCTTTGAAGTCTGTCTCTTATGCTTCGACAAAAACATGTTTTTTACTGTCCACCTACTTTTGGCTCACCCTGTATATATATATATATATATATATATATATATATATATATATATACAATGTTATGAAAACTATTTTTAAATTCTTATCTTAATACACATGTGTTTCATCCTTTTTGGCGAACCATCGCATGATTGGACACCCCAAACCCAAATTAACATTTTAACTTCTGTCTGAACGCCTAGGACCTTGCGGGCAACAAAATAAAAAACAGGACGAAAGGAAAAGAATTAAGGGCTATTTATGTCTATGCGAGCGGAAATATCGAGAAGGCCTTCATAAACAGTGTTAAACGCCCTGGTTGAAGGTACTGAGCATTACACATGACATTTATAAGATAATGATATTATTCTTAAAGGGTTATACAAACTATTATGATGACTATTTTTTTAATTTGTGTTCACATACTGCAAGGGCAACTTAACAAAACAGAACCGAGTTATTTCCCTTGAATCAAAAGAAAGAGTTATCTTCTTGTGATTAAAGATATCGTCTGCCATGACAGTTTAAAAAGTAAACAGAACGGCTCTCCCGATCAAACAAGCATCTTGCGTTCAGCGGTGTACTACATTTTATCTAATCGGTGGCTTTGTTAAATAAATATGTTAAAGGTTATACTTCGCCCTTCCTTTATTTTTGATTTGAAATTAAACGGATAACAATGTGTAAACACCAAACGTAACACATACACATATGTTTCATCCTTTACCGGGAATCGTTAGTGTGGAGGATGATTGTTCTGCCGGTCACACAATTTGAAACCTCAGACTCAAATCAATATTTAAACTAGAACCAGCTGGCCAAACCGACACCATCAGCACTTTCCACATAGAAAAAGTCCGGAGAATTAATAAACGAAATTAAAAACATTATTGTACAAAAACTATAGACAGCTTAGACGTAATATCTTCATATACTAATGCTCCTGTTAATAAATGTTTCAATGTTTTCCATATATATACACATCTTGAAAATATCAATATTAACTTACCGGTTCCTCCCATCCTCCTACTAGAAATAATCAGATCATATTCGCTTGGTGTAAAGTAAGCTTTATTGAGTAGAACTTAACATTTTATTCAGTAAAGCGTGGAAGGTAATCCAAGAGGGCAAGCATATGTAGGAGGGGGAACGCATTGAAGTTGTATGTAGTAGGTTTAGTAAATGATCACTGACAGGACTTATTTTAAATTTAACAATACTTTCTATATAATAAAGCTCGGTAATTCTGTTAGTTGCCTATTCATAGAATTCATAGAATCTGTTGGAATAAGTTGCCAGATCAGATTAAGAACAGCAATAGCGTGGATCAGTTTAAGATGAAGGTTGGATGAATTCAGAGAAAGTGGTAGGAGGGAGAAATTGAAGGGGTACTTTTGGGAGTTATCAAATGAAATATTTAACATAATTTGATCTGAGTATCGATACTGTAGTAAGAGTTTAATTTTTTTAACAGTTGAATTGAGAAGATAGTTAAAGGAGAGATGCCCAAGCAGGCATAACAAATAAATAAATAAATAAATAAACAAATAAATAAATAAATAAATAAATAAACAAATAAATAAACAAATAAATAAATAAATAAATAAACAAATAAATAAACAAATAAATAAATTAACAAATAAATAAATAAATAAATAAATAAATAAATTTAAATTAAGATTAGCCTAAATTTCTAAATAACTACTAAATTTCTGAATAATTTACATATATTTACGACATTTTTATTTTTCTTCCTGAAAACACCCAGAAAAAGACAATTTCAAAACCAAATTAAAACAGTCGCACCGTCTATAATATTTACCTATAAAACAGTGAAATATCACTCGAACAAGATACCATTGAGAAAATCTAACAATAATCTAACTTTAAAAATACATCGTAAAAGAGTATGCAAAATTGATAACATACATTTCTACTTACACCATATATATATATTAAAGATTTGAGTGAAAAGCAAATATGTTAAGTAAAAGTTGCATACATTTTAATCGATTAAGCCGTCGTGGAATTTCTACACACTAATGAACAAGGAATATTGGTATATTTTGTATATCAATAAATTGTTCTTGAAATGGGCAGAAACAAATGTTTGTAAATAAATATTATTCAGAAATAAGTATGGAGTGTTTTTTTTACCAAGGTTTATATATATATATATATATATATATATATATATATATATATATATATATATATATATATATAACTGTTAAACTATTTCATGCATCCCCATAAAATTTTATAAGGAGATATAATTTTTTATGTATCAATTTTCTAGTATTTACTTCAATAGTGCTCGATACGTAAGTAGAGCTAGATAGTAAGCTATGAAAATATATTTATGGCAATTAAGCTACACGGAGGCTCCCGCATTTCATCACCGGGGGGAATTTTCAGGCTATCCATGCTTGCTAGGTGTTGGGATATTATTAAGTGATGTTTCTAAGATAATTTTTTCCATATTATCTTTCAGTGGTGAAATAAATTCTTGTGAAAGTGCTCAACTGCTTGAAGCGCTAAAGCTTACTATATATATATATATATATATATATATATATATATATATATATATAGCTTACTATAATATATATATAGCTTACGATATATATATATATATATATATATATATATATATATATATATCATGTACACTTTAGTTTTAAAAAAAAAACCACTCCATACTCCTTTCAAAATAATTTTTGTTAACAAACAAATACAAATATATATATATATATATATATATATATATATATATATATATATATCAATGCATTGGAATTGATGTTGAATGGTGAGAGGGGTAGGCTGCAGATAGATCAAGACAGAGAAAAGTGTTTTTTGAGGGGAAAGGACTATTTGAAAAGAATAGGATGAAACACCAGCAGCAGGCGAGAGCAGCGAGGAAAAGACGAGACGTGACACCTCAAGCAAATGGAGAAAGGGTAGAGACATGAAATGCCTTGCTTGCAACTTGGTAACTATGTCAAGTGCAAGTTTGTAGAATCACCAACGTGTGCATCTATTTCAAAATCAAGCACAGGCAAGATGTGGCTTTATTTATGGAATCTCCTCAGAACATCACACATGCCACCTCTGTGGCAAGGTCTGCAAAATCTGGCAGGCCTGAAGAGCCATATTCGCGCTGGGTACGTTTGCACAAATATCACATCGATACGCTAAAAGTGGTCGTATTAAAGATCGTATAGACAGCCGCCTTATATATTTTTATATATATTTTTATATATACACACACACACATATATATATATATATATATATATATATATATATATATGTATATATATATATATATATATATATATATAATAGAATTAACGATAAGTGAAGTATCGTTATAGTGATCTATCGTGATAAAGTAAATCTCAATACGTTGAGTAGAGCAATCAATTTTAAAGAAGGAAAGATGAAGATAAAAAATTGCAGAAAATTACATAAAATTGATACAAATTTTATTACATCGAAAGTTCAGATGCAAGGAGTTACACTAATTCTTTAAACCATGTTTTTTCAAAGATAAAACTCTTCTTGTCAGAGGATAACATTCTTTGAAAAACCATGGTTTACGGATTAGTGTAACTCCTTGCATCTGAACTTTCGATGTAATAACATTTGTATCAATTTTATGTAATTTTATGCAATTATTAATCTTCATCTTTTCTTTTTTTTAATCTATATATATATATATATATATATATATATATATATATATATATATATATATACAGTGGAGAGTAAAACATAAGCATTTAAAGGAGGTGTACTGCAGTTTCACGACATTTCCGATCCTACGAAACGTATTTACACTTAAATGCAAGTCGCAATTGATTTAGAATGTGTTTTTATGACGTCAGTACTCGACATCTGTTGTCGCTAATATGGCGGGAGAATATTCGAAAATATGTTTTATTTTTCGATCTTAATAGTAATAATGTTATTTGTTTATATTTTCTGCTTTTAATGTGTCATATAACGGATAAATGTTTACTTAATTTGTGTTTGCAATGATGATAGTCTACACATATCGATCTGTTTATCTTCCTTCTTTTCTATTTAGCTAAATATCAACCTTTCCTCGTTCATATTGACCTCGTTTAGTTTCGCTCGGTGCATTCCTTCCTTTATTCTATCTTTCAATGTTTAATTTTAATTTTTTTGTTTCATTCTTTATTTACTGTCTGCCTATACATATACACACATACATATATATACATATATATACATATATATATATATATATCTATATATATAGCATTTATTAATATATTTATGGCAATTAAGCTACACAAGCCTAACGATTCCCCACTAAATGTCAACCTTTCATCGTTCATATTGACCTCGGTGCATTTCTTCCTTTACTCTATCTTTCAATGTGTTTTTTTTTACATTTCGTTTTTGTTTTATTCATCTTTCTGCCTTTATATATATATATATATATATATATATATATATATATATATATATATATATATATATATATATATATATATATATATATCAAGGGAGCCCTTAATAGACTTCACGAATGACCTATGCTGGAAATCTCATTTCTTTGATCAATTATAACTCAAAAACCAATTAACCAAATTAGTTAAAACTTTGCACAACATTTTGATTTGATAGATTCTATAAGTGTGTAGAATTTCAGCATCATTAGTCAAGGCAACACAGAGATTCAGAAAGTTCAATCATTAAATCATGTTATCCGTGTGTACGTATGTACGTACGTACATATGTGCCACCCTGTATCTCAGCAACTATTTGATGGTTTCAGCTGATGTTTTGGTAGAGATAGAGGTTCTTAGGTCTAGTTGATGGCATTTTAATTTCAGTTTACCATATACCTTAGTTTTCCAGAAAATTCCAAAAAACTTTTAAAATGACCATTGTATTGAGGCATAGCCTTTACAAAAGTTGTGACATTTTATGATAAATGCCAGTATACTAAAATCATATGCTTTTAATAGGGTTAAGATGAAAATTCATATACACTAAATGTACAAAAGCAAGGAAATACCCAAATTTTTACACTTTTATTGTCATTAAGGGTATGCGAGCACAACAGGGCTATGTATTTTACTGGTAGGAATTTTTCTTCAGCGCACCTGACACACTTCATCCACTCATGCATAG
Organism: Sepiola atlantica; assembly: GCA_963556195.1. NCBI lineage: Eukaryota > Metazoa > Mollusca > Cephalopoda > Sepiida > Sepiolidae > Sepiola > Sepiola atlantica. The sequence goes on along the minus strand of OY744548.1, from coordinate 14,682,819 downwards.
AGATTTATACTGTAGTGATGTGATAATGAAATGGTTTGGTTGATATGTAGTCATACCCTTAATGACAATAAAAGTGTACAAATTTGGGAATTTCCTTGCTTTCGTACATTTAGGGTATCTGAATTTTCATCTTAACCCTATTAAGGGCATATGATTTAAGTACACTGGCATTTATCATGGAATATATATATATATATATATATATATATATATATATATAATTGATTATAATTTTTTTTATTTACTTGCGTATACGTTTCATCCTTATACACATATATATATGTATATATATATGTATATATATGTATATATATACATATACATATATATATATGTGTTTGTATATATACGTATATATACATATATATATATATATATGTGTATATATGCATACATATATGTATATATATTGATATATATATATGTATGTATATATATACATATATATATGTATATATAATATGTGTATATATATGTATATACTATGTGTGTGTGTATATATACGTATATATACATATATATATGTGCATATATGCATATATATATATATGTATATATATTGATATATATATGTATGTATATATATATACATATATATATATGTATATATAATATGTGTATATATATATATGTATATATATATGTATATATATACATATATATATATATATCTATATATATATGTGTGTGTATATATATATACGTATATATATATGTGTGTGTATATATGCATATATATGTATATATATATTGATATATATATATATATTGATATAATTATGTATATATATACATATATATATATGTATATATAATATGTGTATATATATATGTATATAATATATATATATATATATATATGTGTGTGGGGGTCTATCCATTTATTTATCTGTCTATCTATCTATCTATCTATCTATCTATCTATCTATCTATCTGTCAACTCACGTATGGAGTAATGTTATGAGACGTTGCTCTCCTTGAATCTGTCATGGCTGCTGTCTCCAAATCCCTTTTTAACGAGATGATTACGTTGACTTTCCTCTTTTCCGAAAAATAAAAACTGAATGGGCGGATTGTTTGATTCAAATTTAAAATGGTGAATCATCACAATGCTTTATTCCCTCGAGACTCGTTAATTTAATTTCGCCATTTCACTTTGTCAGAGAGCAATGACTTAATTAGACATTGAGGATATTTTATCGTCGTTCCGCGACGATGTGTGCGACGCAAAGCCAGTTTATTACGTGGGAACAAACGCGCACTCTTTTTTTTACGTGAGTTGGGAAAAAATAATACCTAGAGTGTTTGTTGTTGTTGTTGTTGTTGTTGTTGTTAGCGCAGAGATCTGCAAGTCTTTGTTGAGTTGCTCCCCCACGAGGGCAGAGTTAGACACAAGGTGGGATTTTTAAAAGCGGGGGGTAGATATCCAGCAACCTACCAAAAGAGGGCACTCTTGAGTAAGATAGAAATAAAAATTGCCTCGGTTGAGAAAGATTTCTTCTTCGCTGACCGGTGAGAGAAAATATGAAGTGTAGTATCAGAACAGGTACTGGGAGGTAAGCTTATTAATCAGTCATTAAAAAGTAACATTTCGAATGATCTTAATTGAAAATCATACTTTCCCCTTCGCTAGAGTCACATTGTGTGCATGTGTTGCCTCCTCTGAGGACTGAGGCCAATTTCGTAGCATTAATGAAAACCATCACATGAGTATAACATTGAGAGGTGACGGTGGTTAAGTGGATATCGACACGGACTGAATCCAAGTTCGAATCCAGTATCACTTTCACTTAGGGATGTTGGCATCCTTCTCGTGGTCCTTCCCGTAAGTACCCGATGTCTTTCCAGAAAGTATTCTGCCAACATTAACACCAGAATCATCGGATTCACACGAAAGAAGAAGAAGAGATACTGGGATGGAAAACTCCCCGAAATGTAGATTTAGATTCCCGTTGATGATATTGTATGTCAGAATCAAGTCTCCTCGCATCCTCCGCTGCTCGAGTGAGAATAGGTAAGCGTAGAGATTATCGTCACCATCCTTGTTGCCGACCGTTGTGTACGATATCATTTTGTAGGTAACCATGTGTTGCTTGGATGGAATACTTAAGGGACAGGAAGTGTTTGGTGTTAAGGTTGAGAAAGGACCACCGGATCAAGTAGAGAAGCCGTCTAACTTTGTTCACCATCTCGATACAACTGAGCGTTGGTTTGAAGGAGTTGTCCACAACCGTATCAAGGTATTTCGGATTACCCGCCTAATAAACCGGTATCATCCAGGTCTTAGGGTCTGGATTTACGCCGGTCTATTGGTTGTCGGTGCTGTGCAGTTCTAGGAGGTTCACCCTCCCAGGCTGTACCTCCCCTCTTTGGGGGAGTAGTAAGTTTATTGCTTACTGTCTGAGGCGCCTCTACCGGGGAATGCCGACGGGGCTGCCTATGCAATTTTTAAACAGCCAGAATGCTCAAATTCTCGAGCGCTGTTTTTTCCCCACTTTCCCGACCTTGTGTCACATCTTACCTTGTGGGAGGAAGATAAATAGAAACGATAACTAGGGAATAGTGGGTGGAGAGCCGATATCATTTTGCAGTAAATTCCAGCTTAAAGACTAGGACCAGATTTTGTTCAGATAATCCTGAAGTTGATCATAGTTACGTCTAAACAAAGGGAGAAATGTCACAAACTATTTAATGCGATACAATAGACTTTTTTTTATCTATGCAAGCTATTTCGCAATATATTCAACTAAAATATTCGATCCTTTAAGATTAACACTAGCTGACTATACCCGGTGTTGCTCGGGAGTCTTTTTAGATTAATTCTTTTAAAAAAGTATGCCGGTTTCCTTTTTACCAAATTATTTTTAAATAGGATTTTTAAAGTAAAATATAATCATTTCCGTATCGTTTGGTATTTAAATTATAAATTAAATAAAACTGTAATAAAACTATAACTGATTGTTATTAAGGCAATATCGGTTTAATCTTAGAAACGATATCGATCTCCGGATCAAGTAGAGAAAATTTAATCTTTTAATAATTGAAGATTTGCTCGGAATTTAGAATCCAGTTTAAATGACTTTCTATTCGAAAACATAAATGCTTCCAAATTTCTTTTCAAATTTCGGGGCGCCACCGAAGTAATTCATTCTTTTTAAAACTATTAACAAGAGATTAAAATGGCTGACTTTTTTTACGAATACACCGAAATGCATTCTGATTGATTAATTTTGCAATTAAATTATTTTTTTAAATAGTATTTAAAAGATTTTGTTTTATTTTACATTAAAGAGCACCGCCCACTAAGGCCCAAAGGCTACTCGAGGATAAGGGTAAAAAAAAGTGTGACGATGGTTATAGCAGGACAAAAATTGATTATTCCCGTGAACGGTTCAACAAGAACTTGTTTACAATGGATTTGAAGACGTCCATGTTGTAGTCGGAAGGAAAGCATGCTCGCGGCACTGTGTTCTACAGACGAGCAGTTCTATGAAAGAAGCTCTGCCCATGGAAGTTTCGTTTCGTCTTGGACACTCAGAGGGATAAAGGGAAATCATTGACAGTGGTAGTAGCTAGGCGGGTTATAGTTGTGAACGTTGTACAAGGAGGGACCATAGATTTGAGCTCAGTCGAGAACTTGCCATGAAAATAACGTTAGAGCAAAGAAAGACTAGCAACATCTCTTCTGTAATAGAGTGACTGTAGGGAAGAGAAGAGGACACCCCCCACTAGATTTCGAAGTCGGTTTTGAACTCTGTAAAGGCAGAAAAGTGTGCTCTGAGCGGCACCTCCCCATATGTGGCAGCAGTACCCCCCCATCCTAGAACGTATTTGACTCTTTTAAAGCTAGATGCTAGCGTCGAGCGTGAGACACCTTCTAGAGCGGTAGAATGATCCAACCATTTTTCCAGTGGTTTTAGCAACAGATTTGATGTATGTCTTCCATTCCAAGTCTAAAGAGAAGGGCAATACCAGGAGCTTATCAAAGCAGTGAGCTTCCTCAAGGGGAGAGACTTCCATTTCAACTGGGACAAAGTGAAGATCAGAGCGTTGGTGGTGAAAGGAGGGGAGCTTAGTCTTTGACGCATTAAAAGTAACCAGCCACTTTATTTAATGTTTTTGCATTTTTTATTTCTATATATAATCGATTAATAGTAAATACAAATTTAGTCACTTAGAGGCGAGAAACGCAGGCACATACATGGCACACGAAAAGTGGTCACCTGATTTTATTAATGTTAATAGTAGACATACAAGTTATTCTGTCGTTATTGTTTGTCCCCCGATTTATAAATCTTATGTTTTGAGGCATGTCCGTCCGTCCGTCCGTCCGGATTTTTCTCCGCAACCATCCATTGAATTTCTCTGAAATTTTGCATGAAGTTGTAACTTTGGTCAGGTTAGAAAGTGACATTCTCCGATTTTTGAAATAAAATCTGGTTAACCCTCCTAGGGGGTCAAAAGGCCCCGAAATGGCAAAAAATGACATTTTTTGCCCCATAACTTTTCATCCATCCATTCAATTTCTCTGAAACTTGGCCAAAATGTGGAGGCAATTGTTCCCAATAGAAAATTAGTATAGCTGACCTTGGAAAACATCTGATTAGCGCACCCAGGGGGTCAAAAGCCCCCAAAATGGCAAAAAATGATCCTTTTCTCCCATAACGTTTGATCCATCCATTCAAATTTTCTGAAACTTGGCCAAAATGTAGAG
>OY744548.1:14585605-14673105 GCA_963556195.1 Sepiola atlantica | reverse complement strand
AATTTCCTCAATGTCTAAGTACTCTCCGCACTCTTCTAGTGGACGTCTTGTTAGTGATTTACATCTTCGGTCTTTTCATTCTCCTTGACTTTTCACACATATTTCGTGTGGTATCAGCAGAGGTTGAAGCTTTTTTTAAATTTTAAGTTTTGGGATAAGGGGACACAGTTTATCAAATTTCTACAGTCTTAGTTCCTTTTGGTTTCATGTGGTGTCCCTTTCATGTTTTGTTTTACTTCTATGTGGCTGGTTAGTGTTCGTGATTCATGTAGATTGGTTTCCGCATTTGAGGATTTTCCTTAAGATTTTAGTTTTTTCATTATTGATCACGTTCTATAGTTTCAGTCTTCCCTTTATCGTTGTTTTTATTATTATTATTATTATTATTATTATTATTATTATTATTATTATTATTATTATTATTATTATTATTATTATAACAACGTTGCTTTAATCTCCGATTTCTTTTCCTTCCTCTTTTTTTTTTGTTGCGATCCTTCATTATATCCCCGAGGGGAAAGCTCATCACTCGACTTCCATAATTTCCGTAGTCTCCATGGTCACTCTCTAAAGTACCAATAGCTAACCCTGACCCCGCTCGATCTTACATAACATGACTCACAATGGGGTAATGGGGGAGGGGGGTCACCTCATCACTGATGCTGCTGACCTTTGACCAACCATTGTTGTTTGTATTAATCATGCAATAAAGAAACAAGACCACTAACAATGACACGGGGGGGAAAGGGGTGGGGGATGACCAACTAAAGCCGTATAAAGGATCGAAACACAAGCAGATGATGATGATGATGATGATGATGATGATGATGATAATAATAATAATAATAATAATAATAATAATAATAATAATAATAATAATAATAATAATAATAATAATAATAATAATAATAAGCCTTCGTAAACGCAAGGGGCATTAATTCAGTTGTCCAAACATCAGCAGTGTCTCATTCATCATTCCAGTTTTTGCTGTCCATGGCAGAGAAATTGCAGGAAATAAACATCTTCAAGCTGACACGCAAAGCTAGGAGCAACCGTTTCGTAAACTATTATTAATACTACCGTAGTATCCTCCTTTGACAATGCACTTAATACATCATTTATTTTTTTTCGTACATGCGAAACGACGGTTGTATTTATTACATGCGTCCAAGTATCTGTACAAGAGGTTCTGTCGGTCGCTCGGTCGTTCTGTTCGTTTGTATGTCACTAAAAATAATGGGGATCCCCGGAGTCAACCATTGAGGCCAGGTTAGATTTTTTGAATCAGAAACAAAAGTGAGTTTGCAAAGCTAGTTTTAATTTTTTTTTAAATATATAAAGAAGAAATCTAGAATTAGTTGCTTTCTGTTCCATATATATCCCTGTATTTTTACACCTTTACTTGGCCTTTTGGCCAAGATCAAAGTGTAGTATCTGTTCCGATGGATACTGCACCCCATAGACTGGTATCGTCTTGGCCTTCGGGGCTTGATTCTGCCGGTCTATGGAGTTGTCCTGTGCAGTCCTAGGAGGTTCACCCTCTCAGGCTTTGTCTCCCATCTTTGGGGCCAAGTAAGTTTATTGCTTACTGTCTGAGGCGCCCCTACCGGGGAATGCCGACGGGGCTGCCCAGGCAATTTTTAATTGCCAGAGTGCTCACCTTCTCGGGCGTTGGCTTTTAGGTACCACTTTCCCGACCCTACCTTGGGTCACATCTTACCTTGTAGGAATAAGATAAAACTGGCCTTGTGCTTAACCTCCTGAAGAGTAGGTAAATAATACATAACGTTCAATTCTCAACTGGAAGAGGAGGTAAATAAATACTAGTTAAGTAGTATTACCAATTGTGATGATATACCATGTATACTCATTATATACAAGAAAATGCGCGAAGTAAGATAAACACTGGTCTTGTGCCTAACTCCTGGAGAGGAGTAAATCAATACTCATTATATACAAGAAAATGCGCGAACCATTGGAGCAGCCATGATGCTCCGGTTAAGTTGTTTGAATCAGGAAAATGTTATGATTAATATATATCGCTTTTTTGTTTCATTTTATTTCAGTCAAAGTTCTCAGAAATCAAGGAACTACTTCCTGAGGCTAACACTTGATATCTGTAGGAGATACATAAATATTCCATTAAAGTTTTCCTTCATCTGTCAAACGCTGAGTTAGTAAAGATGTTAAGGACATTAATTTTCCTCTCCCCAATTGACCAGTTGATTATGTTATACTATATATTTCTTGTGGTCTTAGCGGATTCCAGGGCAATAACCTATCTAGTCTGGTGGAGTATCCAGCTAATGCTGTTACTTGAAGTCACGTTACTTGCAGAAGATGCACCATATAAACCAGTGTATAGGCGTGTCGATGGTATCTTATTTGGGCTTTGAATACTATGTTATTTTCAATATTTAGTCAGGGTTTACTTGTAAGTGAAAGTATCCTTATGTCAGATGATACTGACAAACCCTTGTGCAGAGAGACCAAAGACGCTCGAGGGCAGTGTCTAGTAGGCATTCCAACTCCCCTATATATATATGTGTGTGAAAATATATGTTTTTGCATATACTTTTTATACTTTATGTTTACCAACATCTTCCAATTTAAGCTCAACGATTGTCAACCAGTAACATGGCATATTAAAGTAAGCAAAGTCCATTTAAATTCCAAAAGCCAAGGTTTTATTTAATTTTATGAAATATTTTCAAAACCGACAATCGTTAGTGCAATTATTTCTCTCAAAGTAGATAAACCAACATTGGATTATCCCCCTTGAACTCTTCAGAAACTCTTCAGAAAGTACAAAAAGTTCTTAGTTTTAAAAAATATATACCGTAGTGTGAGATGACTGATAAACGTTCAATATATATGCTTTAATATATATATATATATATATATATATATATATATATATATATATATATGTTTTCACATTGTCATCTATTGTAAGCCAGAAGAAAGAACTCAGAATCTCTTCCGACAAAATTTACTTTTCTTATAGCAAAACATAAATGGTTCATTCACGTTTTCTTTCTCTTCCAACTCATAAGAGGGAAAACTATAATTGCATCATCCGGGAATCGAACCCGGGCCGCCCGTGTGGCAGGCGAGCATTCTACCACTGAACTACCGATGCTATGTGTATACATACTTTAAAGATGTTTTGAAATTGCCATCTATTGTAAGCCTGAAGTAAAAGATGAGAATCTCTTCCGACAAAATCTACTTTTATTGTAGCAAAACATAAAGGATTCTTTTCACGTTTTCTTTCTCTTCTAACTCATAAGAGGGAAAACAATAAGTGCATCGGCCGGAAATCGAACCCGGGCCGCCGCCCGCGTGGCAGGCGAGCATTCTACCACAGAATCGCCGATGCCTTCTGAATGTGCATTTTAAAGCTGTTTGGAAATGTCTATCTATTGTAAGTCAGAAGTGAAAGCTTAGAATCTCTTCCGACAAAATTTACTTTAATTAAAGCAAAACACGTTTTCTTTCTCTTCGAGAGGGAAATCCATAACTGCATCGCCGGGAATCGAACCCGGGCCGCCGCCCGCGTGGCAGGCAAGTATTCTACCACTGACCCACAAATGCCAGCTGAATATGCATCTAAAGTTGTTTTCAAATTACCATATATTGTAAGCCTGAAGTAAAAGTTATGAGAATGACAATCTCAGACGCTTGTAAAGTTCGAACCCGGTTACAGAATCATCCTGTACTCCGCAAGCAAGCGTCATAGCCACGAGACATTACCACATCAAGAAATGAAGTCACATATAGAAATACTGTCTCGGGAGTATTCAACGAACGTTATTGGAACATATATATATATATATATATATATATATATATATATATATATATATATATATATATATATATATACGTGTTTGTGTGTATATACGTGTTTGTGTGTATATACGTGTTTGTATGGCCTTACAGGGCGTATCTATTGAGACTGAATGGATATTCGTGTGTATATGTGCGTGTGTACGAATGAGCGATAATGAAAGACAGAGAGATAGTAAGTGTGAGTGTCTGTGCAGTAGGTATATGTCGATAAAACTCAAAGATAATTCGTAGTAATGCTCTTTGCCATGGACCGATAATATAATTAATATAAGATGTGTATTCATTGTTCAGCATGTTCTTCCCTAAGTTATTAAAGTGGTGACAGGTCATGTAATTTCGTATCAAAATGAGGAACAAAACAAAAGGAAAGACAGTAATATCATGAGATAATCAAAATAAATAAAACTTATCTTTGTTCATAAATCTTCTTTGGCAGAAATATTTAACCCAGATAAAAGGAACGAGCGAGAAAAAGAGATAAAAAAGTTTTGACGCCATTTTTATCCGCAGCCGACATTTGTCAATAAATTTCGTACAAGTCTCGTACAAGATCGCGCGTGTTTACACGATCTTTCTTGCAACGTATCGAATTGGCGGGAAACGTTTTCTGTAAACAAACACCGTTTTGATATTCATTTTCAAAACTTTTAAAATTAGTTTCCTAAGAATGTAAACATTGCTTTCTTCAAGTCGGCCATATTGTTTGAGCAACCATCTTGAAATAAAACGCAACTCGATTGCTTTCTAATTCTGCCATGTAATTCCTTTACTTAATCCTAATCAAAGTTTACATAAACCCCAAGTTTTTTTTTCTAATATCTATAAGACTCACGTTTATTTTGCAGTGGCTTAAGAGGGCAGCCCTCTTGAACCTAAACAATTAATTTTTTATATATTTAATTCTTTTATGTATTAATAAATGCATTTGTATCGATGGCAATTCTTTTTTTGAACAAATATATATTGTAACGATTCTAACTAAACTTAAACCATATCGCACATCTACCTTTCAAATATGAAAAGATATATTTCGTAATACAGAGGTGGGGCTTTAAATTTAAATGCCAACCATTCAATCCTTTCTGCAATTCAATAATATTTGGTATTAATACACTTGAGTCTATGCCTTAATTACCCACCAGACTTCGGTCCAACAGTCTTTGTTTTATGGTCGTTCAATGATCTAGGGGACACTTTGGTTATCGTGTCATCAGTAGACACTGAATAAACTTCACATACACCAGACGTTAACCTCACATATATTTATCTGTGAGTTTATCTATAGTGTGTGTCATTCTTATTAGGGAAGTTTATTGTCTTGATGTTATTATTATGTGTTGAAAGTGAAAAATTTGTGTAACTATTTTTCTCCATGAAATTTTAATCATAAAATTTTATTTAAAAACGGTATCATTTGTATTTCATTGTAAACTAAATGTCTTTTCATATCTGTTAAAGTACAGTATAATATAAGGTGACCCCCTAAGACATGACACATATGGAAGCGTTAATAAAATGCACAATCTTTTTTTAAATCCAACCATATTTTGTACAAGAAAACTTTAGTCTATGCCTGGATTGTACACCATGTTTCATTCACGAATTTCCAGCAGTCTTAATTTTATCGTCGTTCAATGATATGGGGGGACTTTGGTGATCGTCTCATCAGGAGACGGTGTGATCCTGAATCGACGTCAAACTCATCGGACTGTAACCTCGCCCCCCAGATTTTTATCTGTGGTGTTATCTCAACGATAATGCCCATCAAAACAATTACCAGACTATTCTCTGACCAGAAAAACGGCTTCGGGGCCAAAATCAGGGCAATGCCAATAGAGAAGTGTGTCTGAGCTATTTACGATTTTTCACATGATATCCAGGTGTGTTTGCGAAGCAGAGCTGGACAATTTAAGAATCTATTTTAATGGCGATAAAACAGTGAACAAGTCAGGCATAGGCGAGAATTGATTATTTGATATAATTGAATTGCGGAAAAAATTATGAATGTTATTACCGATTTAATGGGTGACTATTTTAAGGTCCGTTTGTATCATGAACTTTCCAATCTGAAACGACGCCTAAACCTCTGGTTACACTGGTCAGTGACAGTTTCAATGTCTCACATGATACTTCATTTTAGGCCAGTATTTTGTTCTAAATCCGAGAATTATGACATAATAAGATTTTAAAGTTAGAACATTTGACATTCTCTATTAGCTTTTGTGTAGCGACGCACGTGTTGGAGTTTTTTTCTCCCAAACACGGCCGCCATATTGGATATGTTGCATTATCGTGGATAACACAACGGTGAAATATAAAAGAAAAGATACAATGATAAATAACCGGTTTAATCTACACATGAACACACACATACACACGCATATGTATATACATCTATAGTTATATAAAGTTATGTATATCTATATGTTTATATATTTGTCTGTCGAGGATTCTTAAACAAGTGAACCCATATCATTAATTATGTAACACAGTTGCTAGACTATATTTAGTTTTCTTTAGTTTAATGTTAACAGGGGAACAAAGAAGTTGCACGTCTTTCGTGAAAATTCAGATGGCTCCGATTGTATTAAAATTTTAACACTAGGTATTAGACATAATTTATAAATATTCTGCAAATATCAGTTTCTGTAGAGCGCATACTATGAGCACTACATCCCATTTAGAAAATTCAAATATTTCAGATTTGCATTGAATTTTACCGATAGTTATTAAATATCGATTAAAAAAGATTCTCTAAGTGTTACCTTTTTCTTAAGACTCCCTTAAGTATGAACCTTAATTTAAGACAGTGTCTAGAATAAAAATCATGTAAGGTTTATTTGTCAAAATTTTAATAAGGATTCTAGACACAAGGTTTAGTAACATTATATGATTACTTTACTTTTCGTAAGCTTTCTACCGTGCTAGAAATCTACTTACACCTGACAGTATCCTATATCTCTACAAAGCCATTATTCGTCCATTGTCACATCTGGACTGGTGCACCATTTACTTGTCTCACTATCTTAGACAAGGTCCCAAAAAGAGTCTCCAATCTGATAGGACCCTCACTATCCACCAAGTTCCAGTCGCTGTCCCATTGCCGCAATGTTGCATCCTACTGCTTGTTTTACAAATACTTCAATGGAATGTACTCCGATGAACTTGACGTAAATACATTCAACCAACCCGACAACTAGCTAAATCCCATCTATTCATTATGGAATCCCCCAGATACCGGAAAGCCTTCTACTCCAATAGCTTCATTTCTAGAGCTTCAGGCCTATGGAACTTCCTCCCTGCTCCTTGTTTCAACGACTGTTCCGTCATGTAGAAATTTAAAACTAGTGTGTACAAGTATCTTGCTGCAGAGCTCCCAGTTTAGGATGACCCCTTAAAACTTTCACCCTAATTCTCAGTAGCACCTTACGTTTACAGTGGCAACTTGGCTTCTTTGGGGGTAAACTAAGTTAACAAAAAGTGGTTATAACATTTTTATTTTGTTTTGTTTGAGAAATTAATTTTCTCGTTGTTGAGGAGTATTTTTCTCGTATATTTTCGTAGATACATACACACAGTGGCAATAAAATACATTAATCAACTGTACGAAATAATCCAATTTATATAAGTGTTCTTTTAATTATTAAAGTGGTTTAACCCCAAAAGTAATGTCATAAGAAAAATGAATTTGTTTTATAAAAATGTATTTCAGAAATAGACGTCTTTCTCGAAAGCATTTAAAATCAAAGGAAAATTAGAAAAAAATGAAAGTATTGTTTTTCTCTTCCGTCTGAAATGTGTCTATAAATCTTTTGCTAATTCCCATAGAGGATTAAAAGTGTTTACAGACTTTTATTTACATCATTCGCTGTAACATCTAAGCGGGAGGAGTTTTGTTTAATCAAACACCATTTTGATATTCCTTTTCAAAACCTTTAAAATTGGTTTCGCAAAAATGTAAATATTGCTCCGTTCAAGTCGGCCATATTGTTTGACCGACCATCTTGAAATAACACGTAAATCGATTGCTTTCTAATTCGTCGATATAATTCTTTTATCTAAAATTTTCATGAAGCCACCATTTTCTATTTTCGAAGATTTCTATAACACTTTCGTTTAAAAAATTTTTTTTTAACATAGTTCACCCCAAACAAGGCAGGCCACCACTGTAGACGTAAGGGGCTACTGAGAACAAAAAGGGAGAAGGTTGGGGGGGTCACCATTAATTGGGATCTGCGCAGCGAAATGTCTGTTTACAGTAGTTTTAAATTTCTGCATGTCAGTACTGTCAGGGAAACAGGGGGCAGGGAGGGAGTTCCAGATGGCCAGCAGAACGAGGAAATAAGCTATTTGAGTAGAAGGTTCTCCGGCATCTGGCGACCTCCACAGTAAATGGATGGGATTTAGTTTATTGTCGAGTTGGTCTAGTGAATTTACGTCGAGGGGCGCCAGAGTTCATCGGAGCACATTCCATTGAAGTATTTGTAAAAACAAGCACAAGGATGCTACATTGCGGCGATGGGATAGGGACTGGAGCTTGATTGACAGTGAGGGACCTATTAGATTGGCGACTCTTTTTTGGACCTTGTCAAGGAGGGAGAGACCAGTAGATGATGCACCAGCCCAGATGTGACAAGGAAAGCACTGTCCAACGTAAAAATATTATTTATTAATTTTGATTACTTTATTCGTAAGATTATTCGTAGATATGCTCACTTCCATGAAACAATGAAATAATTAATATATGCGTTTGTATTTATTGAAACTATATAAGGTCGAGTGGTATCGTACCAAAATTAAAAAGAAAATGAAAATAATTACTTAATCAAAATAAATAAAACTTATGTTTGCATAGACATCTTCTTTAGCAGAAATATTTAAACCAGATAAAAGAATTAAAACTAAAAAAATAGAAATTTTTTGACATTTTTTATCCACAGTCGACATTAGTCAATAAATTTCGTACAAGTCTCGTACAAGATCGGGCGTGTTTACATGAGTTTACATATAGCGTATCGAATTGGCAAGAAACGTTTTCCGTAAACAAGATTCATTTTTTAAACCATTCAAATTTCGCAAGACTATATTGCAGTTATACATCCAGTAATATAATATCAAAAGTCAAAAAACAATGAAATACTTGATTTTATCAAAATAAATGATAGTTCTTTCTCAAATTAAATAATCCCCCCAAATAAATCATCTCAATTTGTTAATGCATCGCGTATAAGATCACGTACAAGTTCACGCGTGTTTACACATTTTTACTTACAACATTCGCTGACACGTCTCGAATTGTCGGAAAACGTTTGCCATAAACAAACATCGTTTCGATATTCATTTTCAAAACCTTTAAAACTAGTTTCGTAGGAATGTACACATTGCTTTCTTCAAGTCGGCCATATTGTTTGAGCAACCATCTTGAAAAAAAAACAAACAAACGCATCTCAATTGCTTTCTAATTCGTCCATGTAATTCTTTTATTTAATCCTAATTAAAGTTTCCATAAAGCCCGAGTTTGGATTTTCAAAGATTTCTATAAGACTCAAGTTTGCATTCAGCGGCTCAACAGACCAGCACTCTACAACGTAAACAACTCTTTGCTTTATTCATTTTGATTCGTTTATTAAATAACAACTTTGATTCGGTAAGATTTTATATTGACGTCATCAAACCGGTTGTGGAATGGATAACGCAACGCGCATGAGCAACCGGAAGCGCTGATGCGCGTATATTACTTTTCTAAAATGGCGATTGATCAGTTAATAGATAAATATACTAGTTGGAGAAAATATCTATCTTTTTCGTATTGACACCTCGAATTTAGGGTCAATGTTTGGATTAATGAAGTTTATAAACAAAAACAAATATTTTACAAATCTTTTTTCACGCCTCAGTTCGACTGCATTTCATTAACACGAGCGAATAATGTCTATCAAAGTTGTATAGCAGCAAAACTGGAATGGTTCACACACCGGAGACTTGCTGTCACTTTACCTACAAAAGTTACGAAATAATTATACCTAGCCTAAATTACTCTCTCACTCTCACACACACACACACACACACCACACTCTCTCACACACACACACACCACACACACTCTCTCTCACACACACACCACACACACACACAACACCCATACACTCTCTCACACATACACACTACTCACTCTCACACACACACTACTCACTCTCACACTCTCACACACACACACCACACTCTCATACACACACCACACACACACACACACCACACTCACACACACACTACTCACTCTCACACTCTCTCTCTCACACACACACACTACTCACTCTCACACTCTCACACACACCCTACTCACACTCTCTCTCTCTCACACACACACTACTCACTCTCTCTCTCTCTCTCTCACACACACTACTCACACTCTCACACACACACACACACTACTCACACTCTCACCCACACACACTCACACACTCACACACCCACACGCGCACACACATACGCACCCACACACGCACCCCCCACGCACACACACACACGCACACAAACACACACTCATACATACACACCACCACACGCACACACATACACACACACGCACACACACACGCGCACACACTCCCACACTCACACACTCACACCCCCCCCCACACACACGGGTTAAACTTCAGTAACCAGTAGTTAATATCTGCGGTTAGGTTTAAGCGAAACCAAAAGTTAACAAATAAATTATAAGATCGCGATTCAGATCGTGTGTTTAGTCAACCTGACGATCACTAAGAGCGTGAAACCATTCGCAAACCCACGTAATTTATTCAAGTACGATATTGGCAGGTAAGAAAAGCGAAAAATGAATTATCTTACGACTACGCTAAGAGAAATTATAGTGCTTATGTATTATTGTTTGCATACCAACTACCGTTTAACAAGACTACTTTATTCAATATAGAAGAGTACCGTTTTGGAGCACTAGAGAGAGCTTACGTCCTGTCTAGAGCATATATATATAGTATATGTTGGGTATCTATCTATCTATTTCTCTCTCTCTCTCTCTCTCTCTTTCTCTCTCTCTCTCTCTCTCTCTCTCTCTCTCTCTCTCTATATATATATATATATATATATATATATATATATATGGTAAATCAATGAAAATTGATTAGACCTGCAAATGGAAGCAACTCAATATCTTCAGTTGTTCAAAACAAGGAGCAGTTTAGTTAATAAAACATTTATTTTTCTTCTCTTTCATTCCTTAAACCAGGCTTTTCAAAGATTACAATCTTATCATCAGATGAGAAGATTTTAATCTTTGAAAAGCCTGCTTTAAGAAATGAAAGAGAAGAAAAATAAATGTTTTTATTAACTAAACTGCTCCTTGTTTTGAACAACTGAAGATATTGAGTTGCTTCTATTTGCAGGTCTAATCAATTTTCATTGACTTACATATTTTTGCTCTATCCAGTATATTGAGATTTCCTTATTTCACAATAGGTCCAACTCTCTAAAAGTTTACCTTTTAGTTATAATTTTCATATATATATATATATATATATATATATATATATATATATATATATATATAGTTGTTCTTATTGTAAAATTAATTAATAAATATGTATATATATGAGAGAGAAAGAGAACAAAGAGAGAGAGAGAAAGTGAGATTGGCTCCTCTAATACTGATTGTTGCAGGGTGGCATGAAATATGTGCGTACGGGTTGATTTTAAAATGATATATATTTTTTTTAATTGTTCTAAGCTCTCGCTAGATGGAGCACTTTAAGTAAGTTGACAACATACCTTCATTTATAGCGTAATGCGATACTCTAGGTCCCGCCTATTGAGTTCCTTTGACAGCCTAGTGATATGTTCGCGGAATTAGCGATTTAGACGTTAATTCATTCTCGCATTTCCATGGCAAGCGTAGTGACCACAACGGTACACGCTCCGACTACTGAGTCAAATATGATATTGGTATTGGTGTTCGAATCCTGTAACCGACAGAGATTCCCTCCGCCCATACTCACGCAGATTTGACATGAAACACAT
Organism: Sepiola atlantica; assembly: GCA_963556195.1. Classification (NCBI taxonomy): domain Eukaryota; kingdom Metazoa; phylum Mollusca; class Cephalopoda; order Sepiida; family Sepiolidae; genus Sepiola; species Sepiola atlantica. The sequence continues at coordinate 14,661,213 of OY744548.1, read as the reverse complement.
GTGTATATGGGTTATTTTTAATATAATATTTATTTATAAATAATTGTTATATATATATATATATATATATATGTGTTTGTGTGTGTGTGTGTGTCTGTATGTGTGTGGATATCATTCAGCATGGCGCACCATTCAGGTCAATTGATAAGCGATCATTAACTGCACTGCCTAGAAAAACATTAGATGTGAAAAACAACGACATTCTATATACAATCAAATGAAATATATTAGAACCCCAAAGATCTTATGTTGCAGATTTTCAAGAATGTAACCGTTACACCAACGAAAAGTTGAGGATTTTACAGGCTTTTATCAGAATGTTAATTTTGAGGTTTTAAAAACGCCTGCATGGCAGTAAACTCTCCTTTTAAACTGGACTAGGCGAGGTGAGAGCCCATCACCATAATAATTGACCAAGTTTAAATGAATAGGCGAGTGTGTAAGTATACTCCCACTCAAAAAGCAAGTCAGGTCGCAACTAATGTAACCATAATATTACATCTTTCACGTCTTAATTCTACAGCATAATCTCTATATAAAGTTAGGCATGCATGCTAAACTACTTAAACGATCATTATAAATAAAATTTGGAACGAAGCTACAAAGCGTTACTGTGAGTAATTTGAGCTATATTTAGTTTAATTCAGTTTTATTAAAAGGCAGAAAAAAGGGAAGTTTTTCGAGAAAAGGGTTCTTACGAGTAATATTATGGCAACAACCTTCCATTAAAAATTAAAATATATCAAATTTGCATTGAATTTGCTCCAATTAATTTTAATGTCTTTTTAAAACCCCTTAAGCTTAAACCTTTTCCTCGGTAGAAATCATGTAAAGGAGTTTGATAAAAATTTAAATAAGGATTCTAGACATAAGACTTAGTAGCATTATATGTTTTATCTTAATCCTTGCGAGGCGACATAACATTTGTGAAAAAAATTCCTGTTCTAAGTTTCTGATTTAATTTTCTCATCCTGGGTTTTGTATACTTTTATATATATATATATATATATATATATATATAGTCTCGGAAGTTTCTCAACTATTAAAACTATATTAAAAAAAACAACTTATAGTCCCAAGTCTTCCAGTGGAAAATCAATCATGTAAGTCAATTTATTTTTTACAGTTATTATATTAGTTTATTTCTAACACTATTTTAAGGGATCATCAGTTGTTTGCCATGAAAAACTGTTTCGGGAATTTATATATATATATATATATATATATATATATATGTTGAATATAAGAGACAACTCATGTCTAGATATCCTTTGGTAGATCCTTTCAATGGTCCGAATTAGGATCTTAGTTTCGGAGGGGAATTATCTGACGAATTTGCCATATTTTGGATTTGTCTCCCAAGTACTTTCGGATCCATCTGAGTCCATCTTCGGGAGAATAAGGTTTATCAGGTATAGACAATCTGTTAGTATTTATAGAGGGTTTTTGGCGGGAATTATGTACTAAGTACGAAACTATATTTGGAGCTATACACATTTTAGAATATTATAACTGATATTAAAGTCAATTCTATTAATTAGGGTTTGTTTTTGGTTTTATATATAGGGCTTCTGATATATGGAGTGTTTGTTTGTTAGTACTAAATCCTAAGATTTTGGTATATCTAGATATGAGTTGTCTCTTATATTAAACAGTACTTGCCTGCAAGAGAACATGCTACCTAGATACACACACACACACACACACACACACACACACACACACACACACACACACACATATATATATATATATATATATATATATATATATATATATTGTGAGATCCAACACAGTTTGTTGTTGTAGATCACTTTCGCTGCTCGTTGTAAAATACCCGCCGACTCGGTATTTACAAAGTTAAATTCCTCCTTAATTATTAGCTAATTTGCGGTGGCCGACGGGGGAACACTCTTGACTACGAATAAGTGGCGATTTGTGATCGGAGTTCGAGCCCGCCGACCGTCGGGAATTAACTTCCTGCACTGAAAATTGCGTTAGCATGAAACATCGATGTCTGTAGGTAATAAATTATTAATATATATATATATATATATATATATATATATATATATATATGTGTGTGTGTGTGTGTGTGTGTGTGTGTGTGTGTAATGAAGGAGATGACATGGCAAAAACGTTTAAAATCCGAGGGCGAGAAACATGTCACTATTGTATCTATTTGCTTCCAATCGTTTTTCAAATATTTCTCTCTCCTAACAAAGCCAGTGTAGATGACAATCATGACTTCCCTGTGAGAAGCGGGGGTGCAAATTCGGTAAGGAACTCCCAATTTACCGCAGCGCTAATGACAACTTCCATCGCCATTAACTCTATCATTATCCTCATTAAATCCGCCTCCATTCTCTTCGCGCATGCGTGGTCGAGCCGAAGCAGCGCTTGTTTACGCGCATCTTTTCCCCCCTTAACCTTGGATCGGATTTCTTTCTTTCTTCTGATTTATTTATATTTACGTATGTATCTCTCGTTTATATGTGGAGGAAGCGGCCGCGGATGATTTTTCTCACATTTTGATGAATGGAGATAACAAAACTAGAGGTAACTTTGAAAATCGTGACCTGAAGTACAATTCAATTCGCTATATTTTAATAGAATACTTGCAAAGAGCTAGAACCTTGTCAAAGCGAATTATAAAAGAGGGAAGGGGTTTTATTCATAGGTAATCGTCCAAAAATCAACGGTCACGGTGCGTTCAGTGCCTCTTGAACTGTGTGAACTTCGACAGCATGTAACACGACCCAGTGAACTAAACCAACACATAGCCCAAGGAAGATTCAGCGGAAATAGTCACAGGTATAATTTCTATGAGTTTCTATGAAATCTTCTCTGTGGAGCAGAGGTGTAGAAGAGGTAACACGGCACCCTATTGTTACGGCGCATACTGTTAAATGGTGACATTGTAGTTAGACAGACAGGCAGATAATATACCCGAGTTGAAAGGACGGTAACGTATTTGACGATGACGTTCTTAACTGCATTCACGGGTTTAATTTAATTACCAGCTGGAAATATTGCAATGTGTTTAATTACACTTGATAGCTGATATCTTATCGCCCATTCCTTTCGTCAATGAAAGCTGTGTAACGTTACGGCCACAAGTGATATATATTTACTTACCGATGGGTAGGTAACCATTTTACACCCGTGTCCTCGTTGTGAACCCAGGTGGGGCATAAACGCACGCGTGTTGATCTTCTCATCGCCGCCATAATCGTTCTGCGTGACCTTCATCATCATCATTGTCGGTGTGAGAAAGGATTTTATTTACTCCTCCCCAGGGGTTAGGCACAAGGCCAGTTTTATCTTACTCCCACAAGTAAGATGTGACCCAAGATCGGGTCGAGAAAGTGGGGTTTGAAAAGCCAGCGCTCGAGAGGTGAGCACTCTGGCCATTTAAAAATTGCCTGGGCAGCCCCGTCGGCATTCCCCGGTAGGGGCGCCTCAGACAGTAAGCAATAAACTTACACCTCCCCAAAGAGGGGAGGCAAAGCCTGGGAGGGTGGACCTCCTAGAACTGCGCAGGACAGGCGTGCAGTATCCATCGGAACAGATACTACACTTTGATGTGAGCAAGGATACCCCTTCATTCGTTGGTACAAACCAAGCAGACACTTGGTGTTTGGTATCTAAAGGTTTATTCAAAGAACAGAAACAGAAAACAGATTGACTTCTTATGCGTGATAGGGAGAGAGAGAGAGAGAGAGAGAGAGAGATAGAGATAGAGATAGAGATAGAGATAGAGATAGAGTGACAGACAGACATGGTATTTAATTCTCTCCCACAGCAGGAATATGTGACACAAGGTCGGAAAGTGGGGGAAGAATCAAGACAGCGCCCCTAAAGAGGGAGCACTCTGGCATAGTAAAAATAGCCTGAGCAGCCCCGTCGGCATTCCCCAGTCAGAGGGCCTCAGGCAGTAAACGATAAAATTACTCCGCTCCAAAGATTGGAGGCAAAGCCTGGGAGGGTGCATCTCCTAGGACAACCTAAGATAGTATACCTCAGCTCGGCAGGTAAAAGGCCACCGCAATGGCCCAGTTCCTGCCGGACTGATTGTCGAGAACGAATCCTCGACGGGTATTACCCGATCCAGACGTCCTCAATCAACCAAAGTTAATGAGAGACTAAACAGGAAGGGGTTACAGACAGCCAGATAGATAGACACATATATATAGTATACATTTTTATTTATACAAACATTATTGGTTACATATGTGCATAGATGTTTCGGTTGTACTCGTCACAGAGAGTCAACCACTTCAAACCAAAGAAGGCAGAGAAGTGAGCTTCAACGGATTTACATCTACAGAAACTAATACAATACATGTACCACATATATATATATATATATATATATATATATATATTATTTTTGTTCTTTCCAGCTTACATCCTACCCGGGACTTTGCATTGCCCACAACTTTTTAAAAACATACTACTACTATTCCCAGCAATGCTTCAAGAAAACTACCATTCTCCGTAAATATATATAGAGAGAGACATACGCATAAATATAAGTATAGTTATATGTATGTATACACATACAAAAATATATACGTAAATATATATATATATATATACATGTATATATATATACATGTACATATATATACGTATATACATGTACACATGTACATATATATATATATATATATATATATATATATATATATATATATACTTATGTACGTACAAACTGCTTATAAATGTGTTTATAACGTATATTGCAAACTCTATAGTTGACTGCTGTAGACCTGATTCGAAGTGACTTCCTTCAAGCCAAATTGGGACAAAGTGCTTTAGTCTGCAATATTGTAAACGATCTTTCTTTTGCTTCCTATGTACAATCGCCAGACATTGGATGCTAATCAGCTCTAATTCTTCCGTATTATCTTACTATGCCCGCATCCATTAAGGGAATGTCAATACCACTTATTTCTGATCATCGGTCGAATCGGTCATCGAATCTGACTCACTCGGCTGAGAATTTTTTCCGCTAGAAATTACGGCAAAGCCGACGAGACTCGCTGAATAGAGTCGACCAAAGTATTCGGTTCAGTTTTGTCGGCATAACAACACGTTTATAGCGGTACGTTATGCAGATGCACAATGACCATTGTAAACGGTTAGTTGTACACGACTCGTTGCGATTTTCTCTCAGTTTATGCTTTTATTCTTGGCCTTTTGGCTAAGATCAAAGTGTAGTATCTGTTCCGATGGATACTGCACCCCATAGACTGGTATTGTCTTGGCCTTCGGGCCTTTATTTACGCCGGTCTATGGGTCTGTCCTGTGCAGTTCTAGGGGGTCCACCCTCCCAGGCTTCACCTCCCCTCTTCGGGGAGGAGTAAGTTTATTGCTTACTGCCTGAGGCGCCCCTACCGGGGAATGCCAACGGGGCTGCCCAGGCAATTTTTAAACCCCACTTTCCCGACCCGACCTTGGGTAACATCTTACTTGTGGGAGTAAGATAAAAAACTGGACTTGTGTCTAACTCCTGGAGAGGAGTACATCAATACTTGCGTAGAGAGTTTTGGCGGCAGAACAATACTTCATTAAAAATAAAATAACAATATTATTTTTTTTTCAAACGATGATGTAAATAGTTATTCAATAAATGTTAACAATTAATAGTTAATTAATAAAATGTCTTCCTTTTTTTTTAAATATAAATATTAGAAAGTTTGATTGGATGTGATTTAGATGGTAATCTCAGTACTCACCTCATTATTCCAATAGAGGTTTAGTTAGGACCCTCCCTCTTCGGTCTTCTGATCCTCCGTGACTTTTTATGACTATTTTGTGAGGCATCAGTCGAGGCTGGTGCCATTTATTTTTATGATGGGTAAGCAGTTTATGAAGTTTCTTGCAGTTTCTGTTCCTTGTGTTCATGTGGTGGTGTTCCTCCTGTGGTTTGTGTTTTCTTTCTGTTATAATATCCGTGTGATCGGTTACCGTTCGTAGCTTCATCATCATCTTCTTCTTCTTCTTCTTCGTCTTCTTCTTCGTCGTCGTCCTCCTCCTCCTCCTCATCATCATCATCATTATTATTATTATTATTATTATTATTATTATTATTATTATTATTATTATTATTATTATTATTATTATTATTATTATTATTATTATTATTATTATTATTATTATTATTATTATTTACTCACTAGGAGTTATCACGCTGGTCATCGTCAGTGATCGCCCACTGCCAACAACCTGTGGTATTCCCTGGAGTCTGAGTGAAAACAAGTCTCCTCAGACTTCCAGTATGCTCCACCTCTTTTCGTTCATCACCGCTGATGACCTTGCGGTATCTCAACAGCCACCCACCACCGATTTCCCGCTGATAAGGGCCATTGGTCCCCTCTGGGGGCCGAGTGGCAACAAGCCTCCCCAAGGTCCCAGAGCTGTCCGCGCTCTTCCAGTGGAGGTCTGGTTTGCGCTTTCTCTCCTCGACCCTCTGTCCATAATTATTATTATTATTATTATTATTATTATTATTATTATTATTATTATTATTATTATTATTATTATTGTTACGAATAAGTATTATCAGTGTGTAGTATTCTTAGATAACAGTAAAGAGACTCCTTATTCTGCAATCTAATTTATATAGTGTTTATTGTGAATATAGACACACATACGTGAATTAGATTTCAACGCTGCCAAAAAAGGCACTCTTACTCTAAATTGCAAGATACGTATGAGAAAATTCCCTCGTCGGGCAATCTATTGGTCACGCTTCAGTTATAAATATCACTAGACGTGCCTGTGACCCATCGGGTCACAACCACTCCCATTATCCATTCGGCTTTGATTTCATTTGAAAATTCATAAACTGTTACGTCTCTGTTGATATATTCTTTTTACATAACCAAAAATACTAATTCACTTTACTTCTATTATTATTATTATTATTATTATTATTATTATTATTATTATTATTATTATTATTATTATTATTATTATTATTATTATATGTTCTTTTTAAAAATAATTTATCATTCTTATATAGAAGTAGAAAGATATACTATTTTGCCGTCTGATTTACATAGATGCTTGTTGTGTGTATAGACACTAGCATGTAAATTAGATGAACATATTTTTATTCTTAATTAATTTTATATATATATATAAATAAAGAGACTCGCCGTTAAAACATTTATAAAATAATGTGACTCTTTTAAAAGGTGATAACGTACGTACAAACATGAAATGCATTACCCTATTATTATTATATAGACTTGCAGAACCCGACAATCCGGCGCTCCTTTTTAAAAAAGGGTGGATGGTGTAACGTACGTACAAACTGAAAGTGCCTTATTTAATTTATCTTCCTTCCACAAGGTAAGATGTGACACAAGGTCGGGAAAGTAGGATTTGAAAAGCCAGCGCCCGAGAAGGTGAGCACTATGGCCTACAAAAAATGCCTGGGCAGCCCCGTCGGCATTCCCCGCTAGGGCACGCCTCAGGCAGTAAGCGATAAACTTACTCCGCCCCAAAGAGGGGAGGCAAAGCCTGGGAGGGTGGACGTCCTAGAACTGCACAGGACAAACCCAGAGACGGCGGAATCAAGACCCGAAGGCCAAGACGAAACCGGTCTATAGGGTGTAGTATCCATCGGAACAGATACTACACTTTGATCTTGGCCAAAAGGCCAAGAAATTACGACAAGAAAGTGCCTTATTTTTATATAGATTGTAGGGTAAGCTATTTTTTAAACTTGGATATTTTTCAGGAGCAATGGAGAAAACATTATTATACGTTATTAGAGCCTTCTCTGACCAGAAAAATCTAATTTTCAAAAAAATAAATCATTGTAGAGTAACTAACTGACCCTTCAGCTATAAGCGCGCCTCTTTAGAAACGTATTCTCATTATGCATGCTTACGCATGCGTATTGGAGTCATTATAAAACCAACAATAGGTTTTATATAACGCCTCCATAATCTTTTATTCTGTTTCCTTTTTTCTTTCTTGATTTCGGTACAAATCAGATCCGATCTCATTGCCTTTAGATTGCTATGAGGCAGAGTTCAATCCAGTGGCACTTTTTTTTTACATATAGAGATGCGCCCTCGTATTTCTATCCAAAGTTTTGTCCGTCGCTTCAAGGTCCTAATTTACTTGCCCCCCTACGAGGACGGAGTTGAACATGAGGTCGGTTTTTAATGTGAGGAAAATTTAGCTCCCCTAAACAATGGCACTCTGCATTAGGACAAAAATAAAGATTGTGTAAGTCTAGAATGGTTTCTACTTTACTGACCGAGGACAGAAAAGATGGTGTAGTATCAGAACAGATACAACGCTTTGCTCCGAGCCAAAAGGCCAAAAGGCCAAAAGGCCAATTTCGCATTTTCTTGTCTCTTCACGAGTGTAGAATGAGACACAAGGTGGATTTTTAATATGAGGAAAATCCAGTTCCCCAGAAAGGGGCATTCTGGATTAGGACGAAAATAAAAGTTTCGTTAGTTTGGGCGGATTTCACATTCATTGAGTGAGGACAGAAAAGATAAAGTACAGTATCTGAACCGATACTACAATTTGCTCCTAGCCAGATGATCAAAGAGTTCGCTACATTGATAACGCTATTTGTCGTGCTTCAGTAGTAAATATAATTTTCGTCATTAAATGCGTAGCATGGAATGACACTATGTGTGTTACATACACAGAAATATCTATTATTATTATACAAAATCTGAGTCAATCAACGTATTTTTCCTTTAGGCTTTTCCTATGTACTTTAATTAAACAAAATACATGCTACAATATACACTTATTCTGGGATTAAGTTAGGTTTTAAAAAATGGTCTGTCACGCTTAAGTTTGAAATAAAATGTTTCTTAGTCTGTCACGCTTAAGTTTGAAATGATATGTTCGTCTGTCTGTCATGCGTAAATTTGAAATAAAATGTTTCCTAGTCTGTCACGCTTAAGTTGTAAATGATATGTTCGTTCGTCTGTCACGCTTAAGTTTGAATAATATGTTTGTTGGTCTGTCACGCTGGATTTTTAAATATGTTCGTCTGTCTGTCACGCATACGTTTGAGAGGATATATTCGTTCGTCTGTCACGCTTTTTTTAATAATATTTTCGTATTACTGTCACGCGTAAGTTTGAAATGATATGCTCGTTCGTCTTCCAGGCTTACGATTAAAATGATATATTCATTCGTCTGTCAAACTTAACTTTGAAATGATATGTTCGTCTGTCTGTCATGCGTAAGTTTGAAATAATATGTTTCCTAGTCTGCCACGCTTAAGTTTGAATAATATGTTCGTTGGTCTGTCACGCTTTATTTTGAAATGATATATTCGTTCGTCTGTCACGCTCGTTTGAATAATATGTTTGAAATATAATTTTGATCACAAAACGCAAAGGATATATGAACGTATGTAACTTTAAATGCGTATAAGCATTTCTCATAAGCGTGTCTGTCGATCTGCCACGTTTTATTTTAAAATAGCATACTTTTTGGTCTGCTTCGTTTAAGTCTAAAATTACATTTTCTTTTAATGAAATCGCGTTATAATTATAATATGCGTCTACGAGAGGTAGCGCTGGTGGGCTGGATAACAACGCGAACTGACCACCCGGGTGTATCAACTTCGAATCCAGTGCCATAGCACCACTTGAACTCATGGATGTTGGCAAGCTTCACGTGTTACCTTCTGTGAGTACCTGGGTCTTGAAACAATTGGGGAAACCAATGCCAATAACAGAATCAACCTTTTAAAATAATCGCACTATTCTGAGTCATACGAAAGTGTTTAAGAATGGTATTAGTGTGATATAATTTAGGACACAAAGGTGGCTGTGGTGAAGTACATACCGGAATTATGGATGTTGGCAACCTTCACGTGGTCATTTCTCTAAGTAGCTGATTCAAGAAACAATTGTAGAAACCAATGTCAATAACAGAATCAACCTTTTAAAATAATCGCACTATTCTGAGTCATACGAAAGTGTTTAAGAATGGTATTAGTGTGATATAAGTCAGGACACAAAGGTGGCCGTGGTGAAGTACATACCGGAATTATGGATGTTGGCAACCTTCACGCGGTCATTTCTCTAAGTAGCTGATTCGAGAAACAATTGTAGAAACCAATGTCAATAACAGAATCAACCTTTTAAAATAATCGCACTATTCTGATTCATACGAAAGTGTTTAAGAATGGTATTAGTGTGATATAAGTTAGGACACAAAGGTGGCTGTGGTGAAGTACATACCGGAATTATGGATGTTGGCAACCTTCACGTGGTCATTTCTCTAAGTAGCTGATTCGAGAAACAATTGTAGAAACCAATGTCAATAACAGAATCAACCTTTTAAAATAAACGCACTATTCTGAGTCATACGAAAGTGTTTAAGAATGGTATTAGTGTGATATAAGTTAGGACACAAAGGTGGCTGTGATTAAGTACATACCGGAATTATGGATGTTGGCAACCTTCACGCGGTCATTTCTCTAAGTAGCTCATTCGAGAAACAATTGTAGAAACCAATGTCAATAACAGAATCAACCTTTTAAAATAATCGCACTATTCTGAGTCATACGAAAGTGTTTAAGAATGGTATTAGTGTGATATAAGTTAGGACACAAAGGTGGCTGTGGTGAAGTACAAACCGGAATTATGGATGTTGGCAACCTTCACGTGGTCATTTCTCTAAGTAGCTGATTCGAGAAACAATTGTAGAAACCAATGTCAATAACAGAATCAACCTTTTAAAATAATCGCACTATTCTGATTCATACGAAAGTGTTTATAAATGGTATTAGTGTGATATAAGTTAGGAAACAAAGGTGGCTGTGGTGAAGTACAAACCTTAATTTTGGATGTTGGCAACCTTCACGCGGTCATTTCTCTAAGAAGCTGATTCAAGAAACAATTGTAGAAACCAATGTCAATAACAGAATCAATCTTTTAAAATAATCGCACTATTCTGATTCATACGAAAGTGTTTAAAAATGGTATTAGTGTGATATAAGTTAGGAAACAAAGGTGGCTGTGGTGAAGTTACAACCGGAATTATGGATGTTGGCAACCTTCACGCGGTCATTTCTCTAAGTAGCTGATTCGAGAAACAATTGTAGAAACCAATGTCAATAACAGAATCAACCTTTTAAAATAATCGCACTATTCTGAGTCACACGAAAGTGTTTAAGAATGGTATTAGTGTGATATAAGTTAGGACACAAAGGTGGCTGTGGGGAAGTACATACCGGAATTATGGATGTTGGCAACCTTCACGTGGTCATTTCTCTAAGTAGCTGATTCGAGAAACAATTGTAGAAACCAATGTCAATAACAGAATCAACCTTTTAAAATAATCGCACTATTCTGATTCATACGAAAGTGTTTAAGAATGGTATTAGTGTGATATAAGTTAGGACACAAAGGTGGCTGTGATTAAGTACATACCGGAATTATGGATGTTGGCAACCTCCACGCGGTCATTTCTCTAAGTAGCTGATTCGAGAAACAATTGTAGAAACCAATGTCAATAACAGAATCAACCTTTTAAAATAATCGCACTATTCTGAGTCACACGAAAGTGTTTAAGAATGGTATTAGTGTGATATAAGTTAGGACACAAAGGTGGCTGTGGGGAAGTACATACCGGAATTATGGATGTTGGCAACCTTCACGTGGTCATTTCTCTAAGTAGCTGATTCGAGAAACAATTGTAGAAACCAATGTCAATAACAGAATCAACCTTTTAAAATAATCGCACTATTCTGATTCATACGAAAGTGTTTAAGAATGGTATTAGTGTGATATAAGTTAGGACACAAAGGTGGCTGTGATTAAGTACATACCGGAATTATGGATGTTGGCAACCTTCACGCGGTCATTTCTCTAAGTAGCTGATTCGAGAAACAATTGTAGAAACCAATGTCAATAACAGAATCAACCTTTTAAAATAATCGCACTATTCTGATTCATACGAAAGTGTTTAAGAATGGTATTAGTGTGATATAAGTTAGGACACAAAGGTGGCTGTGGGGAAGTACATACCGGAATTATGGATGTTGGCAACCTTCACGTGGTCATTTCTCTAAGTAGCTGATTCGAGAAACAATTGTAGAAACCAATGTCAATAACAGAATCAACCTTTTAAAATAATCGCACTATTCTGATTAGTACGAAAGTGTTTAAGAATGGTATTAGTGTGATATAAGTCAGAACACTAAGATGGCTGTGGTGAAGTACAAACCGGAATTATGGATGTTGGCAACCTTCACGTAGTCCCCTCTGGACGTAACTGATTCGAGAAACAAATGCAAACACAATCAAATCGATCTACAAATTTGGCCCATATTAATTAATACACATTTACTTTTTTCTTGCGACCACGGTTTCCTATAAGAGGTTCTGTCTGTCCGTCCATTTATAGGTCCCTCTGTCTGTCACGGTTAAGCTTTAAATAGCATTTTCATGGCTAAAAGTTCACATTTAATTGAAATATCTATGCATGTGTATGTAAAGCTCCGTCCGTCTTTCAGTCTGTCTGACTTACGTCAGAAATAGCAACTTCAACAATTTTTCAGATTTGTTGAAAACAGCATTTTCATTAGTATGTAACGTTTTTTGTAAGTCTGTCACGTTTTTTGTAAGTCTGTCACGTTTTTTTTGTAAGTTTGTCACGTTTTTTGTAAGTCTGTCACGTTTTTTATAAGTCTGTCACGTTTTTTGTAAGTCTGTCACGTTTTTTGTAAGTCTGTCACGTTTTTTATAAGTCTGTCACGTTTTTTGTAAGTCTGTCACGTTTCAGTTTGAAATTGAAAGTTTAAAATAGCATTTTCATTAGTATATAACGCTGTTCATGATTCTGTCACGTTTCAGTTTTAAATTGAAAGTTTAAAATAGCATTTTCATTAGTATGTAACGCTGTTCGTAAGTCTGTCACGTTTCAGTTTGAAATTGAAAGTTTAAAATAGCCTTTTCATTAGTATGTAACGCTGTTCGTAAGTCTGTCACGTTTCAGTTTGAAATTGAAAGTTTAAAACAGCATTTTCATTAGTATGTAACGCTGTTCGTAAGTCTGTCACGTTTCAGTTTGAAATTGAAAGTTTAAAACAGCATTTTCATTAGTATGTAACGCTGTTCGTAAGTCTGTCACGTTTCAGTTGTAAATTGAAAGTTTAAAACAGCATTTTCATTAGTATGTAACGCTGTTCGTAAGTCTGTCACGTTTCAGTTTGAAATTGAAAGTTTAAAACAGCATTTTCATTAGTATGTAACGCTGTTCGTAAGTCTGTCACGTTTCAGTTTGAAATTGAAAGTTTAAAATAGCATTTTCATTAGTATGTAACACTGTTCGTAAGTCTGTCACGTTTCAGTTTGAAATTGAAAGTTTAAAATAGCATTTTCATTAGTATGTAACGTTTTTCGTAAGTCTGTCACGTTTCAGTTTGAAATTGAAAATTTAAAATAGCATTTTCATTAGTATGTAACGTTTTTTGTAAGTCTGTCACGTTTCAGTTTGAAATTGAAAGTTTAAAATAGCATTTTCTTTGGTCTGTCATGATTGAGTCTAAAAAAAACCATTTCCGTTGTTCTGTCACGCTTAAGTTATAAATAGAATCTTCGTTGGTCCGCCACGCTCAAGTTTTAAATAACACCTTTTTTTTTCAAAATTTCTATTTTAAGATTCATCCATACCAAATAAGATTGTATTTTGTCTGTATGTCTGTCACGCTTAGTTTGAAATAAAACTTTCAGCGCTAAACGCGTAGATTCGATGAAACACCCTTCAAGAATATCTCTTGTCTTTATACGAATCTCAATAGCTCTTATTTCATCGCATTTCTCTTCAACGTTTCTATGTACCCCTGAAGGCTAAACAACTTCTAGTATTCTTTTCGATACCTAGAAGAGTCCTGCCTTTTCATTGGTTCAGTCGTGTTTGTCATCTGCCAGAAGTCAGCGACTCGTTCCGTTCTGTAAACTTATGAGCTTGCACGTTTTCTCTGATGATAGCCAGGAGCAACGGTCGAAACTTTTGCTTCATTATTTTCTTTTCATTTTCTTTCCTTCTTTCTTCTTCTATTTCTCTTCATTATTGGTTGGAGTACCATTCTCTTCGGATTCTGGCTCCTTTGAGTGTCAATATTTATCCAAACGTGAACCTTTGACGATGTATTTCATTTATTTATCCATCGCATGTCTATTATTATATTTTTTTTTGCCGACGGTGATGTTGCTTGCTTCATCTGTAAGTAGAATTCCCGTGCTTTTCGGCATTTGTTTTCCAGAGAGGCCAACTTGTGTTTTTTTTTCCCGCCGAAAATATACAAATAACAAGACATTGTCCCTGTATTCAGAAGAAAGAATGGCATAAAAGGACGACGCTCGGCGTTAGTTGAGTCGCCGTTACGAGACATATTCTATGGAAAACTGAGAGAGAATCGGTCGGCGATTCTACAGTAACTTAAACAAGAATGGTGTAAACGGAATTGGTAACTTTTTATAGAATGTTTTCAAAGAAAAGAATGTGAAACTATCACGAAAATCAAACTGGCGTGTATTTTACTTCAGATTGTTGTTTTTGTTGCTGTTGATGTTGTTGTTGTTGTTGTTGTTGATGATCATGATGATGTTGTTGATGCTGTTGTTGTTTATGTTGTTCTTTTTATTGTTGATGTTGTTGTTGTTAATGTCGATTTTGGTTTTCTTGTTGATGTTGTTGTTGTTAATGTCGATGTTGATGTTTTTGTTGATGTTGTTGGTGGTGGTGTTGATGTTGTTGGTGGTGGTGTTGATGTTGTTGTAATTGTTGATGATGATGTTGTTGTTAATGCTGTTGTTGTTGATGTTGTTCTTTTTCTTGTTGATGTTGTCGTTGTTGTTTATGGCTATCTTGTTTTTCTTGTTGATGTTGTTGTTGTTAATGTCGATGTTGTTGTTTTTTGTTGTTGTTGTTTCTGTTGTTGTTTCTGTTGTTGTTGATGCTATTGATGATGATGATGATTGTTATATTATGAGGGGCCTCGTATGCCTAAAAGTGTGTAGGTCCACTAGTTTTTATTATGAGAGGGGGTGAACTTAGTTCGAGTTCGGTGCATATCGAAAAGACATCCATTTTGGGACAAATACATTTGTCATCGAGATGACTGAGTCCGAAAAGTCATAACAGCTGGTTAGACCTATCCAACTTCAAAAGTGTAAGTTCAAAAAAGGTCAGACCAGCTCTGGTGATGATCTGTATGACAGGACAAAGGACTATGAAGTCACTCCTTCTTTCGTGAGAAACTAAGGTTTAAAAATGAGATACTAGTTTTGCAGCGAGCTGAGCGGTCGACCTATCTGGTGGGTCCTGAAATGAAACAGAAGTGCTCAGGAAGTGGGAGCAGGGAATCGAAAATGTAATCGCTCGTCGTAATGGCTGGATCTCTTGGAGATCAGTAATTTCCCGTGCATCGTCGCATTTCCCCAGCAGAAAGAATGAATGAGTGAATCGAGGAACGAGTGGACAAAACCCCCACAATGAAGCGGAATAAAAGATAGAATCTCTCTGCCTGTCGATAAAATTTATCCACAGAACGAATATCATCAACACCGATCGCGGCCAAAGAGACACAACGAAATCGACGGCACCAACGGCGATCACGACCAGGCGACGAAAGAAAATGTATGGTAACTTTTTGGGGGCATACCATTTTGGGGTCATAATCTGTAAAACTGAAAGAACTAAAAAGCAGGTAGGAAAGTGCACCATGCTTTATTTGATATGCTTAACGAACAATGTGTAAAATGTTTAAAGTATTCAAATGAGATATAATGTTTAATGTAAAATGGTTAATGAACTGTGTTTAATGAGTAAGAATTTAAAAGAGAACTATATTTAAAAAGAAAGATGTTTTAATAACGAGGAGTGGTTAAACAGTAATATGTAATAGGTTGACAGTTTGAAGACTTAAAATTGCCCTAAGGAAATGTGTATTAAAAGTGCCTGTTAAAAATGAAAGTGTTAAAAAAGGTTGAAAACGCTTTCATGATGTTTTCGTAAACTTTCGTATTGTTTTCGGTTACAAGAAGATTAATTCACAAGCGTTATGTCACAAATACCCCTTTGCTGCCGCGCCCCTTTAAAGGGCTATGTAACAATGATGATGTTGTTGATGCTGTTCTTGTTGTTGTTTATGTTGTTGTTTTTCTTGTTGATGTTGTTGTTGTTGTAAATGTCGATGTTGTTGTTTTTGTTGATGTTGTTGTTGTTTTTGTTGATGTTGTTATTGTTGTTGTTGTTGTTGATGATGATGTCGTTGTTAATGTTGTTGTTGTTGCTTATGTTGTTCTTTTTCTTGTTGATGTTGTTGTTGTTTATATCTATCTTGTTTTTCTTGTTGATGTTGTTGTTAATGTCGATGTTGTTGTTTTGGTTGATGTTGTTGTTAGTTGTGGTGGTGTTGATGTTGCTGTTGTTGATAAACGAGACAGACCTCTGCATAGAACTCACAAAGATCGGGCCTCAGGGTGTCTGGTCAGCATGAATCCCTTTTCGTTGACAGAAACTATTTATTAACATGCAACTTTGCAAGGTTTTTTTTTACCCAGGAGCTTGAAAACAGCAAGCCTCAGCATTTGCACGTGAGACCAAGGAAGACTTTCCTCAGAACATCAAAGGAGTGGCGCAGACGCAACCATGTCACACTCACTCGATTGATGTACTTCGCTTGTAACACGCAGAGGCAGAGACGACCAGACAACGACGGACCCTGGTATAGATTCCTCCTGGATTTTCATCAGAGCTCGTTTAGCCTTGTACTTATGCCACTTCCACGTTGCCACGGTAGCTACCACTGTCAAAAAGGGTTGGGCTTTAGGGAGAATTAGCTGAGATAAAAGTGGATGAAATATAACTTTAAATATTATATACTTATACTAATCTATACATGCACCATGCTGCATGTTTAGTTAAGTGCATAGATGACTTCTGCAAACGGCAGGCCTGCAATGTGAAAAATATTTAGCTAATAGAAAACACCAAAGAAATTGGCTGTCATCTTAATAATGTTATTTGAATACGCACGTTGATTCTGGGAAATCAGACCACTGAAAACATTGCATGATTAATGTTGACTCTATATAAGAGGTACGCTGGTCAGTATGTTTGCATGTCCATTGATAAAAAAGCCCATTATTCCTAAATGGGCTTGCTGATTGGCATACCCAATATATATATATATATATATATATATATATATATATATATATATATATATATATTTTCAACAAAACCATAACAATGATGGTGTAAAATAAAATTTATTTTAATCTTAGTTTTCGAGAATATACTTCTCATTTTCAAAGATGTTTTTCTTTTCTTTTTTTCTTCATCGTCCGATGGAAATGGACTTTTTGGTCAGAAAATCACGTTATGTCTGTAGGCGAGGTGACGCCGGTTTGAATAAGAAAGGGTATTTAGACATTTTTAAACCATTGTTTCGTAATAGAATTATGTATTTTTTTTTTTGAAAAAACTATAACAATGGTGGTGTAAAATAAATAAAATTTATTTTAATTTCAGCTTTCGAGAATATACTTCTCATTCTCAAAGAGTGTTTTTCTTTTCTTCTTTTTTTTTCATCGTCCGATGGAAATGGACATTTTGGTCAGAAAATCACGTTATGTCTGTAGGCGAGGTGACACCGGTTTGAATAAGAAAGGGTATTTAGACATATTTTTAAACCATTGTTTCGAAATATTATTATATTTTTTTAATTGTATAAAAAATATGTCTAAATACCCTTTTTAAAAAACAAATATATATATATAATACTATTACGAAACAATGGTTTAAAAATATGTCTAAACACCCTTTCTTATATATATATATATATATATATATATATATATATATATATATATATATATATATATATATATATAAATTTGAAACCCCTAACATTTCACAAAGAGGTCTTCCTCGAAATATGTTATAGAAAACGATCACACACATTACATCACAGTGTTGAAGTCTTGCCTAATCATGTAAGATTTGCTATATAGTAAAAAAATATTAAAAACACATTTTTGAAAATATATATGAAGTAAAATCACTTGTTTTTGTCTTACTTCACAACGCCGACATATTTCCATTTGTTGCATTGTGATAGTCTTCTAAGACTCATATATATATATATATATATATATATATATATAGATATAGATATAGATATAGATATATATATGTATATATATAGATAAATATATGTATATATATATATATCTATAGATATAGATATATATATATATATGTATATATAGATAGATATATGTATATATATATACATATATAGATATATATATGTATATATATATGTATATATATGTATATATATATATATATCACCAACACCGATCACTATATATAGATATATATATATATATGTTTATATATATAGATAGATATATGTATATATATATATAGATAGATATATTTATGTATATATATATATGTATATATATATATGTATATATATATATATATATATATATATATATATATATATTCCAGCAGAACTGCCATAATGAGTCAATTGATCTCTGCTTGGTCTGAGAGACAATAATGGTCCTCTGAGTCGGTTAGTTTCGATTGCAAGTCTGTCGTTCAGTAGAACAAAGTACCAATGTGACAAATAAAACTAAAACTTCGTAACTTTTTTTAAAAATGAGTTGTGATTTGTAGGGAAGGAAAATGCTTTAGTTACGACAGCGACAGAGATCACATGATTGACACTACAACCAGAGTTAAAATAAAGCACCGAATTTTGACAAGGACAACGAGTGGACAGTCACCACGTATGCAGTGCACGCACGCACACACAAGGTCGCACTTGAATTTAAAACAGAAAGTGAAAGAAAGAAAGATAGAGAAAAAGGAAGAAGGAGAAAGAGATAGATAAAGAGAGGTATTCAGAAATAGAGAGATAGCGTGCACAAAGAGGCTAAGTTTTGATGTTGTCTTTTATTTTTTTATAATAAATATCTTTTGCAAATAATAAAACCCGAGCTCAATATGGGATACAACGGGTCTTATTTTTAATTACAATTCTGATTAAAAATCTGATATTATTTGAATACACAATATACGTCACATTCTGGAACATGTCTTTGCTTCAAAAGAGATAGGCTACCTCTACCAGGCTAGAAAATATTTTACGCCTGTCAGTGTACTATCTCTCTATAAAGCTCCCATTCGCCTATGCACGGATCATTTTTGTTTCATCTTTGCTGGTGTTCCAACCACTAGTCTCTCCCTCTCTCTTAGACAGGGTACATAAATAAGTCTCTATCATAATAGTTCTGCTGGTGATACCAGATCAGGCTGCCCTGTAGCTCCCTGAGACGAAATTCACCTACATTGACGTTTTTTTTTTTTTTTTTTTTTGTAAAACTTAATTATGTTCTACAAAACCAAAAACAAAAACAACAGCCCTTCTCCCTTTCCCCCTCCCCTTTTTTATTTTATTTTTCCTACCCTACTCCCGGTCCTGGATATGACCTTAAACTACATCCGATGGTGAGATCCGGCTTACGGACTTTGGGGAATGTGGAGCCTCCTCTTAATTACCATTGCTCCCAGGTCCACCCTGACCCGGAGTGGTAGTACCTGTTAGGGTCCCAACTATGGGTTAAATAGAAACAGATATTAAAAGGGGAAAGAAACAAAAAAGAGAAGAAAACAAATATACTTTAACAACCAAACCAAACACCATCAATAAATATTTGAACGTGTGAGGAACTTGAAGCATAAAAACTTTCACCAGGATGACTGCATTCGGCATTGAGTGGCCTGAAAGGGGTTGATGTGCCGTAAAGCGGGACAACCAAACTAGGCACCATGAATAAATATTTGAAGATATATACAACTTGAAGCATAAAAACTTTCACCAAAATGACTGCATTCGGCATTAAATAACCTGAAAAGGGTTGATATGCCGTAAAACAAAACAACCATAATAGTTCTTACACTGTCTACAAAGATCTTACCATGTCCCATCGCCGAAATGTGCCATCGGGTTAGGGTTAGGGTTAGGGTTAGTTTTACAAGTAATGTCATGGAATGTGCTCCGATGAACTTAATGCACTTGTACACCCTCAACGTAAATGTTCTCGATCGACCAGACTAACAGAAAAATATCACCTTTTCACTGTATGGGACCCCAGATTCCGTAAATCTTTCTCGTCTAATGTCTTCTTTCCTCGGACCGCTTAGCTTTCAAATTCCCTCCCTGCACCTTGTTTTGCCGACTGTTTTTTTTCTTCTTTTTTTAACATAGTTAACCCCAGACAAGGTAGGCCGCCACTGTAGACGTAAGGGGCTACTGAGAAGTAAGAATAGGGAGAAGGTTGGGGAGGGGGGTGAACTTAAATTGGGATCTGCGCAGCGAGATGTCTGTTTACATTAGTTTTAAATTTCTGCATGTAAGTACCGTCGGGAAACAGGGGGCAGGGAGGGAGTTCCAGAGGCCAGCAGCACGAGGAAAGAAGCTATTTGAGTAGAAAGCTCTCGGCATCTAGGGACCTCTACAGTGAATGGGTGGGATTTTGTCGATTGTCGAGTTGGTCTAGTGAACTTACGACGAGGTGGCACCAGAGCAGCCAATTCATCGGAGCACAATCCATTGAAGTATTTGTAAAACAAGCACAAGGATGATACATTGCGGCGATGGGACAGAGACTGGAGCTTGGTTGACAGTGAGGGACCTATTAGGTTGGCGACTCTTTTTTGGACCTTGTCAAGGAGGGAGAGACTAGTAGATGATGCACCAGCCCAGATGTGCGTTTGATCTTTCTCTTAGATGTTCATATTGCACAACTTTTGCAAGCATTTACAATATGATCATCTAATGAAAGATCAAACTTATCCGCGTGATGAGATCTTAGTTTTTTTTAACTACTGATCGATAACATCGACAGGCCAGTGTCGCGGCTCTTTATACATGTCTGTATGAATTAAAATGATAATACCTTAATATAAATATATATATAGAGAGAGAGATAGAATGTTGACTGGTTACACACATGCTTTTTTATTTCTATTTATAATTCCACGAAACATGCCAGTATACTGAACTCATATGCCCTTAATAGGTTTAAGATGAAAATTCATATACACTAAATGTACAAAAGCAAGGAAATTCCAAAATGTTTACACTTTTATTGTTATTAAGGTTATGACTACATATCAACCAAACAATTTCATTATCACATCACTACAGTATAAATCTCTATGCATGAGTGGATGAAGTGTGTGAGGTGCGCTGAAGAAAAAAATCCTACCAATAAAATACATAGCCCTGTTGTGCTCGCATACCCTTAATGACAATAAAAGTGTAAATATTTGGGAATTTCCTTGCTCTTGTGCATTTAGTGTATATGAATTTTCATCTTAACCCTATTAAGGGCATATGATTTCAGTATACTGACATTTTTCATGGAATGTCACTACTTTTGTAAAGGCTATGCCTCAATACAATGCCTTCTCATAACTGATATAGTTGGTAGTTTGACTAATAAAGGTATATGGTAAACTGAAATGAAAATGCCATCAACTAGACACTAGAACCTCTATCTTTTCCAAAAATCAGCTGAATCCATCAAATGGTCGATAAGATATACAATAAAGTGTATAAATACTGGTCATTTGTAAGTTTTTTTTTATTTTCTGAAAAACTAAGGTATATGGTAAGCGGAAATGAAAATGTCATCAACTAGACCCTAGAACCTCTATCTCTGCCAAAAATCAGCTGAATCCATCAAATAGTTGATGAGATACAGGGTGGCACATACGTACGTACGTACGTACGTACGTACACACAGATAACATGATTTCATGATTGAACTTTCTGGATCTCTGGGTAGCCTTGATTAATGATGCTGAAATTCTACACACTTATAGAAACTTTCAAATAAAAATTTTGTGCAAAGTTTTAACTAATCTGGTTTATTGATTTTTGAGTTATGATTGATCAAAGAAATGAGATTTCCAGCATAGGCCATTTGTAAAGTCTATTAAGGGATAGAGCGCTATCGCGCCTCCCTTGATTTCGTCTCTTACATATAGTGTGAGATCTGCTATTGATATATTTATATGAATCTGTACCTCCTATATCTGAAATAGTGTGTTCCTGTATATCTCACGCTTATGTGTGACATCTTCGTTTCATTAGTTTCATTCTATGTCACATTTAAATTCTAAACTGCATTTAACGAGTATATCACGCCTATTTTTGAAATGTATTGTTAATGTATATTTCATTGCTATTTTTGAAATATCATTTTCGCGCACGTGTCACGCTTAATTTTAATATGTAATCCTCTTCTGGTTTTTCACGCCTCAGCATCCAATAGCATCTTCATCGGTGGGCATTCAGATTAAATAGGCGCGTCTCCAATCATGTCCTATCTTGTGTTTTTTTGTTGTTTTTTTTTATATGGAAAAGAAAACGTTCTGATATGTATATTTCTATTAATATTCCTTTTTGTTTATTGGGTTTCGAACCCAGAGGCGGGCGGCTTCAGCGCTACTTAGCGTGTAAGCCTCACTTTGCACGGCCAGTGAGTTTTAATTACTTCGTTTCCGTTCCATCGTTTCCGTTCCCGGAGTTCCTTATCTCTGGAAAAATCCGCTTGCCCGCGGAATCCATTGTTTATTGGTTCGTTTTTATCAAGCGAAACAATCGCGTGCCAAATCTCTTTGCTGGTACGGCCTACCACGAATAAGCATTTATTTATGGGAAATCAGACTTGTATAGTTACGGAACGCCACATTTCCTATCATGTTCTCCATCTCTCCTAAACGCTATCCCGGTCTAATGGGGATAATCCATACTTGCATATGTTTACAGAACGCACAGTTCTATAGTTACGGATGGGACAAATAACCAACCGTTTTTGTCCACGCATCTTTAACGCGAAATATATTCATTAACACCAAACTTGTTAATTAGAATTTCGGATCTGGCTGTGGTGACGTGGACATGCACGTTGACTGACTGACGACTTGGGTGTGCCAATTTTTAATCCAGTTGGTTCCATAACACCACTTTCACTCGTTGCAAACCTTTACGTGGTCCCTCTTTTATGTACTTGTGTTGGAAACCTTTGCGCATGAGTGTCGCACGTGGGATCCGTGACGTCACTCCTTCTTCGTGAGAAGCTGAGAGTTTTAGTCAGTCTGGGTTTTGGAGGCGAACCTATCTGACGTGATTTTATGATGTAGGCGGCAACATAATTAGAGGGATTAATTCCCTTAAAAAATACAGGCGAAAGATCTCTTTTCCCCCCTCCACGAACGGTTAAGGACTTAATTGATAAATAATTTCGAAAGCAGTAATTTGCTCTCTCTCTCTCTCTCTCTCCCTCTCTCTCTCCCTCTCTCTCGACGTTATGGATATCTCCCAACTGACGGATAACTTACGCTTGAAATAAAACAGAAATTAAATTTAAAAGATTGTTTGTCTTCCGAATCGGCCATGAAGCTTTTGTGTTGCAGCGGCGTGGTTCACAGCAGGAAGAAGGAGGAAGGAATTCAACCACTAGACGACGCCCCCTCTACGCGGCGAGGGAGAAATTTAAAGGGATGCAAACTATATGATTTATGGTGTTAAAAATGACGCGTGATAAAACGAGAACTGCCACGGCCCGTTCCGGGACGAGTATACAAAATGAGTACTGCCGCGGCTAAAGTCGGGGGCTATGCAACACTTGATTCTAGAAAGAATTTGGGAAACGAATAGCGACAACAGAATTGAACCGGTCAGATAGTGGTGCCCGTTGTGAAGAGGATATAGACACAGACTCACGACGCTTTTATATATATATATGTTAGCAAACTCACGGGCTCCCATATCTGACTTCCTGATTCTAGAAATAGTGAAAACGAATGCTAACGACAGATTCGAGCCGGTCAAATGGAGCTAGCCATGGTGAAGTGACTAACAATTGAAGAAAAGAACGTTAACCACAGAATCGAGCAGGACAAAAAGAGGTGGCTTTTCTGAAGTGGATAACAACGCGGACTGACGACGTGGGGGGTGCCAAGTTCGAACTCAGTTTCTTCCATAGTGACTTGTAGATGCTGGCAATTTTCACGTGGTTCTTCTTGTAAGGACCTGATTGTAGAAACAATTGAGGAAATAAATACCGACAACGTAATCGAGCTGCCCAAAGGTGGTGACGGCTGTGGTGGCGGTGGCGGGTGTGGTGGTGGTGGGTGTGGTGTTGTTTTAAATGGATACCAAGTGTGAACAAAGTCGGTTATTTAGCATCACTTTGAATTATGAATGTTGCCAAACTTCACATGGTCCCTCCTGTACGTTCCTTGTTCTTAGAAACAAAAATCGACAACACAAATCCCCACACAATAATCAAGCCGATAAAAAGTCATACATTGCTGATGTATACGTATTTACTTTTTTACTATCACGAATTGCCCAAATAAACTATATTATTTCCCAATCTAACCTGGCCACTCGCATATATATATATATATATATATATATATATATATATATATATATATATATATATATGTGTGTGTGTGTGTGTGTCTGTGTTTTTGTATGTATATATAAATATATAAATAAATATATATATATATATATATATATATATACAAATATATAAATATATATATGTATATATATTTATAAATAAATGTATATTTCTGAATAAATATATATATATATATATATATATATATATATATAAAATGTTATTTATAGTAGATATATAAATACTAGTTTTTAGTTTTTCTTTTTTGATTTTCGAACCCAGATGCGTTTCATCTTTATTTCAAGACTTCCTCAGGATGATTTCTCTGCAGAAAACATTATACAAGTAGAAAAATGTTTGGAATGGATAGTGGTGGTTGCGACAGCTGGCTCAGATTCTGCGGCCGCTTTAGCAAACAAATTAAAATATGAGATACATATAAATGGTGGCAGTGGCAAGCGGCGGTTGGAGTATAAAATCATTAGGAAGTGGGAGAGGTATTCTAATAAGTGCGGAGGGAGTGGGAGACGAACATGGGTCGTGGCTAGAATTTATTTAAATTTTATATATATATATATATATATATATATATATATATATATATATATATATAGTACATGTATTGTATTAGTTTCTGTAGATGTAAATCCGTTGAAACTCCAGTGTTTATAAAAAGTGCTCAATAACAAGTAGAGCTGTTCTTTAGTATAATTTTTTATTTATACAAACATTATTGGTTACATATGTGCATACATGTTTAGGTTGTACTCTTCACGGAGAGTCCATCTCTTCAGACCAAAGAAGACACTTCCTTGGCTTTGGTCTGAAGAGGTGGACTCTGTGAAGAGTACAACCAAAACATGTATGCGCATATGTAACCAATAATGTTTGTATAAATACAAAACATAAAAATAATAATAATATATATATATATATATATATATATATATATATATATATATATATTATGGAAGTCGCTCCAGACAAGGCATGAAATCACTCGATGTAAGGAGCTAAAAAAACTACTTCAAGATCAAAAACTAGCCAACAGTTAGTGGTAGATGGATATATCCGACCCATAAACCAGCAATTATTCCCCCTTTGTCAGAAACATCGCTCATGGAATGTGAGGACTAAAGGACACAATAAGGGAGGCCTGGTCTCTCGCATATATAGAAAAAATAGACTTTTATAATGATGAATGCTTAAATAAGTTATATGTATTTCCCTATGTCTTAAATAACATCTGCCTCACAATACTAAGTCAGCAGTGAAAATGAGACGCATAATAAATAAAAGATGATATTGGCATATGATTACCTCTAACCCTAACCTTAACCCTAACCCATCAACGGATATTCTCGTTGGTTGATTTTATATTTGAAGAAAAGTCAGTCGCTTTCTCGATTTTTGTCATCGATAGCGTTTATCCTTAACAAAGAATATTTCATTCTGAACATGATATAAGGTTGTTCTCTGATCTCAGATCACAACAAAACATCTATGGCCGGCGTTCTGACAGAAATCTTAATCTGTCGATAAGTCGACAATTTCTCTGTGGGTATTTACGTTTCTCAGCTTCTTCTTCTTCTTCTTCTTCTTTTTTCTTCTTCTTTTTCCTTTTCTTTCTTCTTCCTCGTCTTCTTCCTTTTTTTCTTGTTTCTTCTTCTTCTTCTTCTTCTTCTTCTTCTTCTTCTTCTTCTTTCTCTCTGATAACTGTATTAATGGGCGTAATTAAAAAACAACAACAATAATAACGCCATTATTGTGCTCCGGAGTATAGTTAACCTTTCTTCATCAATGTACAACGTACGCCGGGATGAGCTGAAATTTCCCGACCCATATCCATAGAGGTTGTGAACCTCGAAAAAGACGTCCAATCACCTTGACGCTGTTCACCCAAAGGGGCAGAATTGATCTCGCTTCAATGCCACGCACTTCCTTCCCTAACGTCATATCCCGCTATGTCGTCATAACTCCAGTATTTCCACTTCTACGTGAATTGTACACTACTATAATCTTATGCTTACTCTAGCCTTAGGTGAAAATATCCCGTTTCTAAGATTATTTTACAACCCCTCCTTTTAATATTGCTGCATGATGAAATTTCAACTATTTATTTAAAAAAGAAATATGATTCGGTTATCGTGCGTTTCATGGATTATAAACAAATCAAGACAACAAATAAATATGCATAGTATGAATATCCGTCCCCGGACGGGTATATCTCCATTCTTCTTTAAACATGTGTGACCTTTGGCATTGTAATAAGAGATCCAGTTGACACTGGCGGACCCAGTGGACTACATTCGATCAATCCTCGAGGCTAGGTTCACGTCTGTCTAGCTATATCACTGTTGTGTTCTTAAATTTCATTCGTGAGTCATAAACAGGGGCCTTTGTCAATAAAACAATATATTTGTTTTGTATGTCCATTCCGGGCCGGTTAATTCAGCCATGTGTTTTTTGTCAAAATATTCCTTTATTACTGGTTCTAGTTTTCGTAATAAAAACAAAACTGAACTTACGTCTCGCGCGCACGTGTGCCAGATGATACAGATACGTCATTCGGGTTTCTATTGTTACGCTCGCAATACAAAGGGCGCCTGCTGTAGAGCGTCTGAACAACTGGGAAAGGATTACAAGATCCATTTCTGTTTAATATACTTTAATATACTTTCATGTTATTTTTCTCGTTCTTTTGGCTAAGATCAAAGTGTAGTATCTGTTCCGATGGATACTACAATCCATAGACTGGTATCGGGGCTTGATTTACGCCGGTCTATGGGTCTGTCCTGTGCAGTTCTAGGAGGTCCACTCTCCCAGGTTTTGCCTCCCCTCTTTGGGGAGGAGTAAGTTTATTGCTTACTGGCTGAGTCGTCTCTACCGGTGAATGCCGACGGTGCTTCCCAGGCAATTTTTAATGGCCAGAGTTCTCACTTTCTCTGGCGCTGGCTTTTCAAACCCCATTTTCCAGACCCGACCTTGGGTCACATCTTACTTGTGGGAGTAAGATAAAACTGGTTTTGTGCCTAACCTCCTGGAGAGGAGGTAAATACATATTATGATACCTCTGATTTTTGTTAGTATTAGACATTTATTAATAAATATTCTCCAAATTTTAGTTTTCGCAGAATATTTTACAAGATTATAAGGGGCATAGTATGGGCTAAACCTCCTTTTGAAAATACAAATATTTACGAATTTTATTAAATTGTATCCATCGCCATTAATTAACACCAATTAATTTCAATTTCTTAAGACCCCTTAAGCTTACGCCTTAAATAAAGATATTTTCTAGGATCAACATCTTGAACTAGATTTTGATCAACATTGTAACTAGGATTCTAGACTAAGGTTTAGTGTCATTACATCTTTATTCTAATCTTCGTAAAAAAAATAAAGTGGTCGACACTAGTCGAGGGCGAACCAAAGGCTTCCTTTCAATTAGCTACTTCACCGAGATCTAGGGTAGGGCACCATTCCTTTCTTAAGATTACTCCACTAACCATCTTGACTTTATAAGGCTAAGTGTTTAGCAAGGGTGCATCAAGTACATTTTTTTTAGTATTTTGTATTATTTGACCATGATTGAACTTTGACCTCCCGGCCCATGAGGGAACACTATTACCATTACGCTGAAAGGGTCGGTCAAAGTAATCTGCATCGGTCGGGAATAAGGGGCATACAACTGCTGCAGAACTGTTCTCTTTTCAATTAATTAATTTTACCAGTCCTGGGACAGGTATTCTTTACGCAGATGACACAACTATCTATGACAGCACCCTGAAGAGCATTGATGACAATGCGTATTTTTTTCATAGCTCCTCTTCAGATAAAAAGATGGCTGCCTTCTCTAAGTAGCGATTTCAGATTTTTTCGCGATGGAGGTAAATCCGATGAGAGTTGTTTGTTTGTTTTATATACTTTTGTTATGGCATTGCTATGTATTTTTTTCTGATTGAAAACTTTATGGTTTTCTAGTGATTCCATGGGAGAAAATGTCGGTTTGTCTTCTGGTGAACAAAACGGGTTCGTAATTGTACTAAAAGGTTTTGCTTTTGAAAAAAATGATTCGTAAGATTAATAAGATCTTGGTCTTTGAAATATAGGAAAGTTTATATAAAAAAATAAGGTTAATACCTTTTATTTGTTTAAATCTCTGATGAAGCTTGTGATACCGAGCAAAATTATTAGAAAAAAAGTCAAGATGAAGAAAAATAAAAAAAATAGTATTTTGATTTTAATAAAAAATATCTGCATATAACACATGGATTTTTGAAGGCATTTTGCCTCTTTCTTTAAGTTTTAAATTTTAAAGATGCTTAAAAAATTAAAATTAAAAAAAAATGAACTTTCCCAAATGTATACCTACCAGCGACCATGCGCGATTTAAGTTCACATTTAAAAGTGACATTTACTCCGTTAAGTCCACACAACATCGGACGTACCTTCTACAAGACCAGGAAGGATTCTTACGAAATAAAATATGGTTAATACCTTTTATTTTTTTAAATCTCTGATAAAGCTTGTTGTACCAAGCGAAATTATTAGAAAAAAAGTCAAGATGAAAAAAATAAAAAAATTGTATTTTGATTTTAATAAAAAATATCTGCATCTAACACATGGATTATTGAAAGCATTTTGCCCCTTTCTTTAAGTTCTCTTAGTAGATCCTTTCAATAGTCCGAATTAGGATCTTAGTTTCGGAGGGGAATTGGCTAATGAATTTGCCATAATTTGCATTTGTCTCCCAAGTACTTTCGGACACATCTGGGTCCATCTTCGAGAGAATGAGGTAAATCAGGTCTAGACCATGTGTTAGTATTTATTTTAGATTTTTTTTTTAATCGCTTTCGTCCCTCTTCTCAACACCGACATTTTTCCACTTCTTGCATTGTGATTACATTCTATGATAATTTACAAAACACACAGAGAAGAAAATGCTTACCAGCCACTGTCCTCGCGTGTCTAAGGTCTCTCTGTACAGAGGTTTGTCAGTACATCCTAGGATAGAAGTTACTTCCTCCTACAAGTAAACTGTGACAAAATATTTAAAATAGTATTTTATTCGAAGCCCAAATGGCTAAACTACACTGGCGTATACGAGGAATCGTGCACCGCCTCGAATTAGTGTTGCCTCTAGTAACAGCCCTCAGCTGAATCCTCAGCCAGGCACGATGCATTCTTGTCCTAGAGTCCAGTCAGCAAGAAAGACCACAAAAAATGTATATAATGACATAGTTAGATGGTCAATTAGTGAGAGGAAAATTAATGCTCCTAACTTCTTTATTAACTCGACGCTTGACAGGTAAAGGAGAACTATTAATTATATATACATATATATATATATATATATATATATATATATATATTTATTTTTAAATACAGATTTTAATCAGACATGGACCAGTGGTTTCTGACAAGAAACGGGTTGAATTCCCGATTCACGTCGTCTTCAGCATAGTCTGAAATAGTAAATGATGGAATTTCTTCAAAAAACATCCAACTGTTATGAAACGCTATGTACACCGAATTTTGAAATGGAGAGCCGACGAGAAACGCTTAGGACAGAAAAGCCGTTAAAAGATTCTATATTTAGAAGTAAAGCAAGAAAGAAAGAAAGAAAGAAAGAAAGAAAGGAGTGGAAAAGTAAAAAAATTAAATTTATAATAATAAAATATTACTTTTATATTTATATATATTATTTTCATATATATATATATGTAGAAAATAATTAATTAAGGTACGCAACTCTAATTAATTAAATAATCTAAAAAAAGGGGAGGTAACTATTTATCATTATATAAAATGTATATATATGTTTTTATGAATTACGATCATTTCAATTAATAATTCTCAATTCAAAGTAAAAGCATAAACATAGATAAATATATAAATAAAAAATATAAATATATATAAATATATAAATACATAAATAAAAAATCAATATATACTTAAAAAATCAATCAATATATAATTAAAATATCAATATATAGATGAAAAATCAATATATAAATAAATCAATATATAGATAACAAATATAAATAAAAAATCTATATAAATAATAAAATATATATAAATAATAAAATATATATAAATAAAAAAATCAGTATATAAATAAAAAATCTTTATATAAAAAAATATATAAAAAAATAAAAAAATCATATATAAATAAAAAATTCAATATATAAATATAATCATAATATGTAAATAAAGAATCAAAAGTCAAAATGTAAATAAAAATATAAATAAAAATATAAATATATAAAAATATAATGATATAAAAATATAAATAAAAAAATATATAAATATAAATATATAATATATATAAAAATAATAAATAAATAAAAATAAAAATAAATGTAAATATAAACATCGAAATATAAATAAATCAATATATAAATAAATAAAAATCATATAAAAATTCAAAAATCAAAATATAAATAAAAAATCAATATATAAAAAAATTCATATGTAAATAAGAATTCAAAATTCATATATAGATAAAAAAATGTATATATATAGATAAAAAAATATATATACATATACATAAATAAAAAATCATGCATGTGTGTAAGTGTACATGTGTATGTGTATATTTATTTATTTTTTATTTTTTATTTATATATTTATTTATATATTGATTGATTATTTATGGTTATATATTTATTTTTTATTTATATATTGATTTTTTGATTTTTTTATATATTTTTTTATATAAAGATTTTTTATTTATATACTGATTTTTTAATTTATATATATTTTATTATTTATATATATTTTATTATTTATATAGATTTTTTATTTATATTTGTTATCTATATATTGATTTATTTATATATTGATTTTTCATCTATATATTGATATTTTAATTATATATTGATTGATTTTTTATGTATATATTGATTTTTTATTTATGTATTTATATATTTATCTATATTTATATTTTTTATTTATATATTTATCTATGTTTATGCTTTTACTTTGAATTGAGAATTATTAATTGAAATGATCGTAATTCATAAAAACATATATATACATTTTATATAATGATAAATAGTTACCTCCCCTTTTTTTAGATTATTTAATTAATTAGAGTTGCGTACCTTAATTAATTATTTTCTACATATATATATATGAAAATAATATATATAAATATAAAAGTAATATTTTATTATTATAAATTTAATTTTTTTACTTTTCCACTCCTTTCTTTCTTTCTTTCTTTCTTTCTTGCTTTACTTCTAAATATAGAATCTTTTAACGGCTTTTCTGTCCTAAGCGTTTCTCGTCGGCTCTCCATTTCAAAATTCGGTGTACATAGCGTTTCATAACAGTTGGATGTTTTTTGAAGAAATTCCATCATTTACTATTTCAGACTATGCTGAAGACGACGTGAATCGGGAATTCAACCCGTTTCTTGTCAGAAACCACTGGTCCATGTCTGATTAAAATCTGTATTTAAAAATAAAAATATTACGCTCTTAATTTAATTTAATTGAGCACTCTACTGGTATTTCACTTTTATTCTTTATTGAGTATATCTTTATTGAGTATTCCTTTATACTTTATATATATATATATATATATATATATATATATATATATGTAAAGGGCGAACGAGGCTGTGCACAAAAACACGTTTTATATCAATAAGATAATCATATATATAGATATATAACTATATATATATAATAATATATATATATATATATATATATATATATATATATATAAATATATATATATATATATATGTATATATATATTATTATATATTCATATGAATGTATTGGAACATAAGTACTGAAACACTGAAATCACCGAGGCTTACCTAAGAAGACAGTTTATGCATTATATATGTTTATTTGAATTTTTCAGTATGCAATACACATATTTTGTTTATATATATATATATATATATATATATATATATATATATATATACATATATATATATATATATGTATATATATATAAACAAAATATGTATATATATGTATATATATATATACATGTGTATATATATGTGTGTGTGTATAAGTGTGTATATATGTATAATTTGATGTATATATTTATATGCATACTTCAGTATATATATATTTACATATTAATATATATATATATAAATCAATGTCTATATACACAATGCATATATATGCATATCAATATATATATATATATATATATATATATATATATATATGTATATATATATTAGGCATCTCTATATATGAATGTACATATTTACATGAATAAATAGTAATCAATATATATATATATATAAATATATTTATATCTAAATATATAGACAATTTATACATACTCATACATTCAAACGAACACACACATGTATATATATATATATATATATATATATATATATATATATATATATATATATATATATATATATATATATTTCATTGTATGTATATATATATATATATGTGTGTATGTGTGTTTATATTTATGTATATATTTATATTCATTGTATAAGTATAGGAATTTCCTTTAATTTATGCATACTCTACATGCATAAACACTCAGACACACATATGTGCGTGTGCGTATATTCGTGTATATATTTACATGCAATAGTGTATGTGTATAGGAATTTCATCTAAAGACATTTACTTACTCAGTAAGAGGATTTTTGATTCCGAAATAGATATTCTTAGTTTTTCTACCAGTTTTTTTTTTTTCGAATTTATGTACTTTTCTTTTATTTTCTTTCATTGGTTTTGCGAAGAAATAGTTTTATATGTCTGTCAGAATAACCAATTCCATGTGAAGGAATTCCTATATCTTTTCGCATTTTGTGATTCATTTTTTTTTTTTGGTTCATTCTTTTGCATGAGTCTTCGCATACCTACGAGAGGCTTTGTCAATAGGTCCGTCTGTCAGTCACGCTTTGGTTTGAGACAGAATTTTCATCGCTAAACCCACAGATTGAATAGACGTATCTTGGTTCTAAGATTAGTTGCGTCCAGTAATCGTCAAGCATCGACGTATTTTACGTCCATGCATCTTTCACGCGTATGTTTAAAAATTGTATTTTCGTCGGTCTGTCACGTTTTGAATATTTTTATTGGTCTATTACGCTTCAGTTTAAAACAGGATTTCATTGGTTTAGAACATGCATTCTCAAATAGAATTTAATCTGGTCTGTCAAGCTTAAGTTTAAAATAGGATTTAATTTGTTTAGAACGTGCATTCTCAAATAGAATTTAATCTGGTCTGTCAAGCTTAAGCTTGTAATTTTATTTTTATCGTATAGTCGTAATTTAGTGCAAAATAGAATCCGTCTGTCACGTACCAATTTGAAATAGAATGGTCGTTCGTCTGTCATCAATAACGTCAGCATATCATTTTTGTTTGTCAAACATAAGATTAAAATAGCATTGTTGTTGGTCTGTCAAGTTCAAGTTAAAAATAAAATGTTGGATTGTCTGTCATGATTCGCGTCGAAATACATTTTTGTCCAACTTAAGTTCCGTTGGTTTGTCGCATTCTTTAAATAGAATATTCGTTGATCTCGCATGATTCGAATCGTCTGTTTGTCAGCTTAAGTCTGTAATAGAACGCCCGTTGGTCTGTCACGCTTAAGTTTTAAATAGAATTCAAGTGAATAAGTCATGTTTAAATTATAAATAAAATGTTCGTAAATCTGTCATGCTTAAGTTTTAAATATAGAATTAAAGTGAATAAGCAAGGTTTAAATTATGAATAAAATGTTCGTAAATCTGTCATGCTTAAGTTTTAAATATAGAATTAAACTCAATAAGCCATGTTTAAATTATGAATAAAATGTTCGTAAATCTGTCATGCTTAAGTTTTAAATATAGAATTCAAGTCAATAAGCCATGTTTAAAATATGAATAAAATGTTCGTAAATCTGTCATGCTTAAGTTTTAAATATAGAATTCAAGTCAATTAGCCATGTTTAAAATATGAATAAAATGTTCGTAAATCTGTCATGCTTAAGTTTTAAATATAGAATTCAAGTCAATTAGCCATGTTTAAAATATGAATAAAATATTCGTAAATCTGTCATGCTTAAGTTTACACTATAGAATTCAAGTCAATTAGCCATGTTTAAAATATGAATAAAATGTTCGTAAATCTGTCATGCTTAAGTTTTAAATATAGAATTCAAGTCAATAAGCCATGTTTAAAATATGAATAAAATGTTCGTAAATCTGTCATGCTTAAGTTTTAAATATAGAATTCAAGTCAATTAGCCATGTTTAAAATATGAATAAAATGTTCGTAAATCTGTCATGCTTAAGTTTTAAATATAGAATTCAAGTCAATTAGCCATGTTTAAAATATGAATAAAATATTCGTAAATCTGTCATGCTTAAGTTTACACTATAGAATTCAAGTCAATTAGCCATGTTTAAAATATGAATAAAATGTTCGTAAATCTGTCATGCTTAAGTTTTAAATATAGAATTCAAGTCAATTAGCCATGTTTAAAATATGAATAAAATGTTCGTAAATCTGTCATGCTTAAGTTTTAAATATAGAATTCAAGTCAATTAGCCATGTTTAAAATATGAATAAAATATTCGTAAATCTGTCATGCTTAAGTTTACACTATAGAATTCAAGTCAATTAGCCATGTTTAAAATATGAATAAAATGTTCGTAAATCTGTCATGCTTAAGTTTTAAATATAGAATTCAAGTCAATAAGCCATGTTTAAAATATGAATAAAATATTCGTAAATCTGTCATGCTTAAGTTTTAAATATAGAATTCAAGTCAATTAGCCATGTTTAAAATATGAATAAAATGTTCGTAAATCTGTCATGCTTAAGTTTTAAATATAGAATTCAAGTCAATAAGCCATGTTTAAAATATGAATAAAATGTTCGTAAATCTGTCATGCTTAAGTTTTAAATATAGAATTCAAGTCAATTAGCCATGTTTAAAATATGAATAAAATGTTCGTAAATCTGTCATGCTTAAGTTTTAAATATAGAATTCAAGTCAATTAGCCATGTTTAAAATATGAATAAAATATTCGTAAATCTGTCATGCTTAAGTTTACACTATAGAATTCAAGTCAATTAGCCATGTTTAAAATATGAATAAAATGTTCGTAAATCTGTCATGCTTAAGTTTTAAATATAGAATTCAAGTCAATTAGCCATGTTTAAAATATGAATAAAATATTCGTAAATCTGTCATGCTTAAGTTTACACTATAGAATTCAAGTCAATTAGCCATGTTTAAAATATGAATAAAATGTTCGTAAATCTGTCATGCTTAAGTTTTAAATATAGAATTCAAGTCAATTAGCCATGTTTAAAATATGAATAAAATGTTCGTAAATCTGTCATGCTTAAGTTTTAAATATAGAATTCAAGTCAATTAGCCATGTTTAAAATATGAATAAAATGTTCGTAAATCTGTCATGCTTAAGTTTACACTATAGAATTCAAGTCAATTAGCCATGTTTAAAATATGAATAAAATGTTCGTAAATCTGTCATGCTTAAGTTTTAAATATAGAATTCAAGTCAATAAGCCATGTTTAAAATATGAATAAAATGTTCGTAAATCTGTCATGCTTAAGTTTTAAATATAGAATTCAAGTCAATTAGCCATGTTTAAAATATGAATAAAATGTTCGTAAATCTGTCATGCTTAAGTTTTAAATATAGAATTCAAGTCAATTAGCCATGTTTAAAATATGAATAAAATATTCGTAAATCTGTCATGCTTAAGTTTACACTATAGAATTCAAGTCAATTAGCCATGTTTAAAATATGAATAAAATGTTCGTAAATCTGTCATGCTTAAGTTTTAAATATAGAATTCAAGTCAATTAGCCATGTTTAAAATATGAATAAAATGTTCGTAAATCTGTCATGCTTAAGTTTTAAATATAGAATTCAAGTCAATTAGCCATGTTTAAAATATGAATAAAATATTCGTAAATCTGTCATGCTTAAGTTTACACTATAGAATTCAAGTCAATTAGCCATGTTTAAAATATGAATAAAATGTTCGTAAATCTGTCATGCTTAAGTTTTAAATATAGAATTCAAGTCAATAAGCCATGTTTAAAATATGAATAAAATATTCGTAAATCTGTCATGCTTAAGTTTTAAATATAGAATTCAAGTCAATTAGCCATGTTTAAAATATGAATAAAATGTTCGTAAATCTGTCATGCTTAAGTTTTAAATATAGAATTCAAGTCAATAAGCCATGTTTAAAATATGAATAAAATGTTCGTAAATCTGTCATGCTTAAGTTTTAAATATAGAATTCAAGTCAATTAGCCATGTTTAAAATATGAATAAAATGTTCGTAAATCTGTCATGCTTAAGTTTTAAATATAGAATTCAAGTCAATTAGCCATGTTTAAAATATGAATAAAATATTCGTAAATCTGTCATGCTTAAGTTTACACTATAGAATTCAAGTCAATTAGCCATGTTTAAAATATGAATAAAATGTTCGTAAATCTGTCATGCTTAAGTTTTAAATATAGAATTCAAGTCAATTAGCCATGTTTAAAATATGAATAAAATATTCGTAAATCTGTCATGCTTAAGTTTACACTATAGAATTCAAGTCAATTAGCCATGTTTAAAATATGAATAAAATGTTCGTAAATCTGTCATGCTTAAGTTTTAAATATAGAATTCAAGTCAATTAGCCATGTTTAAAATATGAATAAAATGTTCGTAAATCTGTCATGCTTAAGTTTTAAATATAGAATTCAAGTCAATTAGCCATGTTTAAAATATGAATAAAATGTTCGTAAATCTGTCATGCTTAAGTTTTAAATATAGAATTCAAGTCAATTAGCCATGTTTAAAATATGAATAAAATATTCGTAAATCTGTCATGCTTAAGTTTACACTATAGAATTCAAGTCAATTAGCCATGTTTAAAATATGAATAAAATGTTCGTAAATCTGTCATGCTTAAGTTTTAAATATAGAATTCAAGTCAATTAGCCATGTTTAAAATATGAATAAAATGTTCGTAAATCTGTCATGCTTAAGTTTTAAATATAGAATTCAAGTCAATTAGCCATGTTTAAAATATGAATAAAATATTCGTAAATCTGTCATGCTTAAGTTTACACTATAGAATTCAAGTCAATTAGCCATGTTTAAAATATGAATAAAATGTTCGTAAATCTGTCATGCTTAAGTTTTAAATATAGAATTCAAGTCAATTAGCCATGTTTAAAATATGAATAAAATGTTCGTAAATCTGTCATGCTTAAGTTTTAAATATAGAATTCAAGTCAATTAGCCATGTTTAAAATATGAATAAAATATTCGTAAATCTGTCATGCTTAAGTTTACACTATAGAATTCAAGTCAATTAGCCATGTTTAAAATATGAATAAAATGTTCGTAAATCTGTCATGCTTAAGTTTTAAATATAGAATTCAAGTCAATTAGCCATGTTTAAAATATGAATAAAATATTCGTAAATCTGTCATGCTTAAGTTTTAAGCAGCATTTACATCGCTACACGCGCAGTTTGAATAGCCGCATCTTAAAAATACAATTTAGTTTTTGTACTTTCTTTTTCGAGAATGAATCATTCTAGCCTCGCCTCCCAACTTCAACTTTCCTATTCCTGACCTCGCAAGCATT
The DNA here is from genome assembly GCA_963556195.1 of Sepiola atlantica. Classification (NCBI taxonomy): domain Eukaryota; kingdom Metazoa; phylum Mollusca; class Cephalopoda; order Sepiida; family Sepiolidae; genus Sepiola; species Sepiola atlantica. The sequence goes on along the minus strand of OY744548.1, from coordinate 14,623,049 downwards.
CTTCTTCCGGAATATTCATTTTCATAAAAAAAATACATATTGTATTTATATATCAGTTTGTAACGAAAGTCCATTTTTTAACGTTAAAAAAGCAATAAAAACGAAATAACAAATTTACATAATCGTTAATGTACTCCCAATTCTTATTTGTGACCTCTTTCCATAAGTCAATAAGATTTTTGATCCCACATTCATAAAATTCCTCAGATGTGGAACTGATAAAGAAAATCTAAATCATTTCCGACCTGTTCTTTTGAAATAAGTACCAATCAACTAAAATGATTACGAAAATTTGTAAAGATATATGATAATCCGTTGGTGTTACGTACGCTGAATATGGTGGGTGATTCATAAATGAATCCTGTTTTTTCATAATAATTATTATTTTTAATTTAATTTACTTTTAATTTAATTTTAATTTAATTTTAATTTAATTTTAATTTAATTGTAATTTAATTATAATTAGTACTTTTAGCTGTGTTAAGTCTAACGTCTATTTGATGAGGACAACGCTTGATTCTAAATCCAAAGAAATGTTATCAACGTTATATTAAACAGCGTATTGGCCAATAGGAAAAAAAATCACAGACAGTAAAAAGTAACCGATTTTGTATTATTTGTATTATTCGGAATACTGTTCTCATCTCGGTTGTCATTCTCACAAGGTTTCGGCCGATGTAATCTCCGAGCATCTTGTCGAGCCTCGGCCTTTTGGCTAAGATCAAAGTGTAGTATCTGTTCCGATGGATACTGCACGCCTGTCCTGTGCAGTTCTAGGAGGTCCACCCTCCCAGGCTTCGCCTCCCCTCTTTGGGGAGGAGTAAGTTTATTGCTTACTGTCTGAGGCGCCCCTACCGGGGAATGCCGACGGGGCTGCCCAGGCAATTTTTAAATGGCCAGAGTGCTCACCTCTCGAGCGCTGGCTTTTAACCCCACTTGCTCGACCCGATCTTGGGTCACATCTTACTTGTGGGAGTAAGATAAAACTGGCCTTGTGCCTAACTCCGCGAGGAGTAAATAAACATCTTGTCGAGCCTCGGCCTTTTGGCTAAGATCAAAGTGTAGTATCTGTTCCGATGGATACTGCACGCCTGTCCTGTGCAGTTCTAGGAGGTCCACCCTCCCAGGCTTCGCCTCCCCTCTTTGGGGAGGAGTAAGTTTATTGCTTACTGTCTGAGGCGCCCCTACCGGGGAATGCCGACGGGGCTGCCCAGGCAATTTTTAAATGGCCAGAGTGCTCACCTCTCGAGCGCTGGCTTTTAACCCCACTTACTCGACCCAAGCTGTGGTCACATCTTACTTGTGGGAGTAAGATAAAACTGGCCTTGTGCCTAACTCCGCGAGGAGTAAATAAACATCTTGTCGAGCCTCGGCCTTTTGGCTAAGATCAAAGTGTAGTATCTGTTCCGATGGATACTGCACGCCTGTCCTGTGCAGTTCTAGGAGGTCCACCCTCCCAGGCTTCGCCTCCCCTCTTTGGGGAGGAGTAAGTTTATTGCTTACTGCCTGAGGCGCCCCTACCGGGGAATGCCGACGGGGCTGCCCAGGCAATTTTTAATGGCCAGAGTGCTCACCTTCTCGGGCGCTGGCTTTTAAAACCCCACTTTCCCGACCCGAGCTTGGGTCACATCTTACTTGTGGGAGTAAGATAAACCTGGCCTTGTGCCTAACCTCCTGGGGAGGTAAATAAAATCTTGTCGAGCCTCGGCCTTTTGGCTAAGATCAAAGTGTAGTATCTGTTCCGATGGATACTGCACGCCTGTCCTGTGCAGTTCTAGGAGGTCCACCCTCCCAGGCTTCACCTCCCCTCTTTGGGAAGGAGTAAGTTTATTGCTTACTGTCTGAGGCGCCCCTACCGGGGAATGCCGACGGGGCTGCCCAGGCAATTTTTAAATGGCCAGAGTGCTCACCTCTCGAGCGCTGGCTTTTAGCCCCACTTGCTCGACCCGATCTTGGGTCACATCTTACTTGTGGGAGTAAGATAAAACTGGCCTTGTGCCTAACTCCGCGAGGAGTAAATAAACATCTTGTCGAGCCTAGGAATCTTGAGTACATCCACGGAGGTAGCTTGTTCTCGTTGCGTCAATCCTTATTTTTATATCCCTTAAATCTACGTATCAATCTATATTTACATTTATGTCATTCATCTTATAGCAACCCAAAACCATAACTGAACAAACCTTGGCTCCCTACTAGACACTGTCCTTGAGTGTATAAGGTATCTCTGTACAATGGTTTGTCAGGACAACCTGACATGAGGATACTTATCCTACAAGTAAACCCTGACCAAATATTCAAAATAACATAGTATTAAAAGAACAAATAAGATCCCTTCGACACGGCTATAAACTGGCTGATACGAAAAAATGGTGCACATTTTCCGATTAATGTAACCTCAAGTAAAATCACTTAGCTGGATACTCCACCAGACTAGATGAATTATTGTCCTGGAATCCAGTAAGACCAAGATACCCCGCGAAAAATATACGATAACATAGTTAATTGGTCAATTGGGTCGAGGAAAATAAATGATATTAACTTCTTTACCAACTAAACGTTTGACAGTTAAAGGATAACTTTAGTGCAATATTTGAATATTTATGTATCTCATCTAGAGATCAATTGTTAGCCCCAGAAAGAGGTCTTTTTATTTCTGAGAACTTCGCCTGAAGTAAAATGAAACAAAAAATGACTGCATGCTTGTGTAACTCTCTTCCTGCTGACTGTTTTTCTACTACCTATAGCCTTGGTCTTTTCAAGATGAAGGCCAATAGGCATCTCCTGTCTTAGCGATATCATATTTCCTTCTTGTAAGCTCTTTACATCAAGTGGCTTCATACGAAAAAATGGTGCCCATTTTCCGAGTAATGCAACCTCAAGTAACAGCACTTAGCTGGATACTCCACCAGACTAGATGAATTCTTGTCCTGGAACCAAGTAAGACCAAGATACCCCGCGAAAAATATACGATAACATAGTTAATTGGTCAATTGGGGCGAGGAAAATAAATTATATTAACTTCTTTACCAACTAAACGTTTGACAGTTAAATGATAACTTTAATGGAATGTTTGAATACCTATGTATCTCATATAGAGATCAAGTGTTAGCCCTAGGCAAGGAGTCTTTTTTATTTCTGAGAACTTCGCCTGAAGTAAAATGAAACAAAAAATGACTGCATGCTTTTGGAACTCTCTTCCTGCTGACTGTTTTACTACTACCTATAGCCTTGGTCTTTTCAAGATTAAGGCCAATAGGCAACTCCTGTCTTAGCGATAATCATATTTCCTTCTTGTAAGCTCTTTACATCAAGTGGCTTCATGCCTTGTCTGGAGCGACTTCAATGAAATAAATATCGTTACTTTAAAGCTCATTTTATGTCGTAACGAAAGCATTAGTAATACAATATAATTCATTTCATTAATAAGTTCCAATCATCTAATAATATTCTTCATCATTAACCTTACAACTCGCCCATGTTATTAAACGTTATCCCCGAACGGCTTTTGGTCTTGACAAACGGTTATTTTTTGTAAAAAAAAAAATATTTTCGGATTTTTTTTAATGATAGAGAATTTGGATAATTTGGATTATTTTTTGTAAAAAAAAAAATCTTTTCGGATTTTTTTTAATGATAGAGAATTTGGATAATTTGGATTATTTTTTGTAAAAAAAAAAATCTTTTCGGATTTTTTTTAATGATAGAGAATTTGGATAATTTGGATTATTTTTTGTAAAAAAAAAAATCTTTTCGGATTTTTTTTAATGATAGAGAATTTGGATAATTTGGATTATTTTTTGTAAAAAAAAAAATCTTTTCGGATTTTTTTTAATGATAGAGAATTTGGATAATTTGGATTATTCGAACTACTGTTCTCATCTTGACGTTATTCTCACAACGTTTCGGCCGATATAACCTCCGACCTCCTTTCGATGCATCTTGTTAATCTCGGAAATATTTAGGTCAAACTCTGGAATCTGTAGACAATTTCGAAATGAACCCTTTATCCAATCAATGGAGGTAGCTTGTTTTAGAAGTATTAAGTAAGTCGTAATTGTATTCTTGGTATCGCCCGATGAGAACTGTAATCTAAATAATACAGCTAATATCATTTAAAAAAAAAATAATAAGTGTTCGATAGGTGTCACAGGTTTCCCGAACGTTTTCGATTCTTTGTCGCATAATCCTCAGGCGTCAATAGCAAAGTAATTAAACAGCTGGTGAAAGAAGAGAATTTTAAAAAGACGACAAAGAAACGCACATAGATCGCATATATATATATATATATATATATATATATATATATATATATATATATATATTACTATTATCTCTCTCTCTCTCTCTCTCTCTCTCTATATATATATATATATATATATATATATATATATATATATATATATATGTATACATATAATAGTAATTCTTTAATAGTAACTATTTTCAATTACAGTCACCATACGTACATACGTATACGTTTCATCTTTGCGAAATAATCAGTGTTTAGCCGGTCGTACGATTCGAATTGCTGTATATATGACTTTTATAACAAGCAGTACACATAGCTACATGCACGATCCGAACGCGTTCGTAGACCACTCTAGCTGCTTGTTAAATCTAGCCGCCGACTCGCTATTCACATTTAAATTCCTCTCTAATTAATAACTAGTTGTCTATGGCCGATGGGATAAGACTCTTGACTACGAATCAGTTGCGATTTGTGATCGGGGTTCGCGCCCGCCGACCGTTGAGAATTAGTTCCTGCACTGAAGATTGCTTTAGCATGAAACATCGATGTCTGTAGGTATTAAAATAATTAATATATATATATATATATATATATATATATATATACCCGACTCTGAGCTCTCGATTTGCAATAGTATACAGTGCTCGATGCCTTCTCAAAGAAAGCCTTATCGTACATTATAAGAATGTCCTATGTTTTAAATTACATAACCACGGGTTCCCGCTGTTGGTGATTTTCTGATTGGGCAACTCACGAATTTTTTAGATAACCATTGTGAAGATGTCCAACAGTAAATAATAAATAAAGGAAGTCAAGTCGAGGGTTGGTTTAACAAGTGTATTAACAAAGTAAGAAAGTGACTAGCACTTGGCTAGACAGTTACAAGACTGTGCTTTGTCTTCTCTGTGTCTCTGGTGACTCGCACTATTTATAGTGACAACCGGTGCAGTTCTCCTGTGTAAGAACGGCCGGTGTTACAATAACTATTGTAATTATATGAAATTCTAACGACCATACAGTTTTAAAATAACAACAAATAAATAATATGCAATTGCATTGATTGTAATATTATATCTGAACTATTCATACTATCACTATCAGTCTGGGATTGCTGGGTTTATTTTAATCGAAACACTCCTTAAACAATTTTAAAAATCTAATATATTATGGTGTTTGTAAATAAGTTTAATTTGTAGGAATTGCGTTATAAATTTATTGAATGCACGTTTGTTTATCTATATATGTATACGTTGTGTATAATTCACGTTTGTTAATAATATTGAGAAAGATCTAGATTTGTATATCCCCACTCCAGCTATGGATTAATTAGAAGAGTAGCTTTCACGCCTTGGTTTTGTAACTTGTAAAAGAGGTAAACTCCGAAATAACATATTTCTTCTTAAATCGACATTGTTTCCGGTCGTGTTTGATATCTTCTTTACACTGGACTTAAGCAATGCTGGTTTAAGAGAGATGAAGTTGAGGATTGCGCAACTTTTTGCAAGAATAAGTTGAGAAAAAAGTAGAGGAATAAGGTGGTGGAACCATAAGAAGAAAGTTGGAGAAAAGAGAAACGGAAGGGAAAAAGAAAGGGGACTGACACAAGAACACATGAAATAATGACTGAGGAATGGAGAGATGAGAAAATATAATGAGAAATAAAATAAATACTGTTTGATGAGAAAGGGGCAAAAGGGAACAAAATGAGCAAGAAGATAAAGATATAATGACCAAGAAAGAAAACATAAAATGCAGTAATAAATAGAGAGAGGGGGAGTCAGAGGAATATAAAATAGGAGGCAAATGGCGAAGGAAGAGGAGAAAGTTGTATATAGAAGGGGGTGTTATGATATTGTGGAAGAAGTGAGTAAAAATTAATGTATAGGCAATTAAAAGAAAAGGGGAAAAGCAAGCCCAATTGGACGAGGGTTGGTGGTAAGAATAAATGAAAGAGAAAATAAAAGTAATAGAATTGTAAGGAAAATTTAAAAAAAGACCATGATGAACTGAAAGAGAGTAGGAGGTTACATGTGTAAGGGAGAAGGTTGAGAAAAGAAGAAGGGGGAGGCGAGAAAGAGAAAAAGAAGACGAAGAAGAGAAATTCAATGCGAGTAGGAGGGAACATTTGTAAAATAGGAGGTTGAGAAAAGAAAAAGGGGGGAGGCAGTCAGACGAAAGAGTAAAGGGGAAAAAGGGGAACATGGAATTGAAAATGAAAGAGAGTGGGAGGGGGTTTGTTAATGGAAGGAAGTTCTGAAAAGGAGAAATGCAAAGGTGAGTAAAATAGAAGGAGGAGAAACAATAGAAATTGAGAGAGTAGGAGACAACTTGAAACAAATAGGAAATAAAGAAGTATAAATAGACACAACGACGTCTTACTTAATGAATGAGGAAAGACCATGTAAATACTACTTATAATAAATAAACAATAAGAAGAAGAATTAAAAAATAGAAGAAGAAATAGAAGAAAAAGAAGTAGAAATAGAAAAAAGAAGAAAAAGAAGAAAAAGAAGAAAAATAGTAGAAGAAATATGAGAATAAGGAGTAGAAGAAGAAGAAATTGATAGAAGAAGAAAAATAGAATGAGAGGAAAAAATAGAAGAAAAAATAGAAGAAATAGAATGGGAATAAATAGAAGGAGAAATAAAATGAGAAGAAGAAATAGAAAAAGAAGTAAAAGGAGAAAAAGAAGAAATAGAAGAAGAAATAAAAGAAGAAAAAGAAGAAGAAAAAGAAATATAAGAAGAAATATGAGAAGAAGAAGTAGAAGAATGCGAAATAGATAGAAAAAATAGAAAGAGAGGAAAAAATAGAAGAAGACAAAATCGAAAAAATCGAATGAGAATAAATAGAAGAAATAAAATGAGAAGAAAAAATAGAAAAAGAAGAAGAAAAAGAAGAAGAAGACGAAAGAGAAAGAGAAGGCGAAGAAGAAAAATAGAAGAAGAAGAAATAGAAGAAGAAGACGAAGAAGAAGAAGAAGAAGAAATTGATAGAAAAAGTAAAAACTAGAATGAGAAGAAAAAATAGAAGACGAATAAGAACTGGAAGAAAAAATAAAATGAGAAAGAAAAATAGAAGAAGAAGAAGAAGAAGGAGACAAAAAAGAAAAAGAAAGAAAAGAAACAGAAAAAGAAAAAGAAGAAAAAGAATAATAATAAGAAGAATGATAACAATGTCCGATGCGGGGGAGGGACATAATGATGTACATCAAGCAAACAGATAGAGATAAAAAAGACGGTGAAAAATAACTAAAAACAAACCAGATGAAAACGATAATTCGAAATTATAATAACAACATTAACCATGTCCCCGAAGAAAAGGTTAGAGTCCCAAGAGACGGATTTCGTTTATCAAGATCGGAATGTCAGTGCAAGAACAAATAAAGGAACCATTCTTTCTTCAATTATTGGTTCCGTGTTGACCAACAAGAAAAACATCTCAACTCCATTCCTTGACACGTTCGTTACGAAAGCCGTCATACCGAAAATGGAATATAATGACCGTCTCCCAATTTTCACGAGAAACCAAAATTCTTTCCCCGAACACAAATCCCAATATATTTGAGATGCGTCCAAGCGTATCTATAAGAGTATTGATCCGTCTGTCGGTAACTTTAATCAATTACCCAGTCTGTCATATTGTTGCGTTTGGTTCAACCTTGTGGCATACATGGAAGCTCATCATCTTACGTCCTTTTAAGTTATCTTACCAGACTAAGGAAACTGCTCCTGCAATTAAGTTTTTTTTTTTATAACTCGAAAAAAAAAAGGAACAAATCAAAATGAAACTGTTGATGACAGAAGAGGTTTATTCGCTTTGTTTTTGTTCCAAATCGATGATTAGTAGACGGAGGGAGGGGGGGCAAGGAGAAATATGGATAATTACTGATTAATCATATATTATCAATACATTTTAAAATAAGGCTTTCAATCGAACTGACGAATTCTCTCACACACTCTCTATTTGTAGCATGTGACGTCACATCCGCTTCTATCAGTTTTCACCGTTGAGTCAATGCCAATCACGAGGTCACCAGGTTCACCTTGACTGACCCTTGTTTTCTTATTAGTTTCAACTATCAAAATCATATACTATCGGGTCTACTTGTCCGGTTCTACATTCATCGACGTGTATCAATTCCTCTGTCGGTAAGTAAAATCAATCGGTCGGTTTGTTAGGCTAAATTTTGAAATGATTTTAAAATGTAGAGCTAGGTTGAACACGTCCACCCAGCCCCGAAGTCCACACCAGAAAGAGAAAGAATATCCGGTTGTTAATTCGCCAATGCAGGCGAATTTAAATATATTTTTATTGCTTACGAAATTTTCGAGTTCATTTTCCTGTTGCCAGTTAAGTTCCGAGGAGATAAATTGATTATAATTTAAGGGAAATAACTCTGAATATACTCTGCCAATATCACCAAACACGTATACTGAATAACACTAGCGAGTAAAGTCAGTAGTTTATATTGTTTCGTGGACATATTAATATAAGTCGGACTCTCTTATAGGGATGAATGTGTTAGTTGTATGTCGACCAGTCTGGTACGTCTAAGTTATGAAATATAATTTTATAAGTCTGTCCGTTTGTCGGTTACGTTTAAGTTATGAAATATAATTGTATAAGTCCGTCCGTTTGTCAGTTACGTTTAAGTTATGAAATATAATTGTATAAGTCCGTCCGTTTGTAAGTTACGTTTAAGTTATGAAATATAATTGTATAAGTCCGTCCGTTTGCCAGTTACGTTTAAGTTATGAAATATAATTGTATAAGTCCGTCCGTTTGTCGGTTACGTTTAAGTTATGAAATATAATTGTATAAGTCCGTCCGTTTGTCAGTTACGTTTAAGTTATGAAATATAATTGTATAAGTCCGTCCGTTTGTCAGTTACGTTTAAGTTATGAAATATAATTGTATAAGTCCGTCCGTTTGTCGGTTACGTTTAAGTTATGAAATATAATTGTATAAGTCCGTCCGTTTGTCGGTTACGTTTAAGTTATGAAATATAATTGTATAAGTCCGTCCGTTTGTCAGTTACGTTTAAGTTATGAAATATAATTTTATAAGTCTGTCCGTTTGTCGGTTACGTTTAAGTTTATTTCCTCCCTGTCTCCTGTTTTCCCAATCGTACAATCATGTAGGAATTTGAAATATAATGTGAACAAACATCTGGCTGCCCAACCCCCCACCCAGGTAGGTCTCTTTTAAATCTGGCCTCCATAACCGCAGGCTCTTATCTCAGTTAGTTCTTTGGGGGGGGGGAACAAAAGTCAAACAAAGCAAAACAACAAAAGGCGCGTAAATTGAATGGACTCATTGACGATACGAGGTGAGAGTAAGTAGTTTATTAAATGCGTCCACACATCATTATACGACGCTTTTTCGGTCAATCAATTAGTTGACCCGTCACACTGAAGTTTTAAATATTATTTTGTCGGTACGTCGGTCAATATGTCACGTTTAATTTTTAAAAGTAATTTTCATCGCTAAATGCGATCTATTTGTCTAGCCTTTTTTTATAAGATCTGTCCAAGAATCTCTCTAAAAGGTTTCGTCTGATGTACAGTCTGCAAATACGTCCTTCAATCTGTCACGCTCAAATTTGAAATATCATTTTTTTATCGATAAATAGTTTTTATTTTTATTTTATTTTAGATACGTTCACGAATCTCTTATAAAAATAAATCCGTTCGCCAGTCTGTCTCTTACGTTTCGATCGAGCTCATACGCTTACGTTTGAAATAGAACGTTTATTGGTTTGTCACGCTTATGTCAGGCTTAAGTTTTAAATAGCATGTTAATTAGTCTGTCACGCTTACATTTAAAATCGCATAGTTTTAGGTCTGTCACCTTTTAGTTTGAAATAGAACGTGTATTGGTTTGTCACGCTTATGTCAGGCTTAAGTTTGTTATGCATTAGTTTGAAATAGCATGTTCATCAATCTATTATGCTTACGTTTGAAATAGCGTATGTATTGGTCTGTCACGATTTGGTTTGTAATGCCTGTTCATCGGTCTGTCAGGCTTATGTTTGAAATAATATGTTAATCAGTCTGTAACGCTTCAGTTTAAAATCGCACAATAAAATGTCCGTTACACTTCCGTTAGGAATAACCATATGCAACAGTCTGTCACGCGTACGTTTGAAATAGCATGTTCATCGGTCTGTCACGTTCCAGTTCGAAATATAGGTCTGCAAGTCTCAATTTGAAATACCATGTTTAGATACGTCCACGCATCTCTATAAGTGGCGCTGTCTGTGCGTAATTCTGTCACGTCAAAATCATTTTCTTCAATGAATTAGCAGATTGGGGATGTACCTTAACAATATTCTCTCTTGCTTTGTTTTTCTTTTGGTTGGATTTTTATCTCGGCCATATTCTTCCGGGATTTGTTCGTTTGTTCGTACAAATAAACGTAGTTCTCTGGTCACAAACCAAACTTGATTGTTTGCTTTTATTATATACTAGCGGAACCCGTCGCCCGGCGTTGCACGGGAGAAAGTAATACCTATTGCATGACGTCGAATAAAAAAAGAAACGGACTATTGTTTTTTCTGCCCCGTCTACCGTGTTGGCGAATGTTTTAAATGTTAAACAAAAGAAAAAAGTGGTAGAGTAGAATGGGATCGAACGCTGAAACTGGCGATCAAGAAACCTACATCGTTACCCCTTCGGCTTACAAATAAATGTGAACATACGCCAATTAACCGAAGCTTCATTATTGGCATGCGTGTTGAATAACAACCGGTGTTTTGTGAAAATGAAACTGTGTTTATTAGTTCCCCCGGTGTCGATGAGTGTAGTCACAGTACAGAATTGTTAGGGAGAAAAGTTTTTGCTACCAGCTATATGGAGTTGGTATTTCGGAGAGTCGTCGAGGGCGGGCCAAATGTAATATTCAGTGTTAGTTGGGAAAGAAGAATAACAAATATACTAAAACACGGTCGAGTGAATAAGTGTAATATAATTGTGAGTTTAGTAGCCTGTGATGCATGTGGTTATTTTCCTATTCTCCGAGAAGGGACAGGGGAGAAAAACGTCTCTACTTTATATATTAGATTTCTCTCTTTTTTTTTTGGGGGGGGGGGGGTTACGAATTTCTCCCGGGGCATATATAACCTCGATGAAACACTTTGTTCCTTTGCGACAAGAGATGACACACGACGTTTGCTCCGGACTGGATAATTCCTTTGTTTCTCCTTTCCCCAATTTGATTTTAACCGATGCTTCTTTGCCTCCCTTGTCACCGTTGTTGCCCCAACTTATCATCTGTTATCAATTTAGCGGTTATCAGTAGCCGATCACTCCCCAATGATGATATATATATTAAATTAATCAGATTCATCTTGTCCCCTTTCCTTTCCCCGTTTTTTTTTTTGGTAACAAGAATCTTGTAATATGATTAACTACCAAGAAAATCTGGACTTCCTCATTTCACTAAGACATTTTAGAACGAAGTGGCCCTAGGTTACGGAAGAACTAGGAGTCTACTCCAGATTATTCTGGGATGTATCCGGATTTATGTGCCAAAGTTGGCCATGGTCTAGTTATGTATGTTTATATGTTTCTATTTTTGTAGGTACAGGATTCGGTCTTAAACTAATTAACCGATCATTATGAGCTTTAGAACACGGCTGTTCCAAATATAAACGATATTACGTTTAAATATATATATATATATATATATATATATATATAAATATTTAAATTCCCGAAACAGATTTTCCTGGTAAACAACTGATGACCTATTAAATAATGTTAGAAGCAAACTAATATAATAACTGTAAAAACTAAATTGACTTACATGAGTGATTTTCCACTGAACTACTTGGCACTTAAGGTTTTTTTTTTTATTTATTATTATTTTTTTTTGTTTTAATGGTTGAGAAACTTCCGAGACTATATATATATATATATATATATATATATATATATATATATATATATATATATATATATATATATATTCCCTAAATTTCAATTTCTTTGGAATATTTTGAAGGATATTAAATTTCATAATATAGCCACAACCTGCCATTTGAAAAGTCAAATATTTGAATTGAATATCACCCATAGTCACTAGACACGAATTAAGAAAAAATCCCTGAATCTCAATTTCTCATTAAGACCCCTTAAGTTTAACCCTTAAATTTGAGACATTTTCTAGAATAAAATTTATATAAAATCTGGAACTGCGTCATTTTCATTGAGACGTTTTTTTTTTTAACTAAGTGGCCTCGGGTTATGAAGAGACCAGAAGTCTCTTTGAAGATTATTCTGGGATGTATCCGAACCTCTGTGCCAACTTTAGTCATGGTTCAGCTAGCGGTTGGTGTTGTTACAGGAAATTTATACACAACTTATAAATGATAAGTTCTTCTACCACAAAAAAACAATATTTCGCATAAAGACAGTGCCACCGAAAGTAAGCAATATTTAGCATCGGCAGTACAATATAGTTCACCATTTAAGAATACGAGCCGGTGTGTGACAACCCCACAGCCTTTGCAATATATTCAAACATCTATTTTTACCGGGATATAGATTATATATATATGGAGACCGGTTTTAAATTTAATATCCCATAAAAAGTTTGGTTTTTTCGTTGGAGGAAGCCGAGTTTACTCGTTCTAGGTAAATGCCGTATCAGGACGGGAAACAATGTATGACCCCTGAAAAAGAAGGTTTATATGATCAGTAGTTCATAATAAAGCAACGGTTGCACAATCTCCAACACCATTACGTTTTATCCGATATATACAACGGCAAGTATAAAAAAAGTGAATAATAAGCAATGATAACCAGAAACAAACGTGTTATTTCGCAATGCTTCTTCTAGTAGACGTCTTGCACAACCAAGGCTTGAGAGTCTTGTCTATCCCACTATTTAACCCATATTATGGTGAAGAGAAAGGGAACTCAAATCAAATGTTCCGTGACCAGGATATGCATTTTTACTTCCCACGGCAATGTTTATTTCCCAAAACTACCTATCTGTTGGACACAATACAACGGGGATACTTCCCAGTTGACTACGACATGATAGTTTTCAGGTCCAATGTTAACAAATTCTTGTTTCGCTGTCTTCTTAAATAATCAACTGTTTCCAAGTCTTAACCATCGTCTCCAACCCTCTTGGTGTTGTTTGGCCGTCCACCTGACAAACTCATTAACCCTGATCCTCGAGTTGCTTTCGGCCTTAATAAGCGGTGACTCATTAGTACCAACACGAAAGTTTAAAGTCCGCCTCGAACGTGGCTTTTAAGCTTTTGAAATATAAATCTTAAAATGAGAACAAGAAAAATGAGACCAGAATTTCTATTAACTTTTGTTTGACTATTAACTTTTGTTTGACTCTTGAAAAGAAGAAATGACTTCGTTAATCCAAATCCTTAGATTATAAATCCTCAAATGGCCTGATGTATTCGAAAAGGGTGTCACAGGTGCCCAAAACAAAACAAATTTTACAAAGTAAATAGGTCAACTCAAACCCTCAAAAAGTGAGTTAATCTCTAAGCCGCGGTTTAAGGTCAGCTTAACACATATTCTTAATAAAAATGTTCTGTATTTTAAGGAGTATTGATTTACTCCTCTCCAGGAGTTAGGCACAAGGCCAGTTTTTATCTTACTCCCACAAGTAAGATGTGACCCAAGGTCGGGTCGGAAAAGTGGGGTTTAAAAATTGCCTGGGCAGCCCCGTCGGCATTCCCCAGTAGGGGCGGCTCAGGCAGTAAGCAATAAACTTACTCCCCCCCAAAGAGGGGAGGCGAAGCCTGGGAGGGTGGACCTCCTAGAACTGCACAGGACAGACCCATAGACCGGCATAAATCAAGCCCCGAAATCCAAGACAATACTAGTCTATGGGATGCAGTATCCATCGGAACAGATACTACACTTTGATCTTAGCCAAAAACCCGCTTCTAACTTGTGTGTCTTATTCTCAACAATCAGATATTTATATGAATGTCCAAGTTGCTCAAAACTTAAACTGTCTGATGACCTTCTATTACCGTGAGAATCAACATTATTTGCCATTATTTTCATGTCTCTAAAAAGAAATAGAGTAGAGTTTATTTTAAACTGCAATATCAGCGTCATAGTCTTTTCCTTTCATGAAATGATTTTACTACAGCTGTTATGACAATGGTGTCGTCTGGCTGTGTTGACAATTGAGAGGCGCTTACTATTGCCGATTGAAGAAGTGCGTTACTACAGAAGAAATACAGTATTTACTTTTAAACAAACCGCGCATGCGTGGTCCCCCTCTGTATGTGACTCGATGTGGTGAGTGTAAAATACAATAAATTTGGGCAATTTGGGGCATTTTTGACCCCCCTTTGACCCCCTGGGGACGCGAACCAGAATGTTTCTGAGGTCAAGGATGCTCATTTTATATCCAGAACAATTGCCTCTACATTTTGGCCAAGTTTCAGAAAAATTGGATGGATGGATCAAACGTTACGGGAGAAAAGGGTAATTTCTTGCCATTTGAGGGGATTTTGACCCCGTGGGGGCGCGAACCAGAATTTTTCCAAGGTCAGCGATACTTATTTTCTATTAGGAACAATTGCCTCCACATTTTGGCCAAGTTTCAGAGAAATTGAATGGATGGATTAAAAGTTATGGGGCAAAAAATGTCATTTTTGGCCATTTTGAGCCCTTTTGACCCTCTGGGGGGCTAACCAGATTTTTTTCAAAAATCGGAGAATGACCAAAGTTACAACTTCATCCAAAATTTCAGAGAAATTCAATGGATGGTTGCGGAGAAAAATCCGGACGGACGGACGGACGGACATACCTCAAAACATAAGTCCCCCGATTTTATAAATCGGGGGACCAAAAATAATAATAAAGTTGGAGATTTCTGTAATGAAATGTGGATTGGCGATCTGGGCGTGCCAAGTTCGAATCCTGTGGATTCTATTGCACCACTCTAACTATGGATGACGGCAATCTTAATGGGATCCGATTTATAAGTATCTGATTCTTAGAAATAACTGTTGAAAGTCGTATTATGCTGATTCATACAATTTAAAGTTTCCGCTATGAAAGTTTTGTTTTCGGAATTATTGAGATTAGGATTGATAACTTTTATTATTAGGATCGTTTGTACTGATGGCCTCTCTCCCGTCGATTTCGACGTATGAGTGCCCCACCAGGGGCGGCCCGCGCGTGAATTTGTAATTGCAAGGGTTGCGCATTCCCTAACAACCGCTCGACATTGCTTGATTACAATGGCAAGTAGTAGTACAAGACGACTGGAAACAATGCCGAGATAAGCAGAGAGCACATACAGCACCTGGTATTCCCAAATGGTCACCCATTTAGTACTGGCCAGGCTCGACGCCGCTTAACTTCGGTGATCTAACGGGAACCGGTGTGTCAACGCGATTGTGCCGTATCGTTTGTGCTACTATTCTTATATTGGTTGTTATATACACAACGTTTCGGCCGATGTAACCTTCAACTTTTTGTGCATATTTTCGAACCTAGGAATCTTTATGTCGAGCTCAGAAACCTGTACGGAATTTCGAGCGTACCCTTTTTTTAATCCAAGGAGGTAGATTGTTCTCATTCTGTCAGCCACGATTGGTTTCAAGTTTTAATATTTTTTTTAAAGAAGAGTTATATATTTCCGAATTTTTTTATTTGTATCATTCGGAGTACTATTCTCATCTTGATTGTCATAACCACAACGTTTCGGCCGATGTAACATCCGACATCTTTCAGGTGCATCTATTTCTAACTTGGAAATCTTGATAGCAGACTCGAAACTTGGCTAGCAGCAAAGTGTAGTATCTGTTCTTACACTGCACTGTATATTCTGTCCTTGATTAGTGAGGGAGAAATCCTTCTAGACAGAGATATTATTATTTTTTTTTAATCATAGAATAATTGAGGTTAGGATTGATAAGTCTTATTATTTGGATTATTTGAAATACTATTTTCATATTGGTTCTTATGTCCACAACGTTTCGGCCGATGTAACCTTCGACTTTTTACAGATGCTTCTATTAATTATATTATAGTAATGTAGGGAACTTTCATGTCGAATTCGTATGGATTAAAAAAAGGGTTCATTTTAAAATTAGGCCTAGACTCCTTAGTTTGTCATAAAGATACCTAATTTCGACTAGAAGGTTCCGAATTTGAAAAGAACGTAGGAGATTACCACGGCCGAAACGTTGTACGTATCACTACAAAATTAATCGACACTAATGTTTCTGTTTATTTGTATGTAATAATTCTGCGAATGATATTTCCAAAGAAAATTTATCTGTTGGGAAATCAACAGATTTCTTGAACCAGTTTCGTTTTCTTGTGCAATCACAGACTCCATATTGAAATATGTAATTTATTTATAGTTTCAGAAACCAAGACATATATAGGAAACGCGGTACGCACACTATTAAAGAGCGTGTTGGAAAATTGGCACGATTTTCCGTGGAAAACTCTGTGCCCTTGTAAATACAAAACACTCGAATAGATTAGTATGTTTGAGAGCTGGCAGTTTTCGGACACCGTTTTTTAGCCGCCGGTTTCACACCGCAGGAAGCCGATGCTAGTACACTTTATAGCATCGCAAGAGCAATCTTCATACGCTAAGGGCTGAAAATAAACGCTCGCACAATTCCTTAATCAGCGGAAGTCAGCGGCATTTGGTTGTCAATACAGCGAGACGCCATCATCATCATCAGCAGCAGCATCATCATCATAATCATCATCACCATAATCATCATAATCATCATCACCATCATCATCACTACAATCATCATCATCATCATCATCATCATCATCATCATCATCATCATCATCATCATCATCATCATCATCACGACAATCATCATCATCATCATCATCATCATCATCATCATCATCATCATCATCATCATCATCATCACTACAATCATCATCACCATAATCATCATAATCATCACAATCATCATCATCATCATCACTACAATCATCATCATCATCATCATCATCATCATCATCATCATCATCATCATCATCATCATCATCATCATCATCATCATCATCATCATCATCATCATCATCATCATCATCATCACTACAATCATCATCATCATCATCACCATCATCATCATCATCATCATCATCATCATCATCACTACAATCATCATCATCATCATCATCATCATCATCATCATCACTACAATCATCATCATCATCATCATCACTACAATCATCATCATCATCATCATCATCATCATCATCATCACGACAATCATCATCATCATCATCATCATCATCATCATCATCACTACAATCATCATCACCATAATCATCATAATCATCACCATAATCATCATAATCATCACAATCATCATCATCATCATCATCATCATCATCATCATCACTACAATCATTCATCATCATCATCATCATCACTACAATCATCATCATCATCATCATCATCATCATCATCATCATCATCATCATCATCATCATCATCATCATCATCATCATCATCATCACGACAATCATCATCATCATCATCATCATCATCACTACAATCATCATCACCATAATCATCATAATCATCACCATAATCATCATAATCATCACAATCATCATCATCATCATCATCACTACAATCATTCATCATCATCATCATCATCATCATCACTACAATCATCATCATCATCATCATCATCATCATCATCATCATCATGTGTTCTTCGGAATTGTGTGATCTATTTCCTGCTTCTGTTGTTCCTACTCGTTTGACTCGTTGGTCTAGTGGTCTTCATCAATTCGCTGTTTTCATACCTCATCGTAACACAGCTTCCTATTCAAGTAGCTTCTTTTCAAGAATCGCGGGCTTGTAAAACTCTCTTCGTGCTGACTGTTTTCCTCCTACCTATAGCATTGTTGTTTTCAAGACTAAGACCAATAGGCATATCCTCTCTATGCCCCTTACATCAAGTGGCTTCATGCCTTGTCTGGAGCGATTTCCATAGAAAAAGATAAAGAAATCCATCACTATCATCATCATCAACAACATGACCACAGCTGTAATACAATTAATTCATGAAGGCAGACGACCAGATCACTGTTACTTTAATATATGCAGTTAAACAAAACCACTCTCTTCCTTTCAAAGATATTAAAAAGAAAGTTATTTCCGTTCGAAGCTTTACATTAATAGAACCTTGTTGATTTTATAATGTGCACCGTTAATTGTTGCACAAAATAATTTGCAATATATATAACAACAGCAATACTGAATACACATCAATATTCGCAATACCGCAGTGGTATTTTCATGATATATTTTCATTTAGTAGGCATCCACAAACAGTTTACTTTTATCACATCCCTTCACTATAACTAAACAGGAAAATCCGGACCAAACCTCGACTGTTAAGCTTAACGAAAATATAGCACGAATAACTGAAATATGAATGTAACTATATAAACACTATTTGCCACCGAATAGTGCTCAATTCGTTTTTACAGAGACTTTTTCATTATCGCTAATGGTAGCTAGCGATTTCCGGCATTTTTTTACGACAGCTAACAGAACGAAAAAAGGGGTAAAAAACAAATAGGCAACAAATAAAGGTTACGAAAGACAATGTAAGTTACTCTTCTTCTAACTTAGATGAATTAATTTGTGTTTTAATTCATTTTAAAGCGCTTTTTTGTTCAAAACAAACTTGGTATCCAACTGTTCAGTTAGAACGAAAACCAAAAGGTCTGTACTATGAACCATGCATCGGGAGGTCATTGATACGCGGTGAAAAAATGTGTCAGAAACACATCGTATAAATGTCACCAATTGTGGAAAAATGTAATCTTCTACTAGTATTTTGTTTAATTTTCCTTTTTTGAGCGATTATCGAAACTTTGTGATTTCAGTCATTTTTTGCCGTTCGAACTGAACAGGTGGACGCCAGGCTTGTTTTTATCAGAGGTTTGCATCAGCCGAAACTTTGTAAATATAAGAACCACGATGACAATTATAGTCCGAATAATCCCAATATCGCGAATTAATAATTCTTTACTAAAAACATACGAACAATACTACAAGTAAACAGCTTACAACAATAATAATAATATTAATAATAATAATAATAATAATAATAATAATAATAATAATAATAACAATAACAATAATAATAATAACAATAATAATAACAATAATAATAATAATAATAATAATAATAATAATAATAATAATAATAATAATAATTTCAAAAAATGGAAAAGTGGTCCTTCTGACCCCCACTTAAAATATAGTTTAGGTCTTCAGTAGAAATATGTGTTAAGCTGACCTTAAAACGTGGCTTTAGGATTAACTCATTTCCTGAGGGTTTTCGTTGACCCATTGTCGTGTATAACACTTTTGGTGGAAGAAGATCCCCTGAGAGATTTTCGAATGAATCAGTCTAGTTAAGAATGGATAATCTCATGATTTAGATTTAAAAAATTCATTGTTTTTTAAAGATTGTAGTAGACTTCAAGTTAATTGCACACACACACACACACACACACACACACACACACACATATATATATATATATATATATATATATATATAAGTGCAGATTAGTCGTCCGAGGCTATAGCAATGCGATGTGGTTGCCGTAAGATAGAAAAGTGAAAAGAAATAAACGCAGGGAGAAAGTGAAACTCAAAACGATTTATTAGTAATTTCACGAAAACTGATTAAATGCCAAATAGTAAATACTGTCCGGTAAGTAACAGTTCGGCAAAGGGTAATCTTAAATTTTCGAAAGAAAAACTTTCATTATCAGAAGACAACAATAAAAGATATATATGTATATATATATATATATAGGTTCTATAGATATATAGGTTCTATTCCATGTATATATATATATATATATATATATAGTTATCAACAGACGGACTATTTCGCCGTATCACAGCTCTTGCGTGCGGCTAGACTAGATTAGCATTCTTCCCTAGCCAGAAATAGAACCTTCAACCATCTAGTTGATAGTCAGCAGCTATATCCATTAGGCCACGGGAGAAACGCTCATAAATGATATCTACACTATCTACTTATTTTAACACTTATCGCCGCTTTAGAGGGCTCAATTAGTTTATTTACAAAGAGCATTGCATTACGCTAAAAAGCAGTAAGAGACATTGTCCAACGACTGTGCGCGACCCGAGAAGAGGGGTTATATACGCATTTAAAAACAGACTGTTTCACTGTATCACAGCTCTTCAGTGTGGATAGACTAGAACCCTACCTACCAGGGATAGAACCTTCAACTGACGAGTTGATAGTCGGCAGCTATATCCATTTGGCTACGGTAGAAACGCTCGTAAATTCTATCTGCAATGTCTATTCATACAAACCACCACCACCACCGCTTCACAGTGCTGTATTTTGATATTTAGAAAAAAGCTTTGCATTACGCTAATAAGCAACACGGGACATCACCAAACGACAGAGCTCGACCAGAGAAGCGGGATGTATATCGTCATACGTTTCTTGGTTAAAAATAATGAATTTCTTCACATTTGACAGATAATAAATAGCCTTATGGAAAATATAAAAGTATTTACAATTATAGGTGTTATTAAAATGTTAATATTTCGAGCGACATACCGCTCTTTATCAAAAAATTATAAAGATTAATGAAAATGAAACCATTGAGAAAAACTGAAATTTTCTACTTCGTGCACCGTTCATTCTTTGTCTTAACATGCAGGTCAGTTCACGCGAAAGTGGGTTTCTCGAATAAAATGATGAATTTGTTCAGATTTGTTTGAATAAAAAATGTAAATTATAGGTGCGATTATAATTTTTTTTCTATTTTAATATTTCGAGCGTTCCTCCGCTCTTCATCAAAAATTTTTTTTTAATAAAAATTGAATGAATATCGAACTTTTATAGAAAATCAGGCATTTTTAATTTGTGTTCATGTTTTTACATGACTCTTCTTCGTCTTAACGTAGATATCGGCTTCGCGTGAAATCGTTTTCCGAACGGCAAAAAGAAACCTCAAATTTTCGTCCTATCTTCTTTTTAGTCTCGTTACACACAAATAAATTAATCAACCAACAAAATAAATGTGTTAAAAATCGATTTACTGAGATTCACTTTGAGTCGGGTACTCTTCTAGTTTGCCATGCTTTCAACGGTTTACTATCGACACGCAATTTAATTTCTATTCACGACTTTAAATCATTGAAACGAAACTAAACGATAATAAAAAAGCAGACAAAACTAATCGAGAAAAAAGACAAAACTAATCGATAAGAAACAGAAAATATAAAACTAATTACATTAAGAATAGAAATCACCAAATTAAGTAAATAAAACAAATTGAATTTTTTTTCTTGGAACGAAAATTCAGTCAAAACAGCGAGCTTTGTTTTGTTATTTTTTTTCTCTTTCCAAACGTGTAAATAGTTATTTTTCTTAAAATAAACGACATTTTAAATGAAGATCACATATTTCGTTTTTAAAATGCATTGTTTGCAATAAGCAAACTTCGAACGTATATAAAGCTAACCCTTACCCGAATCTTAACCCTAACCCTAACCCTAACATTTCGTTTTTAACATGCATAGTTTACAATCAATGAATTTCAAATATATTTTTGTAGTCATTTCGAAGCTGGTTTTAAACATATCTCCAGCTTTTAAAAGTTCCAACATACGTAACTTTAAGTTGAGATTGCTTACATTTTTTATAATTTCAACAGAAGTAAACGGATATATTTTGTTGGTTAAGATTTGACCTCGTATTTTACAGCGTTTATACATTGTTCTTCTGTCTATTTCTCCTGTTTTACTCTTAGTTCTTTTCGCCTTCTTATTCATCCTCTTATCTTCCAGCACCACTTCTTCAGACCGAAAAGCGTGCCCTACATGCGTACATTCTTTTTATTCTTTCTAACCATCTCTTTATTCGTATCCCTCTTTCTGAGCATACATAATTTTAAGTTGAGATGGCTTCCATTGTTGTTTTTTTTTTAAATTTAAACGAAAAGAAAATAATTTTTGTCGTTCACTGACATTTGGGCTCGCGTTTTACAGCATTGTTTCCCATCTCTTCTGCTTACTTCCGGCCTACTGTTTTACTCTTCTGCCTACTTCCGGCCTACTGTTTTACTCTTTGCCATTTTCGCCATTTTATTCAGCAACTCTCTTTCTTCCTCCTCTTCTTCATACCGCGAAACGCACCGGACATACGTACGTTTTCTCTCTCTATCTCTCTCGCCCTCGCTCTCTCTCTCTCTCTCTCTCTCTCTCTCTCTCTATCTATCTCTCTCTCACATTGAGATTGCGTTTAATTTTTTTTTATTTCTGAAAATGAAGGAAATATTTTTATTTGTGTTATTATTGATTAACTTGTAAGCTCGCCTTTTATAACGTTTATTCCCCTCTCCTCTTTATACTCCATTTTGTTTTACTTTTAGTTTTTTCGCATTCTCATTCGTCCCCTCTCTCCATGCGCTTTCTTGTTCATACCGCGAACGCGCCGGAGATACGTACATTCACTTATATATATATATATATATATATATATATATATATATATATATATATATATATATATATATATATATATATATATATATATTTGAGCTCTTCCGTCTTACGTTTTACCAACTGAGCTATTTGGACTTTTCTAAAACTAGAGCTTAAAACATTACCTTGACAAAATAATTATAGCTTTGACGTGACGTCATAACTCTATGATTTACGTCATGTTTCAAAACATGAATTCAAACATAATCAATAATAAAAAATAAATAAATGAATCGTTAAACGTTATTAATAGAGTTGGAAATTATTTTAATATAGCCCAAAATAATTTATTTTGCTTCAACAACGTATTGACGTTAAACACAATTCAATATTTAATATATACTAGGATTTGACCTGTAACGCCTATAATTTTTGTATGTTAAGATATAATTAATTGCATAATGAGTCTGGCAGAATTAGCAACCATATATAACAAGCAAAACACATACAAAATAATTCCATCTCTAAATTATAACTCGATGTTATCATATGTAAAAGAAATAAGGTTTCGTTTAAATTATATATTTGTAAACATTTAAGAACATAGAAAATCCGAAAAAAATGTTGTCATATAGACCAGATCTTGCGTGGCCGCCATTTTGTTGTTTTTATTTCAAAATGGCCAACACACATGACATAAAGAAGTTGGCATTGCAAATTGTAACACTGGTGTTGGGTTCATCAGGCTTTAAGGTTTTCTAAAAACTAATAATTTCGAAAATCTCCGAAGACTTTATGTAAAAGAAGTAAAACTATTGACTTGTTCTTTTAATAAGAATCACATTTTTTATCTTGCTTGATTCTGTTGTAAGTATTAATTCCCCTATTTCCTTTATACAAACAGGTACTCACAGGAGAGGCCAGGTGAAGGTTATCAACATCCATAGTGAAAGTTGTGCTATGGATCCGACAGGATTCGAACACGGTGCAGTGAGTCTTTAGTCCGAGCCAGTAGCCACTTCAGACTAGCACCCTCCCCCAACTCTTGCATTGTCTTCATTGGCGTTAATGAAATCATCAAAAGAAAGAAATAACTTCGTTAATCCAAATCCTGAGATTAAAAATCCTCAAATGGACTGATTCATCCGAAAGATGCCAAAAAAAAAAACGAAAATTGTTTTTCACCACAAAGGGTCAACCGAAACCCTACAAATATAAGTTAATCTTTAAGCCCCGATTTAAGGTCAGATTAACACATATTTCTTGCAAAAGACGAACAACGATTCACCATTGGGTGAGAAGGGGGTAAATATCATTATTACTTATCCAATTTGTGAAGATCTAGATTGAAAGGGTTATGGTTAACGTTAAAGTTACGGTTAGGGTTAGCGTTAGGGCTAGGGTTTAGGGTTAGGGTTAGGGTTTGGGTTTAGGATTAGGATAAGGATTAGGGTTAGGGTTAGGAGTTAGGGTTAGAGTTAGGTTTAGGGTTATGGTTAGCGTTAGGCTTTAAGGTAAGGGTTAGGGTTAGGTTTAGGGTTTAGGGTTAAGGTTCGGGGTAGGGTATGGTGTTAGGGTAGGGGTTAGGGTTAGAGTTAGTTTTAGGATTTAGGGTTAGGGTAAGGGTAAGGGTTTAGGGTTAGGTTTAGGGTTTAGGGTTTAGGGTTATGGTTAGCGTTAGGCTTTAAGGTAAGGGTTAGGGTTAGGTTAAGGGCTTAGGGTTAAGGTTCGGGTTAGGGTATGGGTTAGGGTAGGGGTTAGGGTTAGAGTTAGTTTTAGGATTTAGGGTTAGGGTAAGGGTAAGGGTTTAGGGTTAGGTTTAGGGTTTAGGGTTATGGTTAGCGTTAGGCTTTAAGGTAAGGGTTAGGGTTAGGTTTAGGGCTTAGGGTTAAGGTTCGGGTTAGGGTATGGGTTAGGGTAGGGGTTAGGGTTAGAGTTAGTTTTAGGATTTAGGGTTAGGGTAAGGGTAAGGGTAAGGGTTTAGGGTTAGGTTTAGGGTTTAGGGTTATGGTTAGCGTTAGGCTTTAAGGTAAGGGTTAGAGTTAGGTTTAGGGCTTAGGGTTAAGGTTCGGGTTAGGGTATGGGGTTAGGGTAGGGGTTAGGGTTAGGGTTAGTTTTAGGATTTAGGGTTAGGGTAAGGGTAAGGGTTTAAGGTTAGGTTTAGGGTAAGGGTTTATGGTTAGGATTAGGGTAAGGGTTAGGGTTCAGATCTAGATTGCAGTGGTTAAAGCTGAGATTAATATGAAGAGACTATCTTCCGTAGCTTATTCTTTATCTACACACTATCATACTCAGGCCCCTTAAGAGTTTCAATAGTTACACACTGTCCTCAAGTGTCTACGGTCTCTCTGTACAGGGGTTTGTCAGGACAACCTGGCATGAGGATACTTCAGCCTACAAGTAAACACTGACCAAATATTCAAAATAACATAGTATTCGAAACCCAAATAAGATCCCCTCGGTATTGATACACTGGCTCATATAAGGAATTGTGCATCGTCTCCAAGTGTTGTTGCCTTTAGTCACAGCACTAAGCTGGATACTCCACTAGACCAGATTAATTATTGTCCTGGAATCCGGTAAGACCAAGAGACCAACAGAAATATACACTATAACATAATCTACTGTTTAATTGGGGAGAGGAAATTTAATGTTCTTAACTTCTTCAAAAAATCAATGCTTGAGATATAAATGAGAACTTTAATGGAACACTCGAATATCTATTTATCTCATAAGTGTTAAACTCAGGAAGGGGTCCATTGATTTCTGAGGATTTACAGTGATGTAAAATGACAACGAAGAGTTTGCCACTTCATAACCCACTACTCAATAAGTCCCGGACCTGTCTAATAAAACAAGTTTTAGTCAAAATTCGTCTTTATTAATTAACACTAATATCCTTACAGGGTAATACACTGATTCCAGGGCTTCGCCAACAAATCGATGTCCTTTTTGTAGAACGGTTTGTCTTTGGCTTCAAAATGCATCCCGGTTTCCGATATCATTTCTTTATTGGAACCAAATAGCTTTCTCTGGAGCATTCTTTCAAGGTCGACAAAAAGCCAGTCGTTGTGATGGCCAGGTCTGAAGAATAGGGTGTGTGCGTTATCAATTTGAAGTGAAATTCGTGTAGTTTTTCTATCGTTCCGATCGGCTTGTGACAGGGTGCATTGTCTTGGTGAAAAATCAGTTTTTCTTTATTTGTGACCGGCGTTTGGCGATTCCTTCCTTTAGTCGCACCAATAATTCTATATAATATCCCATAATAAATGCCAGTATACTGAAATCATATGCCCTTAATAGGGTTAAGATGAAAATTCATATACACTAAATGTACAAAAGCAAAGAAATTCCAACATGTTTACACTTTTATTGTCATTAAGGGTATGCCAGCACAACAGGCCTATGTATTTTACTTTTAGGAATTTTTCTTCAGCGCACCTCACACACTTCATCCACTCATGCATAGAGATTTATACTGTAGTGATGTGATAATGAAATGGTTTGGTTGATATGTAGTCATACCCTTAATGACAATAAAAGTGTAAAAATTTGGGAATTTCCTTGCTTTTGTACATTTAGTGTATATGAATTTTCATCTTACCTCTATTAAGGGCATATGATTTCAGTATACCGGCATTTTTCATGGAATGTCACTACTTTTGTAAAAGCTGTACCTCAATACAATGCATTCTAATAAGTGTTTTTTTGAATTTTCTGGAAAACTAAGGTATATGGTAAACTGAAATTAAAATGCCATCAACTAGACTCTAGAAACTCTATATCTGCCAAAAAAACAGCTGAATCCATCAAATAGTTGATGAGATACAGGGTGACACATACGTACATACGTACATACGTACACACAGATAACATGATTTCATGATTGAACTTTCTGGATCTCTAGGTTCCCTTAATTAATGATGCTGAAATTCTACACACTTATAGAACCTATCAAATAAAAGTGTTGTGCAAAGTTTTAACTAATTTAATATATTGGTTTTTAGTTATGATTGATCAAGGAAATGAGATTTCCAGCATAGGCCATTTGTGAGGTCTATTAAGGGATATAGCGCTCTCGCGCCTCACTTGATTCCCTATTGATTTTCTTGATTTCTCAAGCAAATCGATCAGGAAAATGTTTTTCTTCTTATCTTAGGTAAATCGATTAACAAAATGTGTTTCTTGTTATCTCAAGCAAATAGATCAGCAATATGATTTTCTTGTTATCTCAAGCAAATCGATCAGCAAAATAATTTTCTTGTTATCTAAGGCAAATCCATCAGCAAAATGTTTTCTTGTAATCTCAAGCAAATCGATAAGCAAAATGTGTTTCTTGTTATCTCAAGCAAATCGATCAGCAATTGTTTTTTCTTGTTATCTCAAGCAAATCGATCAGCAAAATGTGGTTCTTGTAATCTCAAGCAAATCGATCAGCAAAAGATGTTTCTTGTTATCTCAAGCAAATCGATCAGCAAAATGTGTTTCTTGTTATCTCAAGCAAATCGATCAGCAAAATGTGGTTCTTGTTATCTCAAGCAAATCGATCAGCAAAATGTGGTTCTTGTAATCTCAAGCCAATCGATCAGCAAAAGATGGTTCTTGTAATCTCAAGTAAATCGATCACCAAAATGTGTTTCTTGTTATCTAAAGCAAATCGATTAGCAAAATATTTTTCTTGTTATCTCAAGCAAATCGATCAGCAAAATATTTTTCTTGTTATCTCAAGCAAATCGATCAGCAAAATGTGTTTCTTGTTATCTCAAGCAAATCGATCAGCAAAATGATTTTCTTGTTATCTCAAGCAAATCGATCAGCAAAATGTGTTTCTTGTTATCTAAAGCAAATCGATCAGCAAAATGATTTTCTTGTTATCTCAAGCAAATCGATCAGCAAAATATGTTTCTTGTTATCTCAAGCAAATCGATCGGCAAAATGATTTTCTTGTTATCTCAAGCAAATCGATCTGCAAAATGTGTTTCTTGTTATCTAAAGCAAATCGATCAGCAAAATGTGTTTCTTGTTATCTCAAGCAAATCGATTCGCAAAATGAATTTCTTGTTATCTCATGCAAATCGATCAGCAAAATGTGTTTCTTGTTATCTCAAGCAAATCGATCAGCAAAATGGTGCTCTTGTTATCTCAAGCAAATTGATCAGCAAAATGAATTTCTTGTTATCTCAAGCAAATCGATCAGCAAAATAGTTTACTTGTTATCTCAAGCAAATCCATCAGCAAAATGTTTTTCTTGTTATCTCAAGCAAATTGATCAGCAAATATGTTTCTTGTTATCTCAAGCAAATCGATCAGCAAAATTATGTTCTTGTTATCTAAAGCAAATCGATCAGCAAAATGTGTTTCTTGTTATCTCAAGCAAATCGATCCGAAAAATGAATTTCTTGTTATCTCATGCAAATCAATCAGCAAAATGTGTTTCTTGTTATCTCAAGCAAATCGATCAGCAAAATGATTTTCTTGTTATCTCAAGCAAATCGATCAGCAAAATGATTTTTATGTTATCTCAAGCAAAGCGATCAGTAAAATGTTTTTCTTGTTATCTCAAGCAAATCGATCAGCAAAATGTTTTTCTTGTTATCTCAAGCAAATCGATCAGCAAAATGTTTTTCTTGTTATCTCAAGCAAATCGGTCAGCAAAATGATTTTCTTGTTATCTCAAGCAAATCGATCAGCAAAATGTGTTTCTTGTTATCTTAAGCAAATCGATAACCAAAATGATTTTCTTGTTATCTCAAGCAAATTGATCAGCAAAATGTGTTACTTGTTATCTCAAGCAAATCGATCAGCAAAATTATTTGCTTGTTCTCTCAAGCAAATCGATCAGCAAAATGTTTTTCTTGTTATCTTAAGCAAATCGATCAGCAAAATTATTTTCTTGTTATCTCAAGCAAATCGATCAGCAAAATGTGTTTCTTTGTTATCTAAAGCCAATTGATCAGTAAAATGTTTTTCTTGTTATCTCAAGCAAATCGATCACCAAAATGTTTTTCTTGTTATCTCAGGCAAATCGATCAGCAAAATGTTTTTCTTGTTATCTCAGGCAAATCGATCAGCAAAATGATTTTCTTGTTATCTCAAGCAAATTGATCAGCAAAATGTTTTTCTTTTTATCTAAAGCAAAGCGATCAGTAAAATGTTTTTCAGATCCGAAAATTTTGTCTACTCATGTTTACGTCTTTGCACGGTTTTTAATATGCTGCTGGCCACTCTGCTCTCTGCGAGTTTAAAATTGCGGAGTTATATAGTGGATCCATTTTTATCCATTCTCTTATATTGACGCACATTTCTTTTTGTTTACTTTTAAATAGTAGCAAAAAACGTTTTGCCTCGTTGTCGTTTTGTTGTTTTTGATCGAATGTGAGCAAAAGCGACACCTACTTTATAAACAGCTTTCTCATAACCCTAACCCTAGCCCGAACCACCTTATATATATATATATATATATATATATATTTGTACAGAAAAATAAGTACAAGATTCGTACCGTCGGTTTCAAGCACAGACGGACTTAGCCATCAGGCTCTCTTCAGCTTTTATTGTCATCTGTTTCAGAAATCTGAAGTCACGTGTTACTCTCGTTTGGACGTGTTATTTGCTTAGAGTGTTATGTATGTTTGTTTAAATTTAGTGTATGGAAGGTTTAATAAAGTTTGAAGAAGGGGGGGGGGAATTTACATTTGAAATTTAAAACTGCAGAAGATTTAAAGAGATATAAAAAAAATTTAAAAAACAATAAAATATTTCTATAATAATCCTGTGAGCCAAAATTTATAAGTAGCGTATATTTGGCCGTTACTGTTTTGGGGTTTACTTATATATATTATATTTAATTATATATATATATATTGTGTATTTAGACAGAATATTTACATTTAGGCGAACATTATTAAATAACACGGACTGTTTTTGCTTGATAAGATTTTTTTTCTAATATTTTCAATTTTCTGAATGGTCCATTTAGTGTTTCGGTCAAATTGCTGTATGTAAGTTCCGTGGGTTTTGTTGTTTCATTTTCTATTCTTTTTCGATTTGATTCGTCAAATCATCTTCAGGCGGTGTTAGTCTTTACTGCTGAGTTGTTGTTTTTAAATTATTATAACGGCCAGTAATTTACAACTTAACAGTAGTGTCTATAATAGACGGAAAATAAACATAAAAGGGAACTACAAACCTACGGAACTTATATACAGCAATTTGACCGAAACACTAAATGGACGATTCGGAAAATTGAAAATAAATTGTTATCAAGCAAAAACACTCCGTGTGATTTAATAATGTTTGCCTATATATATATATATATATATATATATATATATATAATAAATCTTTGTTATTGTTTATTATATATGTACGTATGCGGTTCGTCCAGTCGGGACTCATCAGCATAGAAATATGACTATTCACTACCGGTCATATGATTCGAAACCCCGGATCAACATTATTATTTTAAACTCAAATCCGACGTCTTTAACCACTCGGCCAATTTTAAATAACGAATAAACGGTGATAATGTTAACTCTTTATCGGCGGGTTTAACGTCCAGAGCGTTCCACTTCTTTTAAGGGAAGGAACGATGTATTTTTAAGCTAGTGACGTCAAGCTGTGTTAACACTATACTTACAGTGCTCTACTTTTTAGAGGAGCGACAAATAATAATAAATATTTGATATATATATATATATATATATATATATATATATATATATATATATATATATATATATGTATGTATATATATATATATATATATATATATATATATATATATATATATATATATATGTGCGTGTGTGTGTATGTGCGTGCGTGTATGTGTGTGTGTGAAAAAAGACAGACCGACAAACGAATTTAAATACAGAAGAAATGTTACTGGTTTCGTTCGGATCAACGAACGTCTTCAGAAAAAAACGTAAATCGTGTTACCAACGTTCCTATCGCTTAATCTTCGGAGACACTTTCTTTTATTGTTAATATATAAATAAATATTTCCATAATAACCGAATCGAAATACATTTTACATTAAAACTATTTTAATTAACGTTTTAATTAGCTGGTTTCAAAGGTTAAAAAAAAATCTGCTTCAAATAAGCAAAAGTCCAAGCCCCAAAAGTCTTTTACGTTTAAAGAATTCCACATTTACCAAATTACTTGTAATTCCGTGCGGAATTTCCATTTATTCGGCTTCACTTAATTACAGTGGGTGAATCACAATTAGCAAGTACTACCTCCCCGTGGACTCCTTACAAAGGGGATTAGATTAAACGACTTATTTACACTTCTTATTTAACGTGTCTTTTAGATGAACACAGATTTATAATAATCTGTGTTGATCCTTTGTTTATCCTTTAAGGGCGGATTAACTGATATTTACAAAGAAATCAATTAATTTGTATTTAATAAAGCGCCAAAGTGAAGAACTTAGTTTTAAAAAAAACGGGCTAGAATCTTTGAGTATTTTAAAACGCGAGAATCATTGCATTGTTAGTGTTGAATGATAATTGGGAGGACATATATTTGTTATTCTGTTATTTCGTTATTCTGTTATTCTGTTATTTCGCTATTCCGTTATTCTTAATCCTGTTATTTCGTTATTTTGTTATTCTGTTATTCCGTTATTCTGTTATTTAGTTTTTCTGTTATTCTGTTATTCTGTTATTCTGTTATTTTGTTATTTCGTTATTCCGTTATTCTGTTATTTCGTTATTCTGTTATTCTGCTATCATGTTATTCTGTTATTCTGTTATTTCGTTATTCTGTTATTTTGTTATTTTATTCTGTTATTCCGTTATTCTGTTATTGTTATTCTGTTATTTGGTTATTCTGTTATTCAGTTATTCTGTTATTTTGGTATTCTGTTATTCTGTTATTTGGTTATTCTGTTATTCAGCTATTCTGTTATTCTGTTATTTTTTTTCTGTTATTCCGTTATTCTTTTATTTTGGTATTCTGTTATTTTGGTATTCTGTTATTCTGTTATTCTGTTATTCTGTTATTTGGTTATTCTGTTATTCAGTTATTCTGTTATTCTGTTATTCTGATACTGTTATTTTGTTATTCTGTTATTCTGTATGTCTGTTATTCTGTTATTCTGTATGTCTTTTTATTTTCTTTAAAAATTTCCATTCGTTTTACATGTTTTTATAATATCTACAGGTAAAAGTTCAAACTCTGTTGTCGGCATTGACACTAATTATGCATATATTACACTGGCGACGCACGGCAATATATAGGGACTCCAGTGTGTTCCTACTCTTCGCTCTGAATTTAATATTATATTCTTCTGAACAATTTTCGATTATTTTCAAAATCAAATTAAAAATAAAATAAATACAAATTTCCTTTGGATCTTGTAAATGTTAGACGCTATTAAATATAATACACTATAATAAATACCCTAATCGAAAATGTATCATGCTACATATATATATATATATATATATATATATATATATATATATATATCAAGGGAGGCGCGATAGCGTCCTATCCTTAATAGACTTCAAAAACGGTTATGCTAGAAATCTCATTTCTTTGATCAGTCATAACTCAAAATCCAATAAACCAAATTACTTAAAACTTTGCGCAACATTTTCATTTGAATGGTTCTATAAGTGTGTCGACTTTCAGCATTATTAGTCAAGGCAATCCAGAGATCCAGAAAGGTCAGTAGTGATTTTGTGTTATCCGTGTGTACGTACGTACGTGTGTGCCATCCTGTATCTCATCAACTATTTGATGGGTTCAGCTGATTTTTGGCATAGATAGAGGTTCTAGGGTCTAGTTGATGGCAGTTTAATTTCAGTTTACCATATACCTTAGTTCTCCAGAAAATTCAAAAAAACTTAAAAATGACCAAAATGTGTGACAAATGTAGTGACATTCCATGATAAATGCGAGTATACTGAAATCATATGCCCCTTAATAGGGTTAAGATGAAAATTCATATACACTAAATGTACAAAAGCAAGGAAATTCCCAAATGTGTACACTTTTATTGTCATTAAGGGTATGCGAGCACAATAGGGCTATGTATTTTACTGGTAGGAATTTTTCTTCAGCGCACCTCACACACTTCATCCACTCATGCATAGAGAGTTATACTGTAGTGATGTGATAATGAAATGGTTTGGTTGATATGTAGTCATATATATATATATATATATATTACCAATTTTATCACCCCATAAGCATTCAGTATACCTTAGTTAATAATGTTAAATCTCAAATACAAACCATTTAAAACCCCGAAGAGTTACTGCCCTTAGACCGCCCGGATGATATCTTTATTTAAATCTCTTTGAGAATCATTTAAAGTCTTTTAATCCAGGATTTAAACACGAATTTAATTAATGTTGTTCCGTTTAACTTCTTTAATCCTTAAACCCGTTTCCTCTCTTTAATTCCATTAGAAGACACATCATTAAACTCCAAAACAGTAACGGCCAAATATACGATACTCATAATATTGGCTCACGGGATTTATATAGAAATATTCTTTATTTTTTATTTTTTATTTTTTCATTTTTTTTATATTTCTTTAAATCTTCTCCGGTTTAAATCTCGACTGTTACTTTTCACCCTTCCCCTTCTTTTTCAAACCTTATTAAACCTTTTTTACACTAAATTTAAACAAACATACATAACACTCTAAGCAAATAACGCGTCCAAACGAGAGTGACACGTGACGTCACATTTCCGAAACAGATAAAAACATAAGCTGAAGAGAGCCGGATGGCTAAGTCCCTCTGTGCTTGAAACCGACGGTACGAATGTTGTACTTATTTTTCTGTACCAATATAAATAAATATTACGCTCTTAATTTTTAATTTTTAACTTTTATTCTCAATTAATCGAGTACTCTGCTGGGATTTTTCCTGCTATATTACAAAGAACTTTATATATATATATATATATATATATATATATATATATATATATATATATATATATATATATATATATATATATATATTTATATATATATATAACACAGCATGCCGTCACTTGCTTTATAATGCATCGTTCCTTCCCTTAAAAAGAAGTAGAATGCCTTGACGTTAAGCCGCCGACAAAAGTGTTAAAATTATCATTGTTTATCAGCTATTTAAAATAGGCCGAGCGGTTGGAAACGTTGGATTTGAGTTGCAAAATACTTGTAGTTTCGAATCGCATGACCGGTAGTGAATAGTCATATCTCTATGCTGAAGAGTCCAGATTAAAAAGGACGAAAAGTATACGTACATAGATAATAAACAATAACAAATATTTATATTTGTCTTTCCTCTAACACTGTAATGGTAGTACTAACACAGCATGACGTCACTTGCTTAATAATGCATCGTTCCTTCCCTTAAAAAGAAGTAGAATGCCTTGACGTTTAGCCGCCGACAAAAGTGTTAAAATTATCATTGTTTATCAGCTATTTAAAATTGGCGTGAGTTGAAAAATACTCATAATCTGGGGTTTTGAATCGTGTGACCGGTAGTGAATAGTCATATCTCTATGCTGAAGAGTCCAGATTAAAAAGGACGAACCGTATACGTACATAGATAATAAAATATAACAAATATATATATATATATATATATATTATAAATCGAGCACTTCGAGTGTATGCGTTCCATTTAAGCTGTCACTAACTTATGCGAAATAGGGAACGCTGTATTTTGCTACCATAAAAGGACTTGCATTCAAGAGCAGAGGACAGACTATGGCGGTGAGGGTAATGGTTTTGATTCTCGGCGACAACATGCCGTTGAGGGTAATATCTGCTAATGAAATTTAATAACAACTAAACAGCTCTATTTATGCATACACTTATATGTAAGGTAATCTCGTAAACTAATGACCCGATCCTTATGAATATTGGAATCTATATTCTAAAACAATACAATTATTTTTCGTAAATGTTACCATTTAGTAGCTGCATGTAAACACATCTTTTTTAAAAATGTATTTCTCTACGAAGCGATCATTATTAATTTTAGAATATATATTCTCGGCAACCCGGTGAGTAACATAGGAACTTTATTATGAAATGATCATAAAAAATCTTGGAATATATATTCCTGGCAAACCGGTGAGTAGCATGGGCACATTATTATTAAATGATCATAATGAATTCTATAATATATATTCTCGACAACCCGGTTAGTATCATGAGAACATTATTATGAAATGATCATAATGAATTCTGGAAAACATATACTCGGCAACCCGGTGAGTAGCATGGGCACATTATTATGAAATGATCATAATGAATTCTGGAAAACATATACTCGGCAACCCGGTGAGTAGCATGGGCACATTATTATGAAATGATCATAATGAATTCTGGAAAATATATACTCGGCAACCCGGTGAGTATCATGGGCACATTATTATGAAATGATCATAATGAATTCTGGAAAATATATACTCGGCAACCCGGTGAGTAGCATGGGCACATTATTATGAAATGATCATAATTAATTCTATAATATATATTTTCGGCAACACGGTGAGTAGCATTGGCACATTATTATAAAAGGATCATAATTACTTCTATAATATATATTCTCGGCACCCCGGTGAGTAGCATGGGCACTTTAATATGAAATGATCATAATAAATTCTATAATATATATTCTCGGCAACCCACTGAGTAACATGGGCACATTATTATGAAATGATCATAGTGAATTCTGGAAAATATATTCTCGGCAACCCGGTGAGTATCATGGGCACATTATTATAGAAATGATCATAATGACTTCTATAATATATATTCTCGGAAACCCGTGAGTAGCATGGGCACTTTAATATGAAATGATCATAATAAATTCTATAATATATATTCTCGGAAACCCGGTGAACAACATGAGCACATTATTATGAAATGATCATGATGAATTCTTGAATATATATTCTCGGAAACTCGATGAGTAGCATGAGCACATTATTATTTTTTTGTAAATTTTAAAATTTAGAAGATGTGCCACCGATAACTCTCGCTCGCCCTCACAATTTAAAAAAAAATAGGAGAGATACAAAACATTAATAGAAAAATAATTGCTCTACATTAAATATTGAGTTATATGAAGACATACGTTTTCGAAACGATCGTCAAGAATATGTAAGTGTTTGGTAAAATCCTGAATGATTGAACTTATGATTATGAATTATAGAAAATATATTCTAGGCAAAAAGGATTGTAACGTGGGCAAATTGTTTTTTAAAAACAATACCATTTAATGTGGTACCACCGAAACAGTACCATACCCCCACCACAAGAAAAAACCTTAAAATTCCAAAATTAACCCTATATTTATTGCTTATACACATCCTTGGGCTAGTATTCTAATATTTATATATATACATATATATTAACAAATTATATATATATATATATATATATATATATATATATATAGTAAGCAATGAAGATATATATGGCAATCAAGCTACACAGAGGCTCCCGTGTTTCATCCCCGGGGGGAATCGTCAGGCTAAATACATGGAGTTATTTTTGTCAGGTGTTTTTATATACATGGCTTGCTAGTTAACCAATCAGATTCTTTGTTGTTCCTCAGCTAATCGTTGGGCTTCCCTCGAACAGAGGCTTCCCGCGAACAAAGGCTTTGTTGGTGACGCTCCTATGTCTACTCTATTGTATTGTTAACAATGGCTTTTCCTATATCCTGTTTCCTTTGTTTTGTCAATACAGTAGGCGAATTTATTTTAACACGTGGTATTTTAGGTTTTAAATTTTAACTTGTTCAGTTTTTTATATATATATATATTTATAAACAATAATATTTTTATAAATATTAAATATTTAAAATATACCCAGAGACATCGATGTTTCATGCTAACGCAATCTTCAGTCTAGGAACTAATTCCCAACGGTCGGCGGGCGCGAACCTCGAACACAAATCGCCACTGATTCGCAGTCGAAGATCTTACCCGCAGGCCACTGAAAACCAGTTAGTAAACAAAGAGGAATTTTAACTGTAAATAGTAGAATTACAACTATTCACCAAGTAGATAAGAGTGATCTACGAAACGTCGGACCATGCATATAGCTATTTGTACTGCTTGCTATTAAAGCTCCTCGAAAAGTGCCCAGCCTCCGTGGGAGGGGGCTGATAAACAATAATATTTTTATAAATATTAAATATTTAAAATATATAGGTAGAATATTCTCTGTAATGCAAATGTTGTTGAATATGACAGAAAACTTATGTCTGCATATCCTAGTGTGAATCCTTTCTATTTGCCGAATCAGGGTCTTTGTTTCGGTGGGGAATTGTCAGTGTAATCTGCCAATTCCTCACCGAAACTAATACCCTGATTAGACAAATGGAAAGTATCCACACATAAGTTGTCTGTCATATTCAACAATATGTATATATATATGTGTATATATATATATATATACATATAAATGTATATATGCATATATATGTATATTTGTATATATATGTATGTGTATGCATATGTATCAAGGGAGGCGCGAGAGCGCTGTATCGCTTAATAGAGACACGAATGGCCTATGCTGGAAATCTCATTTCTTTGATCAATCATAACTCAAAAACAAATAAACCAAATTAGTTAAAACTTTACACAACATTTTTATCTGATAGGTTCTATAAGTGTGTAGAATTTCAGCATCATTAGTCAAGGCAACCCAGAAATCCAGAAAGTTCA
>OY744548.1:14500605-14578105 GCA_963556195.1 Sepiola atlantica | reverse complement strand
TTGTTTCAATTTAAATCGTTTCAAAATATTAACTCTCTTCTTTCTTATCGTAAAATTAATAAATATTCGGCGATCCGGTGATCATATCTTTTTTTAATGGCAAATGATAACGTACGTACGATCATGAAACTTCTTAAGTATACAATTATATATATTTATCCATCTAGTTTAGAAAAATCCAGTTAATTTCGGAATTGTGACTTAACTTCTATTTCATCCAATCAAATTGTTTTTCGTGTTTTGTGCGTATCTTAAACCCTAACCCTAACCCTAAATTCGCGATAAACTTCATAATCCCTTATTATTTACCCTTTAACTTCAAATCCCAAAGATTTACGCGGTTCTTTGTTAATCTTACACTTGGGATTAACATATATCTTCGGATAATCTACTAATCTTATAATAAAACGACTGTTTTCGTTTTAGTTCAATGTTTTCTATATATTACTGAAACTCAAACTCCTTTATTCCTCCACTCTCACTCTATCCTCCACTCTCACTCTATTCTCCACTCTCACTCTCAACCGACCAAACTAGAGTTCTTTCACATTCATAGAGATATATAGACAAATCTACAGATTTCCAATTTATATATGACGATCCAAAGTATGAAATTTCAAAACTAAACATGACAGACTAACGAAAATGCAATTTCAAACTTAAGCGTGTAGGACTGACAAAACTGCTATTTAAAATTAAAGAATGGCAGACCAAAGAATGTTATATTTCCAAAGGTTAGCGTGTAGAACTGACAAAACTGCTATTTAAAATAAAAGTCTTTAGAAAAAGAGGTTTAGATATCTTCCGATAATTAGTAACACGACAGGATGAGCCGACTGCCATAAATAGGAAATTGAAAGCACATACCACAACTTTCTATTTCCGACTAGAAAAAAATCAGTGATGTCTACCAGCCAAAAGATTCGTATAGGAAATGTCTCTTCTCCGGTCCCATTTTCTTTATCCAGGTCTCCGTTTTCTAAAAACACGCGCGTAATCACATCGAGGTCTTTTTTTAGGCTGTACGAATAAGCGTTCCCCCACAAAACACAGGTCCTGGAAATATTAAAAGACATCCAGTGGTGAGGCCTCCATTTGGGAACTGTGTGGAATGTGTACTTTCCCTCTTAGTTTCCATTGCTCCCAGGTCCACTCTGGCCCGGAGTGGTAGTACCTGTAAGGGCCCATCTATGGGTAAAATATAACCTACTGACGCTACCAAATCAGGCTGTCTGAAGTTATTGACTATCTGACTCAAAATACACCAAACATTGATGTTTTATTGTTTTTTCCTTTGCAAAACTCAATCATGTTCTGCAAAATCCAAAACAAAAAAACAACAATTCCCCCCCCTCTTCTTCTCTCTCCCATCTTTCTCCCGCTTTTCACTGAACCAAACACCATGAATAAATACTTAAACATATAAATAACTTGAAGCATAAAAACCTTCACCAAAATGACCGGATTCATTATTAAATGATCTGAAAAAGGGTCGATATACTATGAAACAAAAACAACCAAACCAAAAACCATGATTAACCTTTTAAACATATAAAGACCTTGAAGCATAAAAAACCTTCACCAAAATGACCAGATTCGGCATTAAATAACCCTAAAAGGGTTGATATGTCGTAAAACAAAACAACCAAACCAAAAAAACACAGTGTGAGTTTGGTAAAGGAGCTGCGCGCTGTCTCGGAGACAATGATCAATATTTATTTGTTGAAATTAAAATTTCACTCTGATTACGCATCTTTATCCCACATCCTCTCACCTTCTATTTCGATTGAACATCCATGTATTTCCAATTATTCATATTACCTTCACTACTTCATCACCAGCATCCGTTTTTTTCTGCCACTTTATCTCTCATCAGCATCCTATTAAAGAATTTAATCATTAGAAGAACAAAAATGGGTTATTGACGATAAAAGAAATATTAATTAATATACATACACGATATATTAATATATGTATATATATATATATATATATATATATATATATATATATATATATATATATATATATACATTTTATGATAATAGTTTCGTAATTTTGAAAATTGGCGTTTATCGCGTTTTGCATTCGAACTTTTTTCTGCCACTTTATCTCTCATCAGCACCCTATTAAAGAATTGAATAATTAGAAAAATATTGGTTATTGACGATAAAAGAAATATTAATTAATATACATACATGATATATATATCTATAAATATATTAATATATGTATATATATATATATATATATATATATATATATATACATATATATATATATATATATATATATTTATATATAATACGTGTTATAATGAGTGTTCCGTAATTTTGAAAATGACGTTTATCGCGTTTTGCATTCGAACTGTTCATATATATATATATATATATATATATATATATATATATATATATATATATATATACACGAAAAGTTCGAATGCAAAACGCGATGAACGCCATTTTAAAAATTACGAAACTATCATTATGAAACGTGTTACATTTAAATACTCGAGCACGCCTTAAAATCACGTTTCATGTTATATGATGCCAGCATAATGTCCTTTTGTTTTTAATTAAAATACGGTTTTAGTCAAAGTATTGATTTAATATAATCGTATTTTTATTGTGCAATATCCCAATTAAAACAAATAGGATTTATCGCGTTTTGCATTCGAGAGAGGGAGAGAGAGAGAGGGAGGGAGAGAGAGAGAGGGAGAGAGGGAGAGAGAAGGGAGTCAACATTCCACAAAGTTCTCAGAATAGGAAATGAACCGAAAATTCCATCTGTGACAATGCTTTAATTCGCAATTGTCGTCATAAAGTAAAAACAAAACAAAATCATCATCGCTACTTAGGTTTCGGAAAAGAGAAAAGAACGGAGAATTTGCTCTGTAAAAACACCGCAACGCCTTAACTTTTGTAAGAGGAAATAAGAACCGAAAGTTCCCTGATCCGCAACACTTCGATGAAATAACATTCGGAATAAGGAACAGGAACTGAGAATTTTGTCAGCAACGATTCCATACGTTTCGGCGTAGGCAAAGGGAACCGAACATATTGTCATCAGCGGCACCACCAACCCATAACTTTCCGAACCCAAAGTAAGCACTCAATAATTCCATAAATTTCGGAATGAAAAAAGGAACCTATAATTCTATCATCAGCACTTTAACAATTTCATAGATTTTGAAATAGAGAATAGGGACCGAAAATCCCGTCATCATAAACGCCACAATCTCATAACTAAATAGAGAACATGAATCAAAAGTGGCGTAATTAGCACCACCGAATTCCATGAATTTCGGAATCGGGAATTGAAACCGAAAATTCCGTCATCAACAACATCACAATTCTATACATTTCGGAATAAGGGAGAGGAACGGAAAGTTCCGTCGTCAGAAACACCGCAATTCCATAGAGATCGGATTCGGAATAGGAAGCGATAATTGCATCATCAGCACCTGCGTTATTTCATGGATTTCCGAATAGGGAATAGGAACCGGAAATTCCGCTATTATAACCACAACAATGCCATATTTGAATAGAGAATGGAGAAGTTTCATAATCGGTTT
This sequence comes from Sepiola atlantica, assembly GCA_963556195.1. Classification (NCBI taxonomy): domain Eukaryota; kingdom Metazoa; phylum Mollusca; class Cephalopoda; order Sepiida; family Sepiolidae; genus Sepiola; species Sepiola atlantica. Next base: position 14,574,528 of record OY744548.1, on the reverse strand, counting down.
CATCCAATTCCATGAATTTCGGATTGAGAATAAAATGCGAAAATTCCGTCATCAGCAACATCACAATTCCATATACATTCAGCAAAAGAGGAGACAATCCAAAAAGTGTAATCGTTAGCAACACTTCCATTCTCTATCGTTTTAAGAAGAGAATAGAAACCGGAAATTACGTCATTAGTAACATCCGAATACTCCATTGATTCGCTCACATTTTTCTCTGCTAACCATCGCTTGGAGTAAGAGATCTTTTTTTTTTATTCATGTTCGTGTGAAACGAGCCTGTTGAACAATTTTCTTCACACACACACACACACACACACACACACACACACACACACACACACACACACACACACACACACACTCTCTCTCTCTCTCTTCCTCTCTCTCTCTTCCTCTCTCTCTTACTCTCTCTCTGTTTCTCTCTCTCTCACACACTCACGCACACTACCCATCTCTCTCTAGCTTTTGCTCTCACACACACACACTCTATCTCGCTCTCATGCAACGACTCGCCTTCTTCGCCCTCTCTCTCACACACACACATACGTGCACAAATCCTCACTTTTCCCATATCTTTCTCACACACACACACACACACATACACACACACACACACACACACAAACAATCTCTTATACATACATACCCCTCTCTCTCTCTCTCTCTATATATATATATATATATATATATATATATATATATATATATATATATATATATCCCTTTCTTTCTTTCTCTCAGCATCCACACAAAGAAGCAGAATAGATTCCAAACACTGGATTTTCCAAAAAAAAAAAAAAGATGGCCGACATATCTACATAAGCTTTTAGTATCGTAGTTAAGTATACGGAACTGACAAAGAAAAAAAGAAAAGAAAGGGAAAGAAAATGACTCCGGTTGTACATTAGCGAAACTCAGTGTGTGTTTCGCGAACGGCGCTGAATTACTATTTCTGTTACCATGGCAACAGTGATCAATATTTATTAGTTGAGTTTGAGATTTCAGTCTGATAACGCATCACTCCCCTCCCATCCACTACTTCTTCATCCTCCTACGTCTCTTCCTCATTCGCGTCTTTCCTATTCCTTTTTCTATTACCCACCCTTCTTTCCTTACCCCCCTTGGAACTATGCTCTCTCCATCCCTCTCCCATCCGTCATCAGACACCTGCTCCGTTTGTTACCTGTCGGACTTGAGGCTTTCTAAAAATATTTCCAACTTACAAATGCACAAAATACTTACCGGCAAATGAGCACTCGCCCAGACATGTCTGCACTGTTAACGTTCTCATTCAATGGCTATACATATATACATCATAAATATAGGAAAAAGTAGACCAATAATTGCATAATGTATATATATATATATATATATACATATATATATATATATATATATATATATATATATATATATATATATATATAAAAGTTATATATATATATATGTATATATATATATGTGTGTGTGTGTTTTTACAGAAAGTATATATTTCTAAGTATACACCTTCTATAATATTAGAAAATGTTTCAAATTGTAAGCTCAATGTCTGAACTGTTAACGTTCTAATTCACTGGCTATACATATATACATCATAAATATAGGAAAAAGTAGACCAATAATTGCATAATATATATATATATATATATATATATATATATATATATATATATATATGTATATACTTGTGTGTTTTTACAAAAGGTATATATTTCTAAGTATATATTTATCTACCTCCCACAGCGGTAAGATGTAAGACAAGGCCGGGAAAGTGGGATTTGAAAAGACAGCGCCCGAGAAAGTGAGCACTCTGGCCTACAAAAAATGCCTGGGCAGCCCTGTCGGCATTCTCCGGTAGGGGCGCCTCAGGCAGTAAGCAATAAACTTACTCCTCCTCAAAGAGAGGAGGCAACGCCTGGGAGGGTGGACCTCCTAGAACTGCACAGGACAAACCCACAAACCGGCGGAATCAAGACCCGAATGCGAAGACGACACCGGTCTATAGGGTGTAGTATCCATCGGAACAAATACTACACTTTGATCTTGGCCAAGGTCCTCTTCTATAATATCCGAAAGTGTGCCAAAGTGTAAGCTCAATGAAGTTGTATTACAAGCTACAGAGCATATATAAACAAGGAAAAGAGAGCTAAGAGCATTGTTCTAATCTTTTGCATGTAAGTTCTTCTTTCGGGAGAGGAGGGTTTGCTCAATTTTATTCCCAATACCTCATCTGAGTTTTTTTTAAATACATTTTATATATTTTGATTGGCCGTTAAAATTCCTTAGTGCTCTGTGTGAACATTTTTCAAACTTTTTTCCTCGTTCTTCGTATCTCTGAATCGAGATGTGTTTTTCTTATTTATAATCAAACAATTCCCTGATATGCAACAGATTCGGGTGAAGTATGTATACTTCGATTGGTTTCTGGGACGAAACGTGCGTCTGTTTACATTTAAATTTAAAAAAAAAATAAACACACAAAAAATTAAAAAATACAACATAAAAACATCAAGTTTTTTTACTGTTTCTGTGCTTGACAAAGTTGAATTGAAAGTATATGCAAGTATACACTAAAGTTTTGGTTGTGATAATTCGACGATATATGATGATGAATAACCTGTAACATCAGATGAAAGGTATAGTTATAGTTTTAGTCATTGGAATGTACCTATAATTTATATATATATATATATATATATATATATATATATATATATATATATATAATAGAATTAACGATCAGTGAAGTATCGTTAAATTGATCTATCGTGATAAAGTTAAGCTCACTACGTTGAGTAGAGCAATCAATTTTAAGAAGGAAAGATGAAGATAAAAAGTTGCATAAAATTACATAAAATTACCTAAAATTCATACAGATTTTATCCTCTGACGAGAAGAGTGTTATCTTTGAAAATTCATGGATTAAGGATTAGTGTAACTCCTTGCATCTGAACTTTCAGTGTAATAACATTTGTATCAAGTAATTTTATGTAATTTTATGCAACTTTTTATTTTCATCTTTCCTTCTTTATATATATATATATATATATATATATATATATATATATATATATATATATATATGTATATATATGTATATATATGTGTATGCATATATATATGTATATATATGTATATATATATGTATACATATATATATGTATACATATATATATATGTATATATATGTATATATATGTATACATATATGTATGTATATATATATGTATACATATATATATATGTATACATATATATATATATGTATACATATATATATATATATATATATATATATATATATATATATATATATATATATATATATATAGAACGATAGTTTTATTTATACAAACATTTCAGGGCTACACATGCGTGGAAATGTTTCGCTGTCAGCTTTAATAAGCAGCGATCTATCTCTTCAATATGAACACCTAGTGGAGAACGTCCTCTTCTCTTCCCTACAGTCACTTTCTCACGGAAAAATGTCGCTAGTCTTTCTCTACTCTATCGCTATGTTCATGGTAGATGTTCCACTGAGCTCCAACCTCTGGTCCCTCGTGTAAAACATCCACAACAAAAACTCGTCTTACTACAACCACTATCAATAATTTCTTATTTTTCATCTGTGTACCTACAACTTTACGAAACTTCCATGAGTAGTATATTTTCTAAAACTACCGCGGGGCTGATTCCCAGATGACTACGGCATAGTCGTTTTAAAGTCTAATGTAAACAAATTCTGGTTAAACCGTTCTCTTTAATAATCAAATAATGTCTAGTTTCAACTGAATAACTTTGTATTAACACGCAAGTCCAGAGTCCGGAGTCAGAAGGTCCTTGATACTGGGACGATCAGCAAACCGGACATATCTGAACACGAACTTGTTTAAAAAAGAGTAACACTCTCCTTTCCATCGTCACATAAACAATCTATGACACAACGATGCAACCTTAGTATATTAAAAGACCTTGAACATATCGCATTATGTTGGTGATTTTAAATATGATTAAAATACGAAAAATGCTTTCCAAAGAGGAACATTCGCTAATTCTTAAATATACAGGGTGGGCAAAAATAAGGGTCCTATTTTTAAAAACTCATAACTTTTTTATTTATTGATTTTTTTTATTTTTTATTTTTTTAGAATAAGTAAAGGACCCCTTCCGAAGCAAGCATGAGCCGTATTAGCCCTAAGGAACGTACCCTCATTTAGAAAACATTATTTTTGCTTAAAAAACTCTAAACAGTGTAAAAAACAATACTTTAGTTTTTGTAAGTTTTAAGAAGTGTTTTTCGGCTAAAATTTGTTTTGTTTATTTCAAAAAATCTCGGAAGGGTCAGTCTACACACACATAAAGTTTGGTGAGTTTAACTTTTATTTTGTGGAAGTTATTCAAATTTAAAGATAGGACCCTTATTTTGGCCCACCCTGTATATAAATCGACTTTCAATCTTTCAAAAGACTGACTGAAAAGGCGCACAGGTCTGGTTATAGAAATGCGCGAAAAACTTCTGAAAATGGCGTTGCTGCTAATTTCTTAACTGTTGCTAAGAATTCTAACTTTATTTTAAAGCCTTTCAATTGGCGAACGGGGTTACTTTCTGGCGGGAATTAAAATGTATATGTTACGTGGAGTGCTATGGACAGTGTTGTTGCCTAGAAAAGTATTTTCGAAGGGGACAACAGGCTAAAATGCAATTGTATTGTCACTCAAACACTTTTCTCACACGAATCATTATCAGTGATTGCGACTGGCAACCACATGAAATTTTCCCTGGAGTCTGAGTGACAAAAAGTCTTCACAGAATTCAGTACTTTCCGTTTCTTCCGATACAAGTTTCAAATCACTTTGCGTTATCGCAACAATCGTTTACCATTGATTTATCGCTGATAACAGTCAGTAAAGTGTCCCTGCATATAATTGAACGGCGATTAAACAAAGACTGTTGGGCAGTAATAACTGAAACTTGGTGGGCAAGCCATGCAGAGATTGAAGTTTATTCGAACCACATGTGGTGTAATTGTAGAGGGGACTGTACATTTTATTAACAAATAAAGGGGGGGCATATTTTGGGGGTCACCTTATATCAAAATGTTCCACATGGTTGCGTCATTCAACCGCCTCAGAGAGTATCTCACTCCTGGTGCAATCCTCTACTTTTATAAGAGGCATACACGTCCTCAGATAGAGTAGTCATGCCATATAAGGGAAGGTTCCGCTCGAAGCAGTTTTCTGGCTTTGAAAGAGTACACAAAATCGACTTGGCAATGCAGTGAGAATGATATTTTCTTGTCCTTACAGCCGCTTTCTCAAAGAAGAGACGTTATTTTCATGGTAGGTGCACGACTCAACTCCAATCTCTGGTTCCATCTTGTAAAACATTAACAGTAAGGACTCGTCTGCTACAACAGCAGCAAATAACTTTCCTCTCTCTCTCTCTCACTCTCTCTCTCTTTCTCTCTTTCTCTCTTTCTCTCTCTCTCTTTCTCTCTCTCTCTTTCACTCTCTCTCTCTGTCTCTCTCTCTGTCTCTCTCTTTCTCTCTCTTTGTCTCTTTCCTTATCTTTCTCTCTTTCTCTCTCTCTCTCTCTTTCTCTATCTTTCTCTCTTTCTCTATCTTTCTCTCTTTCTCTCTCTCTCTCTCTTTCTCTATCTTTCTCTCTTTCTCTCTCTCTGTCTCTCTCTTTGTCTCTCTCTCTCTCTTTCTCTATCTTTCTCTCTTTCTTTCTCCCTCTCTTTCTCTCTCTCTCTTTCTCTCTCTCTCTCTTTCTCTCTCTCTCTTTCTCTATCTTTCTCTCTTTCTCTCTCTCTCTCTTTCTCTATCTGTCTCTCTTTCTCTCTCTCTCTCTCTCTCTTTCTCTATCTTTCTTTCTCTCTCTCTCTTTGTCTCTCTCTCTTTGTCTCTCTCTCTCTTTCTCTATCTTTCTCTCTTTCTCTCTCTCCCTCTTTCTCTCTCTTTCTTTCTCTCTCTCTCTTTCTCTCTCTCTCTTTCTTTCTTTCCCTCTCTCTTTCTCTGTCTCTCTGTCTCTCTCTCTCTCTCTCTGTAGGTGTGTACCTTAAACCAAACGGAACTTCCATGAACAAAGTTTCTTTCCAAGAATGATACCTAGAACTTGATACTTCATTGTAATACAGCTTACTATTCCACTAGCTTATTTCCAAGAACTGCGGGCTTGTGGAACTCTCTTCATGCTGACTGTTTCCCTCTACCTATACCCTTGCTTTTTTCAAAACTAAGACCAATAGTCATCTCATGTCTTTGCGATAGTCATATCGCGTTCTTGTTAGCTCCTTACATCAAGTGGCTTCATGCCTTGTCTGGAGCGATTTCCATAAAAAAGAGAAAAAAATAACCTCCTATTTTGGGGACATGATATCACCTGGCTTCTTCACACCTGACTACAACAAAGTATTCTCTAAGTCTAATGCTCGCAAACATTTGTTCAGACATCTTTTTAAATAATAAAACTCCGCCCATTCTACACATCTTTTCTAACCCTTTCATGGCATTGTTCATCTCCAACAGACTGTCTCTTTAACCTTTACCCTCAAGTGACCTCCGGGCATTTATAAGCGGTGACCCATTAGGAAAAAGAATCAAAACCAAGTAAAAAAAAAAACAAGTGCAACGTTCCTTAACCGCTGCTCCGACGGGTTATCAACGTGATTTAACCGTAAACGTATACTTTAGCAAAGGTATGAATCTAGCCCCCCTCCAGCTATGCGTAAAATAGTTTTATTAATCTTACAATAGGGATTTGTGATTTAGCATCGAACAACCAACAAAAGCTTGATATGCCGTAAAAGAGAAAAACAGTGAGGATCTCCCTTTTTCTTTGTTTCTTTTACCCCTTTGTTTTAATGCTAGATGAGCTACACAATCTTCATAATTAAATTATTTGTATTATTTGGATTTTTCGGACTACTATTCTCATCTTGGATTTTATTGTCGCAACGTTTCGGTCGATGTAACATCCGATCTACTTCAGATGCATCTTGTCGAAATCGGGAATCTATTTTGTTCAGACTCGGGAATCTATACAGAATTTCGAACTGAACCTTTTTATTCAATCCACGAGGAGAGATTGTTCTCGTTCCGTCAGCCATGACCGGTTCGAACTATTATGTAAGTAATTTTTATTTCATTCTGAGTTCGTATCGCTTGTAAGGACACATGGACACGTGGCGCAGCGGATAAAGGTGTTAAGTAACAACCAGTTCTAAGTGACAATTTTCTAGAGGTTGAAGGTTCAATCGTCACTGCATCTTTTCTTGCAGGCAAGTATTATTGAATATAAGAGACAACTCATGTCTAGATATCCTTTGGTAGATCCTTTCAATAGTCCGAATCAGGATCTTAGTTTCGAATGGACCCGGATAGGTCTGAAAGTACTTGGGACACACATCTAAACTATGGCAAATTCATCAGCCAATTCTCCTCCGAAACTAAGATACTGATTCGGACTATTGAAAGGATCTACCAAATGATTTCTAGACATGAGGTGTCTCTTATATTCAATAATACTTGCCTGCAAGAAAAGATGCTGCCTATATATATATATATATATATATATATATATATATATATATATATATATATATTTCTTATTCATACCGGCGCGACCTCACCTTCAGACATAACGTGATTTTCTGACCCGAAGTCCATTTCCATCATACGATGAAGAAAAAAGAAGAAAAGAAAAACACTCTTAGACAAGGAGAAGTAATTTCTCGAAAGATAAGATTAAAATAAATTTTATTGATTTTACACAACCATTGTTATGTTTTTTCAACAAAAAAATAATACTATTACGAAACAAGGGTTTAAAAATATGTCTAAACACCCTTTCTTATTCAAACCGGCGCGACCTCGCCTTCAGACATAACGTGATTTTCTGACCCGAAGTCCATTTCCATCGGACGGTGAAGAAAAAAGAAGAAAAGAAAAACACTCTTTGACATGGAGAAGTATTTTCTCGAAAGCTAAGATTAAAATAAATTTTATTTATTTTACACAACCATTGTTATGTTTTTTCAACAAAAAAATAATACTATTACGAAACAATGGTTTAAAAAATATGTCACAATACCCTTTCTTATTCAAACCGGCGCGACCTCGCCTTCAGACATAATGTGATTTTCTGACCCGAAGTCCATTTCCATCGGACGATGAAGAAAAAAGAAGAAAAGAAAAACATTCTTTGACAAGGAGAAGTATAATCTCGAAAGCTAAGATTAAAATAAATGTTATTTATTTTACACCACCATTGTTAGTGTTTTTTCAAAAAATGATATAATACTATTACGAAACAATGGTTTAAAAAATATGTCTAAATAACCTTTCTTATATATATATATATATATATATATATATATATATATATATATAGTCTAAAGAAGCTTTGAGTTATTTTAAACAAAAAGACAAAAAAAAGGAAAATGCAGTTTAAATTCCCACAGAAACTAACTAAATCCAAAATAGTGCAGACTTAACATTCGTTGGAAAATTCGTAAATAAATAAAATATATAATAGTAAGTAAATAAAATAAAAAGGGGGATTAAATATCTGACAGTGACACAAAAACAGGAGACCTTAACGTAAGCATCGAATATTAACACGGGGATCATCAGCTGTTTACCATGTAACTGTTTCGGAGATTTAAAAACAGTACTTATATATAAATAAATAATAATAATAATCAAAATAATAATAATAATATACTACCCTTAAGACTACCGTGCTATATATATCATATGAAATCTAAACTCGAATTTATTTATTTATTTATTTATTTAATGTTTGCTCATTCATGTGATATTTTACTCCCGATGTTTATATAACTCCTGTGAATATTCTATTGATATTCTGTTATCATCGGCCAAGTTTTAATCGCTTACAAATGACATTTTTCTGCAATTTGTATAATATTGGTACTTTTGCAGTTTACGAACCGTGCTATTTTTAGATGTGATTTTCAAGTTAAATTACATTTTAATGGTATATTTTCTTTGCTAAATTGTTAATCGCTTACAAATGACATTTTCCTGCAATTTGGATATTATAAAACCCCATATAAGAAAGTTTAGTAGTATCTCCCTGAAACTGAAATTGATCTACAACTCTGACCTCTTAATAATATATGAGTTTACTTAATAAACTTATCTGTATTTCTTACCGGCTATTTCGATATCTTTAATAAGTTTTCCTCTGTAACATTCAATTTTTTTACATGATTGAAATTCATCATATTTATAAACTTTTATTAGTGTTGTCTCCTTATGACTAGTTAATATTTAGCCGGATAACATTAACTTTTTTTTACTTTAGAAATAATCCAAACTTTTTACTTTAGAAATAATTCAAACTTTTTACCTTAGAAATAATCCGAACTTTTTACTTTAGAAATAATCCGAACGTTTTACTTTAGAAATAATCCAAACATTTTACTTTAGAAATAATCCAAACGTTTTACTTTAGAAATAATCCAAACGTTTTACTTTAGAAATAATCCAAACTTTTTACTTTAGAAATAATCCAAACATTTTACTTTAGAAATAATCCAAACTTTTTACTTTAGAAATAATTCAAACATTTTACTTTAGAAATAATCCAAACGTTTTACTTTAGAAATAATCCAAACTTTTTACTTTAGAAATAATCCGAACATTTTACTTTAGAAATAATCCAAACATTTTACTTTAGAAATAATCCAAACGTTTTACTTTAGAAATAATCCAAACTTTTTACTTTAGAAATAATTCAAACTTTTTACCTTAGAAATAATCCGAACATTTTACTTTAGAAATAATCCGAACTTTTTACTTTAGAAATAATCCAAACATTTTACTTATATATCATATGAAATCTAATCTCGAATTTATTTTTTTATTTATTCAATGTTTGCTTATTCATGTGATCTTTTACTCCCGATGTTTATATAACTCTTTTGAATATTCTATTGATATCCTGTTATCATCTGGCAAGTTTTAATCGCTTACAAATGACATTTTCCGACAATTTGGATAACTAGTTACTAAGGACTTCCACTCGTTCATGGCTGACGGAATGCAAAAAACTACTTTCGTGGATTAAACAAAGGTTTCTGTTCGACATTTCTGAGTTCGACATAAATATTGGTACTTCTGCAGTTTACGGACCGTGCTATTTTTTAGATGTGATTTTCAAGTTAAATTACATTTTTACGGTATATTTTCTTTGTTAAATTGTTAGGTGAAAATACAGAGTAGTTAACAAAGGCCCCCTCCCTATGTCAAGAATGGGTTTCTAAATAATAACGTTATTATTTCAGTACGGTCTGTAAACTGCAGAAGTTACTAAATAAATAAACAGCTAAATAAGATCCAGAAACGTGTCTGTAATTTGATTGGCTCTACCCGTTCTTGTTTTCTGCAAGTTCTCTCTCACAGACGTGATGTTGTTAGTCTCAGTCTTTTCGATAAATACTATTATGGCATGTGTTCTTCAGAATTGTCTGATCTATTCCCCGCTTCTTTTTTTCCAGCTCGTTTTACTCGTTGGTCTAGTGGTCTCCATTAATTCACTGTTTTGATATCTCATTGTCATACAGCTTCCTATTTCAGTAGCTTTTTTCTAAGAACCGCAGCCTTGTGACACTCTCTTTATGCTGACTGTTTTCCTCCTACCTATAACCTTCGTCTTTTCAAGACTAAGGCCAATAGTCATATCATGTTTTTTGCGATAATCATCTTTCGTTCTTGTTAGCTCCTTGCATCAAGTGGCTTCATGTCTTGTCTGCAGCGATTTCTATTTTTTTTTTAAATTTATTAGTTGGGAAATATGCACCTAAAAAACGTCAGAGGATGAATCGGCCGAGACTTTGAGAGAATGACATCCAAGATGAGAATAGTAGTCTAAAGTATACATATTACGAATCGTCATCTTAAAAATTCCGAAGAATAATTTAATCTTTGTCCTCTGTTAACAATACAGACGTTTAGTCGCTTCTTGTAATCTTTTGAAACTTAAACTCTCGACAATCTACTTACGGATCTGGTTACGTATATTTACCTCGGGCTCTGTCAAGTTAAGGTTCACGTTATCTTTAAAACTTGACGGGAATAAAGACAAGAGTAACAATGTGCCCATTATCCCAGCCATAAACCGAAATAAAGAGAGTAATAGAATCGGAACCATTACTTATTTTTTTATTATTATTTTATAAGCGTCCATACATCTAAATAAGAGGGTATGTTCGTCAGTCTCTTCGTGCTCTGGTCTGTCACGCTAAACTGTTTAAGAAAATTGCTCATCGAAATCACCGGTCCCCTCCCTGTAAAACCTTCACAGCAAGTCTAGCTTCCACCACTACAAAGAACTCCCTTTTCTTCCTCATTATTCATAAGATCAAACAGAATTTCCATGAACAGAGATTATTTCCAAGGTGTTTCCATCTGTGACAAAGAAGACCACATAACCGCTTCCCTGTTGACTGAAACATAGTTGCCTTTAGGTAGAATACATATGTGTTGAGCTGTCCTCTTAAGTAAGAAAACCCTGCCTTTTTAACCCATTGTTTCTAATCCTCTCATAGTATTGTTGGGCATCCAATTGACAATCTTATTACCCCTTATCCTCGAGTGGCCTTTGAGCCTTGATAAGCGGTGACTCATCTCTATCTTTATAAAGTAAGGTAGGTTTATATGTTTACATATTTGCATTCATAGGATACACTCCTAAACTAATTAACTGATTATCAAGAATTTTTGGAACACAGCTGCTATACGTATATATATATATATATATATATATATATATATAATTATTATTATTATTATTATATTATTATTATTATTATTATTATTATTATTATTATTATTATTTACAGTATCCACATTAAATGTTATAAGAGGATATATTTTTATGTATCAATGTTCAGTAATTACTTCAATACGTAAGTAGAGCTAGGTAGTACGTCATGAAAATATATTTTCATGACTAACTATATATATATATATATATATATATATATATATATATATATATAATCCAGGTAAAACATCCACAGGGTAGTAATCTAAAGAATTTCAACCGGGTTTATAAAATATGGTCAATATCAAATAGAGTTTTTATATATGATTATTTTTATTTATAAAGACATGTACAAAATCTGCGACACTGGCATATCGATGTTATTGATCAACAGCTATTATAAACTGAGATCTCATCAGGCAGAATTAGTTAGAATCCGATATTAACCTTAGATCATATTTGGAAAGAATTATTTCCAAATATGATCTAATTTCCATGAACAGGTCCCTCTTTCCAAGAACTTTTTTATTTGTGAAACACATTACCGCAGGGCTGTTTTCATGCTCACTACCACATTGTCGTTTTCAAATCCAAAGCTAAAAAATAATTGCCGTAAACAGTCATCATAAGTCATCAAATGTTGTTCGTCCCATCAGTCATTTTCCATCTTCTCCTAATATTCTCCATCATTCAACTGAGAAACTATCCATCTGAATTATCCTAACTCTCAAAGGTTTTTTCACTAGGATAAGCGATGACGCATCAATATATATATATTTTTAAATGCCTGTTTACTACACACTTATCTTTTTCTCTCCGGTGCCTAGTATCAAACTATATTTCCATGAACAGAGTTTGTGTTGAAGACATTCACATCTGTGGAACGCATTATCGTAGAAATGCTTCCTAGCAGGCTAAAACATTGTTATCTTCAAATCTAATGTAAAAAAACCGTCCTCATAACGGATCAAATTGTGTCCGTTCCATTCATCATTTGCAATCCTTTCATAATATTCTTCATCGTTTAAGTTACAATATATCCAGGTCCTTAACCCTTATTGGAGATGGATTTTAGCGTTGATAAGTGGTGAGTGATGATTCTTACAAAAACCGTCTTCCTACCACAATTACAAAACACATTTTTAAAATGTGATAAGTGTGGCTAAGCCTAACATGAAACGAAATCTCCATCAACAGAATTGGTTTCCAATAACTTTATATCTGTGGAACACATTACCGCAGGACTGCATCCCTGCCAACTGCAACATAGTCGTCTTCAGATAGTACTATAAACCTTCCTCATATGTCACTAAACGATTTTTAATTACGCTTTCTGAACCAATATAATAATTACTCATTTCAGGCGATACTAAGTAAGCAATTACGAAGTACTCGAACTGAGGATTAAACTTTCATCATAATTACTTGAGACTTATACCCGGCCATGGTTGACTGAACGAGGACAATATACCCCCGTTGATTAAATAAGGAGTTCGGCTCGAAATTCCGTATGAAATGTTCCGAGTTCGACATCAAGATTATTGAGTTCGACATCAAGATTATTGAGTTCGACATCAAAATTATTGAGTTCGACATCAAGATTATTGAGTTCGACATCAAGATTATTGAGTTTGACATCAAGATTATTGAGTTCGCCATCAAGATTATTGAGTTCGACATCAAGATTATTGAGTTTGACATCAAGATTATTGAGTTCGCCATCAAGATTATTGAGTTCGACATCAAGATTATTGAGTTCGACATCAAGATTATTGAGTTCGACATCAAGATTATTGACTGGTGATACCAGATCAGGCTGCCCTGTGGCTCCCTGAGACGAAATTCACCTACATTGACGTTTTTTTTTTTTTTTTTTTTTTTGTAAAACTTAATTATGTTCTACAAAACCAAAAACAAAAACAACAGCCCCTCTCCATTTCTCCCTCCCCTTTTTATTTTATTTTTCCTACCCTACTCCCGGTCCTGGATATGACCTTAAACTACATCCGATGGTGAGATCCGGCTTACGGATATATAAGAAAATTTAAGGAAATTTAAAGTTACCCAAATATACTTATCCATGTATAAATACAAAATTTAATTTCTTAGTTCGATTTTATAAAAAAGGGAGGAAAGGCTAAAAAAGTCTCTCCCCCCCCCAATAAAAAAAAAACTCCGGCATTAAATGACCACATAGGTTGATATGCCGCAAAACCAACCAATCCAATCCAATCCAAACACCATGAATAAATATTTGAAGATATCAAGAACTTGAAGCATAAAAACTTTTACCAAAATGACTGGATTCGGCATTAAATAACCCGAAAAGGGTTGATATGCCGTAAAACAAAAAAACCAAACCAAACCAAGATTATTGAGTTCGACATCAAAATTATTGAGTTCGACATCAAGATTATTGTGTTCGACATCAAGATTATTGAGTTCGACACTAAGATTATTGAGTTCGACATCAAGATTATTGAGTTCGACATCAAAATTATTGAGTTCGACATCAAGATTATTGAGTTCGACATCAAAATTATTGAGTTCGACATCAAGATTATTGAGTTCGACATCAAGATTATTGAGTTCGACATCAAAATTATTGAGTTCGACATCAAAATTATTGAGTTCGACATCAAGATTATTGAGTTCGACATCAAGATTATTGAGTTCGACATCAAAATTATTGAGTTCGACATCAAGATTATTGAGTTCGACATCAAGATTATTGAGTTCCACATCAAGATTATTGAGTTCGACATCAAGATTATTGAGTTCGACATCAAGATTATTGAGTTCGACATCAAGATTATTGAGTTCCACATCAAGATTATTGAGTTCGACATCAAGATTATTGAGTTCGACATCAAGATTATTGAGTTCGACGTCAAAATTATTGAGTTCGACATCAAGATTATTGAGTTCGACATCAAGATTATTGAGTTCCACATCAAGATTATTGAGTTCGACATCAAGATTATTGAGTTCGACATCAAGATTATTGAGTTCGCCATCAAGATTATTGAGTTCGACATAAATATTGTTGAGTTCGACATCAAGATTATTGAGTTTGACATAAAGATTATTGAGTTCGACATCAAGATTATTGAGTTCGACATCAAGATTATTGAGTTCGACATCAAGATTATTGAGTTCGACATCAAGATTATTGAGTTCGACATAAAGATTATTGAGTTCGACATCAAAATTATTGAGTTCGACATCAAGATTATTGAGTTCGACATCAAGATTATTGAGTTTGACATCAAGATTATTGAGTCCGACATCAAGATTATTGAGTTTGACATCAAGATTATTCAGTTCGACATCAAGATTATTCAGTTCGACATCAAGATTATTGAGTTCGACATCAAAAGTATTGAGTTCGACATCAAGATTATTGAGTTCGACATCAAGATTATTGAGTTCGACATCAAGATTATTAAGTTCCACATAAAGATTATTGAGTTCGACATCAAGATTATTGAGTTCCACATCAAGATTATTGAGTTCGGTATCAAGATTATTGAGTTCGACATCAAGATTATTGAGTTCGACATCAAGATTATTGAGTTCGCCATCAAGATTATTGAGTTCGACATCAAAATTATTGAGTTCGACATCAAGATTATTGAGTTCGACAAGACAAACTTGAAGAAGGTAGGAGAGTAAATGTGCCGAAAAGTTGTGAAAATAATATCCAAGACGAAAACATTAGTCCAAATTGCTAAAAAAATAATATAAATTATCAATTCTCATCTAAAAAAATCCGAGAAAATGTTCATTCGACTCATCATTTTCAATCTTTTCCTAACTCTCTTCATCGTTTAAGTGAGAGAAAAAATCTATTCATCTCACAAACGCTTATCCTCTAGAGGCTTTTACCCTTGATACGTTATGACCCATTCGTATTTAAAGAAGAATAAAAAAAACATCTAGATCAGTTTAACAACTCAGCAGCCGTCCATTTTGATATAATTTTTGCTTTGTCGACCGCCCATGCACGTCTCTCCGCGGCCCAACGTCCCAGCGAAACAAACCACACATTCCTTTCATAAAGGGAGGTCATCACAAGGCGTTTCATTATAATTAACTCCGATTTGGGCGCATATTTTTCTAATAAAGATAAGATTAACCTGATTTTATGGACGATCAAATTATTTAAGGACTCGACTAATAATCGTTGCTTTGTAAAACTAATCTTGAAATAGATTCTTAAGTATAGGGTTCCGATTTCATTAACGGAATTTCGAATAACAGCTGCCTTATATATATATATATATATATATATATATATATATATATATATATATATATGAGGAATAAAAGAAACAATGTTTAAGACAAAATATAAAAATAAAAATGGAATAAAGGATAAGCAAATCAACAACTAGCAAAAATAAACTCAAAAACACATATTGAGTATTGATTTACTCCTCTCCAGGAGTTAGGCACATGGCCAGTTTTTATCTTACTCCGACAAGTAAGATCTGACCCAAGGTCTGGTCGAGAAAGTGGGGTTTAAAAATTGCTTGGATAGCCCCGTCGGTATTCCCCGGTATGGGAGCCTCAGGCAGTAAGCAATAAACTTACTCCTCCCCAAAGAGGGGAGGCGAAGCCTGGGAGGGTGGACCTCCTAGAACTCCAGAGGACAGACCCATAGATTGGCGTAAATCAAGCCCCGAAGGCCAAGACAATGAGTAGTTCTACCAAAATATTTCGATTGTTAAAATACAATCATCATAAATTGGTAGCAGAACTTAAATTAAAAAAAGAAAAGTTTTCAAATTTATACAAAGTACGCAATTTGGGGAAAAAATAGTCACGTGTAATAAACAGTAGAAAGAGTGAAAGAAAGAAATGTTTAAAAAGAAAGAAAAAGAAAAAGAAAAAGAAAAAGAAAAGGATATATATATATATATATATATATATATATATATATATATATATATATATATATATATATATATATAAAAGGAGATTGTAGTTTGCTTGAAGCATTGCTGGTAAATGTAAGTGCCGTATTTCGATGATCTGACACCGGTTTTTTCCCGTTTTTCTTCGACCCATTCGGTCTTTTATTGTTGTCTTCTGATAATGAAAGTTTTTCTTTCGAAAATTTAAGATTACCCTTTGCCGAACTGTTACATACCGGACAGTATTTACTATTTGGTATTTAATCAGTTTTCGTGAAAATTATTAATAAATCGTTTTGAGTTTCACTTTCTCCCTGCATTTCTTTCTTTTCACTTTTCCATCTTACGGCAACCACATCGCATTGCTATAGCCTCGGACGACTAATCTGCACTTATATATATATATATATACATATATATATATATATATATATATATATATATATATATATATATATATGTGTGTGTGTGTGTGTGTGTGTAATTACAGAATATTCTGACAACATCGGTACCATCAGTTTGAAATCCAAACAAATGAGACATAATTCGCCTCATATGCCGGACTCTCTTAACCTCTATTTAAAATAACAGAGGCTTTAAAGAGTCCAACAAAGCAGGCCAACTAGAGGTCCACTTTATTTGTATTTGAAACCGACGGTACCGATGTTGGTCTTAATATTCTGCAATTACATAGATAAATAAATATTACGCATCTAGTATTGAATTTTTCTTAATGATCGACCACTCTGCTGGGGGTTTCTCCCACTAACCTTATATATATATATATATATATATATATATATATATATATATATATATATATATATATATATATATATATATATATATATATATATATATATATTCGGTTGAATAGACGAAAGGAGTTACCGAAGAGTTTCTTATCTTGCAATGGGAAAGAAGAAAAAGTTATATATTTAACAATATATATATATATATATATATATATATATATATATATATATATATATATATATATATATACCATTCTTCCAAAAGAAAGTCCAAACAAACCGGACGATTCTGGCGCAAAAAAAAAATTATTATCTCTTCACTGACGATTTCCGAAAGGGTAAAACGTATACATATTTAGATAAACCGGATTGGAATTTTGCGACACCAGAATTAGCGTCAGAGGATAATATTGTATCACGTTAAGCATTTTAAAATGGTGTTACTGGTTCCATACGTAACGTTATTAACTGTAGGCTGCTAGGTTTTAGCAATGCCACTCGAGGATACGGGTCAACAAGATTGCTGGTTAACGATGTAGAACACCTTCAGTAAATTGGAAACAATGGTCGAAATGTTCAGAATGTGATTGTTCAGGCGAACAATTAGACAAGAATTTGTTTACATTGGACTTGAAGACAGTCATCTTGTAGTCTGCTGGGAAGTAACTCTGTGGTATTTTATCCAGCCGATACAAAGATCTTTTGGAAATAAACTTTGCACATGGAAGTTTCGTTCACTTTTAGTAACACAGAGGAAGAAGTAGAAAATGATTTACAGTTGTTGTAGCTAGTCGAGTTCTTGTTGTGACTGTTATACAGAGGGGACGTTTTATAGATTTACATTAGTAGTTATGTAAAACATTATTATGTACTTCTTTTCGTGGAGTTTAATCGGGCTTAATTTGGACCGGTTTGAACAAATCCTAAGTCATATAGAGTGATCTCCCCTCCCTTTTTACGCGAATTTGTCATTTTTAACCGATGCTGGTATATTTAGATGTACTTTATTTCTTTTATTTTGCAAAATACAAAAAACCCGGAACCTTGTTTTACTTCCTCTATACATCAACAATAAATTTGTATTATCTGAATTATTCGGACTACTATTCTTCAGGTGTATCTTTTCGAACTCAGCAATTTTTATATCGGAATCGGGAATCAACACCGAATCTCGAACAAATCCCTTCGTTTATTGCAACATATGCGTCGCTTCTGTGAAGCATAATTATCAAGTTTTTTAGTGGGGTTAAATGTGGCTTGTATCGTTAGTGAATATAAGTTCCGTGGGTTCCTACAATTTCCACCGTTTTTCTTTGTCTGTAAATTGTACTCTGGCTCAAAAATGGTATTCATTTCCCGTGGTTTTAATAAAGAGTTCAGTTGGAAATCATGTATGTATATGATTATCCTTGCACCGGAAAACACCGGGTAAGCTTAATAGTATATATATATATATATATATATATATATATATATATATATATATATAGAGAGAGAGAGAGAGAGAGAGAGAGAGAGAGAGGGAGAGAGAGAGAGAGAGAGAGAGAGAGAGAGAGGGAGAGTGTGTGTTTGTGTATTTAGGCAGAGTGTTTTTGTTTGATAAGACTTTTTTTATATTTCCAATTTTTCAAATAGTTCGATCAAATTCGTTTATATATTTTTTATCCACATAGGTATACGTTTCATCCTTACGGGAATCGTCAGTGAAGAGAAGAATGATATATATATATATATATATATATATATATATATATATATATATTGTGTGTATTTAGACAGCATATTTTCATTTAGGCAAACATTATTAAATAACACGGAGTGGTTTTGTTTGATGCGACCTTTTTTATGTTTTTAATTTTCCGAATTGTCCATCTAATGTTTCGGTCAAATTGATGTAAATATGATCCAGAGAGAGAGAGAGAGAGAGAGAGAGAGAGAGAGAGAGAGAGAGAGAGAGAGAGAGAGAGAAAGATATAGTGTTTCCGAATCTCTAAGTTAATACCTAAGGAGCTATGAGGGCAACATTTCATTTAAACTTTAAACATATCCTATTTTAATGGAATTCAATTAATTTGTATATAATTTTCTGGGAAAGACAATGGAAGTTGTCCCAATATATAAGTATCTTTCTAACCTAAGTGAGCTATGCGGGCCAAATCTCCTTTAAAACATTAAATATATTTTATTTTGATGAAATTTACGCATTAAAATTACGCATACAATGTTCTAGGAAGACAATGGAAGTGGTCGCGAACCTCTATGTAGTTAATATATAAATGCCCCTTCTTTAAGTTACTAATGATGGTAGACTCTAATTAATACTTCAAATACGTATATCTTTTCTTCTATATTAGGAGGTGAAACGGGAGATGGTGGCCAGTAAAAACAAAGAAAGTAATATGGTGCTATGCGCATATTGAAAAAAGTCCATAGTAGTGATCCTCATTCAATCCTGGGCAACGTCAGGTATCCCTGCTAGTATATATATATATATATATATATATATATATATATACTAATTATTTATTTAAAAACTATTGATTACGTATTCCAGAAGTTACCATGGTTTCATTTACATAGATAGATCGTTCCTGTTTAGAAAATACCCTTATACTCCACCAAACCTTCAGCGACTCACCAAAATGAAGACAGTTCGAAAAATAAATAAAGTAATATGGTGCTATACGCATATTGAAAAAGTGCATAGTGGTGATCCTCATTCAATCCTGGGCAACGTCACGTATCCCTGCTAGTATATATATATATATATATATATATATATATATATATATATATATATATATATATATATATATATAAAAGCGCCAAATTTTTTAAAAAGCGCCAAATCAGCGTATACAACATCGCCAGGACTAAAAAAAAAATAACGTCGTAAGATCGTGACGTGTTTTCGACCCAATATGAGGAGGAAGAAAAGAAGAAAAAAAAACACTATAAGACAGTCTCGCTTGAGAAGGTTGTATTTTACAACGAAAATTCGCGAACCAAAAATTAAATAAATGAATTTTTCATTTAAAATTGGCACGATTGTTGATTTTCAAAATATTTCACTTTAATACATTATAATCCGTGCTTCTAAGATGTTGACTTCCTTTCCTTACATATATATATATATATATATATATATATATATATATATATATATATATATATATATATAAGTTGTTTTCTTCATTTTTATCAGTCATTATAATTGTTGGTATTCGTTACTACATACTTATTTTTTAAATTAAAGGAAAACACGCTTCGTTTTTATCATAGAGTCGTGACGCCTGACGATAGCGAAACGCTCAAACAATACATTGTGTTTGCGATTCTAACTGATGAAAATCACTTACGGCCTTGAAGTAACTTAACTCGAAAGGTTAACGAAGGCTGACATCGTTCATTGTTCCTAGTTATCATCTATTCACCGTATCTTCGTGTGAACTCTACCTTTTGCCAGAGCCCAACAAATAGCTATTTTAAAAAGAGAACGCTCTGTTTCTTTCGCATACTTCACTCTGGTTAACCCTCAGCCAAAGCATATCGCCGCCGAGATGTAATGGGCTTCTGTACTTTAAGGGCTAGATTTAATGGGGGTGGAATCCTTACTAGGGAATTGTTATATATTTGTTCAAATTAAATTTAAATTTCTGCATGATGATACAGTCAGGGAAACAGGAAGCATGGGGGGGGGGAATTCCAAAGGTAAACAGTTTGGGGAAAGAAGCTATTCGAGTATTGATTTACTCCTCTCCAGGAGTTAGGTACAAGGCCAGTTTTTATCTTACTCCCACAAGTAAGATGTGACCCAAGGTCGGGTCGGGAAAGTGGGGTTTAAAAATTGCCTGGGCAGCCCCGTCGGCATTCCCTGGTAGTGGCGCCTCAGGCAGTAAGCAATAAACTTACTCCTCCCCAAAGAGGGGATTTAAAGGGGAGCTATTCGAGTAGAAATAATTAGGGCCTCACAACCGGATGCGGTTTGATGTCATCCCCAGGAACTTTCACCATTCAAGAGAAAGCGTAGAACAACGTCGGTAGAAAATGAGGACCACACTCAGAATTTATTGTTTGTCATTTAACTTCTTGGTATTTATCTACGCCCACAGCGATAAGATGTGCCACATGGTCTAGAAAGTGAGATGTAAAAGCCAGCGCCCTAGATAAAGAATAGATGTATGGCTGTCAAAAACATGCATGACCAGCTCGTCGGCATTCCCCCGTATGGGCGCCTCAGGTGATTAGCAATAAACTAAACTCTTCTCAAAGGGTAAGAAGTCAACGCCTGGGAGGGGGTGGCCTTCTAGAACTGCACAGGATAGTACCTGAGACCGGCGAAATCGAGGCCCGAAGGCCAATAGCGGTACTGGTCTACAGACTACAGTATCCATCATAGCCAACTTCTTATATGAGAACCTATCTCTACTCTACTCGTTTGATAGAAAAGGGGAGATCATGAATGTATGTATGTATGTATTATGTATGTATTATGCATTATGTATGTATGTTTGTATGTATATATGTGTGGTGTATGTATGTGTGTGTATGTATATGTATGTATGTGTATATGTGTTCATGTATCTATGTATTATGTATGTATGTGTGTATGCATATATGTATGTATGTATGTATGTATGTATGTATGTATGTGTATGTATGTATGATGTATGTATGTATGTATGATGTATGTATTATGTATGTATGTATTATGTATGTATGTGTGTATGCATATATGTATGATATGTGTATGTATGGTTATATGTATGTATGTATTATATATGTATGTTTGTATGTATATATGTATGATGTGTGTATGTATATGTATGTGTATTATGTATGTATGTATGTATGATGTATGTCTGTATGCATGTATGTATGTATGTATTATGTGTGTACATATTATATATGTATGTATGGTGTACGTATTATGTATGTATGTATGTTTGTATGTATATATGTATGATGCATGTATGTATGTGTATGTATGTGTATATGTATGTATGTACCATGTATGTATGAATGTGTGTATTATGTATGTATGGCTGTATGTATGTATGATGTATGTATATATACTGTATGTATGTGTATATGTATGTATTTATACTGTATGTATGTATGTGTATATGTATGTGTGTATGTATGTATGTATGTATGTATGATTTATGTATGTATGTATTATGTATGTATATATGTATGATGTATGTATGTATAGTGTGTGTATGTGTATATGTATGAATGTATGATGTATGTAAGTATGTATGTGTGTAGTATGTATGTATGTACGTATGTATGTATTTATGATGCATGTATGTATAGTGTATGTAGGTGTAAATATATGTATGTATTATGTATGTATGTATGTATGTATGTATGTACGCATGTATGTATGTATGATGTATTTATGTATTATGTATGTATTTATTATGTATATATTATGTATGCATGTTTGTATGTATGTATGATGTATGTATGTATAGTGTATGTATGTGTATATGTATGTATGTAAGATGTCTGTATGTTTATTTGTTGGTATTTATGTATGTATGTATGTTTGTATGTATGTATGTATGTATGTATGATGTATTTTGTAAGTTTGTATGTGTGTATGTATGTATGTATGTATGTATGTATGTGTGTATGTATGTATGTATGTATGTATGCATGTATGTATGTATGTATGTATGTACAAAAAGAATCTTATTATTCGGTCACCCATTGAGCAAAGGGAAATTTGTTAGAACCAGGGAAATGTTGTTGCGCAAAGACTACCTCCAAATTTGTTTGTTTTTTTCTTGCACTCACTCTCTCATTATAACTCTAACTCTTACTATATTCCTCTCCAATTACCACTTAAATAGTATTACTGCAAGTGATTATATCCCTTTTTATTTATTCCAATTATTTGATTCCGTCTCTTCTTTATTACCTTCAACTTTTACTTGATACCGAGAGAGGGGCAGAAGTAGTACATTCTAGATAAAACAACATCCAGTAAGAGAGGGTGAAAGTGAAAGTAATATACACTAAAATAGTGTATTGCAGATTAGGGTGAAATAAAACAATTAAATTGAAAGATTTTTTAAAACAAAACTCGATCTTGAAAGAAAGCAATGTTTTAGTATGTATGTTGTGTGAATGTTTTAGTATGTATGTCGTGTGAATGTTTTAGTATGTATGTTGTGTGAATGTTTTAGTATGTATGTTGTGTGAATGTTTTAGTATGTATGTTGTGTGAATGTTTTAGTATGTATGTTGTGTGAATGTTTTAGTATGTATGTTGTGTGAATGTTTTAGTATTTATGTTGTGTGAATGTTTTAGTATGTATGTTGTGTGAATGTTTTAGTATGTATGTTGTGTGAATGTTTTAGTATGTATGTTGTGTGAATGTTTTAGTATGTATGTTGTGTGAATGTTTTAGTATTTATGTTGTGTGAATGTTTTAGTATGTATGTTGTGTGAATGTTTTAGTATGTATGTTGTGTGAATGTTTTAGTATGTATGTTGTGTGAATGTTTTAGTATTTATGTTGTGTGAATGTTTTAGTATGTATGTTGTGTGAATGTTTTAGTATGTATGTTGTGTGAATGTTTTAGTATGTATGTTGTGTGAATGTTTTAGTATTTATGTTGTGTGAATGTTTTAGTATGTATGTTGTGTGAATGTTTTAGTATGTATGTTGTGTGAATGTTTTAGTATGTATGTTGTGTGAATGTTTTAGTATGTATGTTGTGTGAACGTTTTAGTATGTATGTTGTGTGAATGTTTAAGTATGTATGTTGTGTGAATGTTTAAGTATGTATGTTGTGTGAATAAAGTATATAAAAAAGTCCATGTAGACAAACATGGACTAACTCAACTTTACTATAATCAAAGATGTACGCATGTATTTGTGTGTGTACGTATGTTTTATGTATGCATATATGTGTTATGTATGCATGTATGTATGTATGTATGTATGTATGTATGTGTGTATGTATGTGTGTGTATGTATGTATGTATATATGTATGTATGTGTGTCTGTATGTATTTATGTACTTATGTACGTATGTATGTATGTATGTATTATGTATTTATGTACTTATGTATGTATATATGTATGTATGTGTGTGTGTATGTATGTATGTATGTATGTATGTATGTATGTGTGTGTATGTATGTAGGTATGTGTGTAGGTATGTGTGCAGGTATGTATGTATGTATGTATGTATGCATGTATGTATGTATGTATGTATGTATTTGGTGCCGGGACATTGACATGCTTTGGTTGGTGGCTGATTGCATTATGGAGAAGGTAGATTTTAATATAATATTTTCGCTAATGCTGCTTACAATGCTGTAGATTTGTTCTCGTTTTGGGGTCAATGTGAAAGTCGAGTCACTTTTTCACTTTGCACAGAGAGATAAAGAGATAAGGAGAGAGAGGGGTAGACAGACAGACAGACAGACATACAGACAGACAGACAGATAGACAGAGAGACAGAGCAACAGAGGAAGAACTATAGAGAAAGAAACCGTACATGTTTTATATACGATTAGTTTGTAGATTCATTTCTTTTGTAAATAGTCTGTAAACGACAGTTTCTTATTAACCCATGACGGGTGCTACCACATTTTGAAAAAAATGTAAGTGAACGTCCACGTGACTCGAAAAACGTTCTTTATTACGTCTGATAATAACCGCTGGTATCGGTTTTATAAAAAAAACTTAGATAATAAAATTATATAATTTAAGAGATTTATTAATCCAGTTTACAGATTAACTAATGACGTAGAAGCCGCTGAATGCGAAATGATAATGTCTGTCGTTACAAGGCATATTAGATTATCACTAAAACTGTCATGGCCGACCTTTCAGTTCAAGGCAGATAACTCTCTCTTCTTAGAGGTACTTTGCAGATACTATTACATCGGGTCAGAGTGGTCCTGAGAGTAGTGGCAACTGAAGAGTTAATTAACACTCCCCATAGCTCCCAAATTAAAGCCTCACTGGAGAATACACTTGATAGTTTAAGCCAAGACAGAAGGAATGAGATAGAGAGGGGGGGGGAGAACAATGGCTGAATTACTTTGGTGATCTTCTCATCAGAAGGTGTGATTCTGAATCGGCTTCACTATCACAAAACCATACTCGTGTTTTTTTCATCTGTGAGGCTATTTACAAAATAACGTATATCAAAACCATGACCAGACTATTGCTAAGCTGAAGAGTTACAACACAGGCAAAATCAGGGCGGTTCCAGTAGATGAGTTTGTTGGAGTTTCTATTTACGTGCCTCCATACGAGGACAGAGTTAGACACAAGGTCGGTGTTTAATATGGGGGGAAATCCAGCTTCATCAAAAAGGGTATTCTGGATGGGAACAATTTAAAAAAAAATGTCTTAGAAGGAATTATACTTTCACTCGCCGAGGAAAGAAAATACTAAGCGTACTATCAGAACAGATGCTACGCTTTACTCCTAGCCAAAGGGCAAAGTTATTTACCTCCCAACTATGAGGTTCGACACTAGGTAAAAGTATTTTAAGACTAAAGGGCAGGTGTGTTCGCTGCGAAAGATGATGATGAGGATGATGAGGATGATTATGGTGATGGTGGTGGTGGTGGTGGTGGTGGTGGTGGTGATGATGATGATGATGATGATGATGATGATGATGATGATGATGATGATGATGATGTGGGGTGGAGGTGGTGGTGATGATGGTCAGAGCTGTACTTGGTAAAGAAGTAGGTTATAAAAATATAGGTTAGCGAACTTAGCAAGGGAACGGGTAGTGATGTAACCAATAGGAAGTGGTTTTCTGGAAACGTTAGAAATTAAGCGACATGGCAAAACGAAGGACTATATATATATATATATATATATATATATATATATATATATATATAGTCTAAAGAAGCTTTGAGTCATTAGAAAAAAAATGTAAAATGCAGTTTTAATTCCCAGACAAACTAACTAAATTCAAGATATTGCAGACTTAACATTCGTTGGAAAATTAATAAATGAAAAAATATAAGTAAAATAAAAAATAAATAAAAAATAAAAAAGGTTGGGGGTTAATTATCTAAGAGTGAAACAAAAACAGGAAACCTTAAGCGTCTAATATTAACACGGGGATCATCAGCTGTTTACCTTGTAACTGTTTCGGAGATTTAAAAACAGGACAGTTATAATATTACCTTGTAACTGTTTCGGAGATTTAAAAACAGAACAGTTATAATATTCATGGCTCTCAAATGGTACTGATTATACGACCATTTCCCCAATAGTCAAGTGTCGAAATAATTCAGCTTAAAATATCACTATATCCTATATAAGTTAGGTAATACATTTCGTTATAATATATACATTTCGTTTATTTACATATAAACTAATGAATGGATAATTATGAATTTTGGAATATATATTCTAAGGAACACGGTGAGCAATAAAGGCACATTATTTTTTGTAAACTTTATAATTTAGTGGGTATTCCCATCCAAAGGACCTCTTCCCCCCCCTATGAGTGAGGCTCATAATGTGTAAGTAACTTAAAGAAAAAGAAAAAAATATATTTTTCTACCCCAGCTATGGTGACGTATGTTCAGTAAATCTCACACGATTGATCGTCGACAATCAAATCACATGAGTCAAGTGATATTGAGCCTGTTGAGTACTAGGATGAGTAACCATTTGGAAATACTAGGTGATGTAAACAAACACTCAAGGCACGTATATGCAACAATGCTAGGTGTATTACAGGCGACAGACTAGCAAGTGAATGGGCCAGGCTCTCTATTCCGTTTCGTTATATTCTAACTTATCAGTTATTCATGGAATGGGAATGGGGAATATTCTCAGAAAGAAATAGAGAGACTACAGACATATTAAAACAATGGCGAAGTGAACACAGGAAGAAAAAGAAAGAGACGGTGGGCAAACAGAGCTAGTTTAGTTAAGATTATTTTTTAAATATCAAGGTGCGTTATTGGACAAATAGATACTGTAAATGATTGTGGAATTGTGGCTATTGGGGTCAATAAGTGTTGTAGACCCGTGCTAGGGGTCACAAAGATAACAACCACAAATTGTGACAGGTTAAAATATACAATGTATTTATTCATAGCAATACAGTAACGCCACTAAATGTGGTAGGAGATGACCGGATTCCTACCATGCGGTAAAACATGAATAGGAATGTCCTCTATTTGAGTCTTTGCAACCATGGTATTTATTATAGATGGTTGCTTCCATTAGTTCTTCAATATGGGTGATTTGTACCCCACAACAATAAGTAACATCGTTGATAAATTCTATTCATCCTAGTCATGGGTAAAATTCTGGCAGCCGTTCAGCTTATCTCACATGGTTGTTCGTTGATAATGGATTTTGCGTTTCGGCAAAAAGGATGGATATGCCGTAAATTGCAAGCAAAACTGAACCATTAAATGTACGTGTTATAAAATAAATAAAAATAAGCGCCTCTCGGAATTAGAAACAATGGGTGAACACGCGTAAACCACGTTGGTGCGTGTGCCACCTCTTAATCCCCCATGTCACGTAACGCGTTATCCCCTTTGTTTTAACCTCCCCTCTGCTCAAACCAACTCCTCGGTTTGTATTATTAATAACTCCCCCGGTTTAACAAATGATCCCGGACTAGATAGAGGAGATTGATTTAAGAGGGATATTGAACCTGGTGCAGAGTGGCGGTGGGTGGGTGGGTGTTAAAACACGAAGAGGACAGAAAGACTTGGAATAAACCATGATATAAGGGGAATACAGTGGTAACGAGTCGGGGTTATTTACGGGTGGGGCAGAAGTTACAGCCGGTCAGTGAGTCGAGGATAAGGGACGGGCAGAGACGGGCGAGTTCGCGCGGGCGAATGATGACGGTCTGCTGTCTTCCTGTTTTATATCTTAAAATAAGTCAAATCTAATTTTTGCATTTAATCAAGTAAACAGGGGTATAGGGGTTCGCTTGGGCAGGCGGGGGCACCGTGTACGTGTAGTGACGCCCTTGTGCCGAGGGAGGAATGTACCGCTTGGCGTCGACGTTGCTGAGGTGACAAGACGTTGAGGGTTGGGAAAAGGAGAACGAGGACTAAGGTAGTATCTGGGGATCAGGGAGAGAGAGAGAAAGATAAAAAGATAAAAATATATAGAAACGGGGAGGGAAAGAGAGAAGGGCAGAGAAAGAGAGAGGGTAAGATATATTAATAGATAGAGATATATAGAAATATATAATAAGGAAGATAAGGGGAGAGAGAAGGGCAGAGAGGGGGCGAGAGAAAAGGAGAGTAAAAAACGCGAAGGTTACTCCAATAAGAGCAATCACGGCATTTTCATAAATCAACTCTGAACAGGAAAAGACAATAAGTATTCGCGGAAATTGAGGAATATATCCCGGTGGATAGGCGCCTGGAATTCGGGTTCTCTCCAAGACAAAGGAATCGGATGAATTTATGCTATTTTTATCAGCCATCTATCAAATTCCATTAACTGATTACTTAATTAATTAATATATTAACTGTAATCCAACTGATACTTTCTGGCTGTATATTATTATTGTACCAAAGATAGAAGCCCGGATCAAGGATTTAAGCCAGTACCGTCTTTAGTATATATATATATATATATATATATATATATATATATATATATGAAGTTATGTGTGTATATATTTATATTTGGTCACATTTTTAGAAACATAGTTTTCGTATGACATTTTTAGAAACTTGAAAACAAACAACAATGTATGTATTTTTTTATTAATAAATGTATCTTTCTTAATAGCTGAGCTTTCGGTATATTTTTGAAGTTACAGCAGGTTGGTGGGGCACGGGCAGAGACGGGCAATTTTGCGCGGGGGAATGATGAGTGGCTGCTGTCTTTCTGGTTTATGTTTTAAATAAGGCAAATCTAATTTTTGCACGACCTTTTATGTGCATAGATTATCTTCTAAACTAATTAATTATATATATATATATATATATATATATATATATATATATATATATATATATATATATATATATATATATATAAACGATGAGGGTAAACCCCCGAAACGATATCGTCTGTAGGTACAAAAACACTTTAATATTTAAAAATATTTATGCCCATTTAAGATTAAATTTCTTGAAAGTAGATGTTTGGAATTACAAAGTTTGTTTTCACTAGTGATTATGCAAAGTCCCACTAGGGCGTCAGAACACTTTCGACAAAAATGACTCTCGGCTAAGTGTACGTTAATTTGAATTATTGTATGTGGCGATTTCTCGTGGCCGTGTTGGTATAGACGTTAAGCTTGTTCTTCTGGGCTTAATCTAATAACTGCGTTCTATCCCATGCGACCGCTTGCAACAGCCACTAATGAGCTTAAAAAACAGAAAAAACAGCTGTAGGTATAAACCCATTTTAATATTTTAAAATATTTATGTCGAGAGCAGCAAGTTCATCGGAGCACATTCTATTGAAATACTTGTGGCGATGGGATAGTGGCTGGAGCTTGGATGATTGTGAGGGGCCTATTAGATTAGCGACTTTTGGAACTTGTCAGAATATGATGAAATTAGTATAGCCATTTATCATCATCATTATCGTCATCATCATCGTCATCATTATTTGTATAAATCATATATGTGTATATTTTCATATATTTTATGTAGAGGACCCACTCCTGAATTAAATAACCGATCATTATGACTTTTATAACTCAGCTGCTGGACCGAAGAGAGCGTAATGTGGGCTATATTTAGGTGCATTTAGTTTCACGGAAAAGGGGTTAAAATAGGGTTAAAGAATTTAAGTATCTTCGACTTTGTAAGATTTTAACAACTGTAGGACCCACATTCTAGTATATCTTAAATATTGATTTTTGTAACGACAATATGTTGTTAAAGCAAAATAAATTGGTTTAGACTATTAAAATAGATTCCAACGCTATTGTTAATGTTTACCCATGAGTTGTTTTATTATCGATTATGTTTGAATTCAAGTTTTATTATAATTCTCCGTTAAATTTTCATTAATTAGTTCATTATATCCCATCTTGTCCCTCCTTGTAGAACTTTTATATTTACATAATAAATACACACACACACATACATATATATATATAGTCTAAAGAAGCTTTGAGTCATAAAAAAAAAAAAAAATGTAAAATGAAGTTTAAATTCCCAGACAAACTAACTAAATCCAAGATATTGCAGACTTAACATTCGTTGGAAAATTAATAAATGAAAATATATAAGAAAAATAAAAATAAAAAATAAATGAAAAATAAAAAAGGGGGGTTAATTATCTAAGAGCGAAACAAAAACAGGAAACCTTAAGCGTCTAATATTAACACGGGGATCATCAGCTGTCTACCATGTAACTGTTTCGGAGATTTAAAAACAGGACAGTTTTAATATTCATGGCTCTCCAATGGTACTGATTATACGACCATTTCCCCAATAATCAAGTGTCGAAATAATTCAGCTTAAAATATCACTAATATATACATAAAAAATAATAATAAAATAATAATAATAATAATATATTAACCTCAAGACTACCGTATGATATAGTAATTTGCATAGCAAATAACATTAATTATAACAATAATAAAAAAATAAAAAAATATATATAAAAAAAAATATATAAAAATATATATATATATATATATATATATATATATATATATATATATATATATATATATATATTTGTTGGTGATTTTATTATTCCATTATTGCGACAAAATATATATTGTTTCATTAGCGTTCATTATGAACGCCAATTCTTCAGGCGTCAACGGAATTTAAATGCCTAACATTTTAAATTAAACCCCAACCGGAAATTGAAGATGCATAAGAGGGAGGGGGACGATGACGGGGCTCAGCCGTAGCGAGGACAGAAAAGGGGGAGGGGGGAGGCCCCAACAGGTGATATATAAAGAAGTGGCGTGGGGTGATATTTAGTGTCTGGGCGATCGTGACCTTAATTCCAACCGGGGCAGAGGGCAGGGTGGGTTTAATTTAATAATAAGAATAAAATTATAAAGTTATAACTGTTCTTTTCTGTTGTAATAGGTGGTTATCGTGTAGATAAAAATGTTTGATAATTTTAATTTAGGGTATTAATTGCTATTTTTGCATTCTATAATGAGCTCAGTAACGGTAGTGAATTTTGTTGTGATAATATTTGTTAATTGTAATTATATTATACTAAAATTAATACTAGTAAAATTACTATATAAAAGAAGTGTAATGGTGTTACTATCTTTAGTATTAATAAAAACAACTGTAAAAATAGTAGACTCTACCTCCTTAACCCCACATCAACCCCCCACATATTTAAAAATTAATCATTACATTTACCCCCCATTATACACTACTTCAAAACACATTACAACCCCTTACCCACTCACCCAAATATACCATCCAACCCCACCCCCAACAAGTCTCGATGAATCAATATATAACCACCCCACTAAACCATCAATAACATCAACTATCTAAGTATTACCTATAATTCTCAGCCTCAAAAACCTCTCAGTCATACTACCAATTCTACCATAATTATCTCCCACCTAAACCCATAATTGTGATAGCTATTAACTCTGATATCACTTAGATTAATCTAATCTCAATTACTTAATCCTTCGATTACTATCTTGAACACTTAATTATTGACTGGTTCTCAGTCCTTATTATTCGTAGTAGAACTATAAAAGCTTACCATAATTTGTAGATTGATTTTGCCCACTGACCTCACAAGTAACAAGCTTATAATAATAATAATAATAATAATAATAATAATAATAATAATAATAATAATAATTATAATAATAATAATAATAATAATAATTATTATTATTATAATTATTATTATTATTATTATTATTATTGATACTATTGTCACTGCAACTATCGTAGGTGCTATTGTCTTTATTATTATTATTATTATTGTTATTATAGTTGTTTTTATTAATACTAAAGATAGTAACACCATTAAACTTCCTGTCCTCGCTAAAGGCTGATCCCCGTCTTCGTCCCCCTCCCTCTTATGCATCTTCAATTTCCGGTTGGGGTTGAATTTAAAATGTTAGGCATTTAAATTCCGTTGACACCTGAAGAATTGGCGTTCATTACGAACGCTAATGAAACAATATACATTTTGTAGCAATAATGGAATAATAAAATTACCAACAAAAATATATTTTGCTTTGAATTTTCATTGAGCACTCTCATAAACCCGGTTTCAACTTCCTTCTGATTTATACCCCCCTGGATATTTATAACAAGTTAATTATATATATATATATATATATATATATATATATATATATATATATATATATATATATATATATATATAGTTTTTAGGCTCTATGTCCGTTCAAACAGAGCATGAATAAGTTATGACGTTGGAAAAGACTAGATATACATTCGGATTGTACACATTATAAGTTATTTCGACCTTAACTAGGTCATCTCAGATGTGTGTCAAACCACAATTCAAACCTAAATGGAAGAATTTGAACACCTTAATATATCTGACAATATTTCTAAAACAAAGTAAAAATAAAGAATAAAATAAAAAATAGAAAATAAAAAATAAAAATAAAAAGAATTTCAACGATGTTCTATTTACTGATTGGTCTCTATAATATAGAAGGGATGGAAATGGGTGATTATATTAATTAATAAATTAGGGTGGTGGCATTAACGGAGTATACAAATATGTAAAATCAAAGTACAACAATAAATTAGGTTTCTTATTTTTACAAAAAGTCAGTCCTCGATTTAAAAGGTGGATATAACTGATCACGATTAAAACCTAAATGTGTCCGTTTAAAAGAATAAGAATTTTTAATATTATGTTACAATGCGAAAGTTTGGATTAAATTTAGATTACGAATGTTATACATTTAAAAATCAAATTTATTACGTTTTTAAAAATTAAAATACAGAAATTACGATTATATAGGTAAATCTCTCGTGTTTGATTGTTTTTTACCGTGTTTTATTTCATTTTTTTGTTTTTTCTATACATCGGGGGATCCACGGCATTTTATTTTATGATATATCAAGCATTTTATCCTCACATAATATATATATATATATATATATATATATATATATATATATATATATATACATATATATATTATATAAATTTTTTGCTAACACAAAGGTTTTTATTGTAGCTCAATAGTGTAGTACTAGAGCTCCTAATCCATGCTACTGAATTAGGAGCTCTGGTAGTACACAGTATATATATATATATATATATATATATATATATATATATATATATATATATATATATATATATATATATATATATATATATATATATATCATGTGAGGATAAAATGCTAAATAAAATGATGTGGATCCCGGATGTATAGAAAAAATAAAAATAAAAGTAAAAAACGGGAAAACATAATCAAAAACGAAAGATTTACCGGTTAAGAATATGCCAATATCCCGTCAAAAACACTTTTATTTACAAACAATTGTTTCTACCGATTTCAAGAACATATTTTTTCATGATATACAAAAGGTCACCGATGTTGATGAGGATGCTTCAGCAATGTATAAAAATTCTCCGGCCAAGCTTAAAAAATTAAAATGCATCCAACATTCATTTTACTTACACACATTTGCTTTTCACTCAAAATTTCTCCAAGAGGAACCTTTGTTTACCTATATTAATTTTGCATATAAACGTTCATGCTGTATTATATTTATGATCGGCGCTTTCCTCTTCTGTTTACAATGCTCAAAATCAATATATAAAAATACTTCAAAGTTAAGATAATACTAATAATGGTGTTCCGCCAACCGCGATTATTCGAATTTAAAACAGTTTTCTCATTTCCATTAATATTAACACTGTACACAGGAGAGGGAAATGCTACATTATAGATTGACGTATGTTAGATAGCGGTTTCATGAGTTAGTATAAATATTTGAGCCTGGGGAATAGTGTTGGGCAGAGTGACACAAGAGGTTGCAAATAAAAACTAGTTCCCAAGGAGAATGGTAGGTAGAGATGACCTGTAGGGATAAAATTCAAAGTATGAGATCAAATTGTAATTCGTAACTGTATTCTTAGTATCGTCCGTACTGAGCATGGGACTTTCAACCTCGAGAAGAACGTCACTTAGAACTGATTATTACTTAGCCCTTTTATTAATTGCACAACGAGTTCTTGCAAACAATTCTAGTATGAATTTAAGGAGTCTTAAACTATTGTTGGCATAGATTTCCCTGATATCTTTCTAGTTCAAATTCTTTCTAGAAACAAATCGTGTACTTACGGTAGGGACCCCGTAAATGTTGCCAACATCCAAAATGAAACTGTTTCTGTGGAATGAACTGGATTCGAACTTGGCACACCCAGGACATCTGTTCGTGTCGTTAACCACGTAGCCATCGTCACCTCCCAGCTTAAAATACATGAATCATTTGTCAAAAGATGACAGTGTTTTCCTTCCTTTACATACTGTGTCAAATTTCTCTCGAACACCTTATATAGTAGGATCTTAAGATTATAGTAAGTAACATTAGAATGTAAAACTTTAGGATCTTCAATCGTGCACAATTTGTTTCTTAAACATCATATTGGTTCTCTCTGTAAGACGTACGTCCACGTTGGAAACTAAGTGTTTGGCTGAATACTTATTAAGTGTTTGGAGTATTGATATTTAAACTACAATATTAGCTATACACAACATCATATTGGTTCTCTCTGTAAGACGTACGTCCACGTTGGAAACTAAGTGTTTGGCTGAATACTTATTAAGTCTTCGGAGTATTGATATTTAAACTCCAATATAAGCTATACACAACATCATATTAGTTCTCTCTGTAAGACGTACGTCCACGTTGCAAACTAAGTGTTTTGCTGAATACTTATTAAGTGTTTGGAGTATTAATATTTAAACTCCAATATAAGCTATACACAACATCATATTGGTTCTCTCTGTAAGACGTACGTCCACGTTGGAAACTAAGTGTTTGGCTGAATACTTATTAAGTGTTTGGATTATTAATA
The DNA here is from genome assembly GCA_963556195.1 of Sepiola atlantica. Taxonomy (NCBI): domain Eukaryota; kingdom Metazoa; phylum Mollusca; class Cephalopoda; order Sepiida; family Sepiolidae; genus Sepiola; species Sepiola atlantica. The sequence continues at coordinate 14,539,019 of OY744548.1, read as the reverse complement.
TTTAAACTCCAATATAAGCTATACACAACATCATATTGGTTCTCTCTGTAAGACGTACGTCCACGTTGGAAACTAAGTGTTTGGCTGAATACTTATTAAGTGTTTTGATTATTGATATTTAAACTCCAATACAAGCTATACACAACATCATATTGGTTCTCTCTGTAAGACGTACGTCCACGTTTCAAACTAAGTGTTTGGCTGAATACTTATTAAGTGTTTGGAGTATTGATATTTAAACTCCAATATAAGCTATACACAACATCATATTGGTTCTCTCTGTAAGACGTACGTCTACGTTTCAAACTAAGTGTTTGGCTGAATACTTATTAAGTGTTTGGAGTATTGATATTTAAACTCCAATATAAGCTATACACAACATCATATTGGTTCTCTCTGTAAGACGTACGTCCACGTTTCAAACTAAGTGTTTGGCTGAATACTTATTAAGTGTTTGGAGTATTGATATTCAAACTCCAATATAAGCTATACACAACATCATATTGGTTCTCTCTGTAAGACGTACGTCCACGTTGGAAACTAAGTGTTTGGCTGAATACTTATTAAGTGTTTTGATTATTGATATTTAAACTCCAATATAAGCTATACACAACATCATATTGGTACTCTCTGAAAGACGTACGTCCACGTTGGAAACTAAGTGTTTGGCTGAATACTTATTAAGTGTTTGGAGTATTGATATTTAAACTCCAATATAAGCTATACACAACATCATATTGATTCTCTCTGTAAGACGTACGTCCACGTTGCCAACTAAGTGTTTGGCTGAATACTTATTAAGTGTTTGGAGTATTGATATTTAAACCTCAATATAAGCTATACACAACATCATATTGGTTCTCTCTGTAAGACGTACGTCCACGTTGGAAACTAAGTGTTTGGCTGAATACTTATTAAGTGTTTGGAGTATTGATATTTAAACTCCAATATAAGCTATACACAACATCATATTGGTTCTCTATGTAAGACGTACGTCCACGTTTCAAACTAAGTGTTTGGCTGAATACTTATTAAGTGTTTGGAGTATTGATATTCAAACTCCAATATAAGCTATACACAACATCATATTGGTTCTCTCTGTAAGACGTACGTCAACGTTGCAAACTAAGTGTTTGGCTGAATACTTATTAAGTGTTTGGAGTATTGATATTTAAACTCCAATATAAGCTATACACAACATCATATTGGTTCTCTCTGTAAGACGTACGTCCACGTTGCAAACTAAGTGTTTGGCTGAATACTTATTAAGTGTTTGGAGTATTGATATTCAAACTCCAATATAAGCTATACACAACATCATATTGGTTCTCTCTTTAAGACGTACGTCCACGTTGGAAACTAAGTGTTTGGCTGAATACTTATTAAGTGTTTGGAGTATTGATATTCAAACTCCAATATAAGCTATACACAACATCATATTGGTTCTCTCTGTAAGACGTACGTCCACGTTGGAAACTAAGTGTTTTGCTGAATACTTATTTAGTGTTTGGATTATTGATATTTAAACTCCAATATAAGCTATACACACCATCATATTTGTTCTCTCTGTAAGACGTACGTCCACGTTGGAAACTAAGTGTTTGGCTGAATACTTATTAAGTGTTTGGAGCATTGATATTTAAACTCCAATATAAGTTATACACAACATCTAGCCTTAAGTAAGCATTTTAAATCTAATGAAGATAATTAGCTATTTTCAAGAATAGCTGAAACGATACACTTTCAAATTTTAACCCTACAGCAATGAAAGGTTGATGCTCAAAATAAAGCAACTTTTAATGTACTATAATTATTCTAGTTGATCACAAACTATGGTTGAATCATGCAGGTTTATCAATTCATTTCTTATGGAAGTCACTCCAGACAAGGTATGAAGCCACTTGATGTAAGGAGCTAAAAAACATACTACTTCAAGGTAAAAAAATCAGCCAACAACAATTGTTATATGAATAGATTCCTACCACGAAAACCGCAGTTCTTCATCCGTTGTCAGAAATATCGCTCATTGAATGTGGGGACTAAAGGACAAAATAAGGAAAGTTAAAGTTACCGAAAGTAAACCCAAGGTACACCTAATACTGGACGATCACCTTGATTAATTGAAATAGCCGTAATTTTCTGGAGTTACGGTAATTTCGTAATTCATAATTTGATATATGTTTGGTAATTTTGAATTATTTATTTGTTATTAGTTTAACTAAAATATAATGCTAGCTATCACTTATAACAATAACAGGTGAGGCTAGGGCAGTAGCTCTTGATATATCCAAAGCCCTCAACAAGGTCTGGCATCAAGAGTTTCTTCTAAAAATCCACTCATATGACATTACTTATGAGCAAATATTTAATATAATTAGATCCTTTCTAACCAAAATAAAGATCCAGGTTGTCCTCGATGGTAGTTCATCTAAGCAACATAACATAAATGTTGGTTTACTCAAGGGATTCATCCTTGGACATTTATTGTTCCTGATTTTCATAAATGACCTCCCTGATGATATCGAGTCTGAGATAGGTATATTTGCTAACGGCATCAAGCTCTATGCTCGTCGTAGGCAAAACGGACGTTTACATATCCGAGGCAATGGCTGAATCCTTAGAAAATGACCTCCAGGCTGTAGTGGATTGAGGTCATAAATGGTTGGTAACTGTTAATGCCGCAAAGACAAAGCTCCTTTCCATCAATAACTACAAACACCCTTTTAACCACTAATTGGCATGGCAAAAACACCCTTCCTGGGAGTTCAACATTCAAACTCCTCGGCCTAACATTCACAGGTAACATGAATTGGAACAAATACATTCAAGACATTGCCAAGGCTGCAGTAAAGATGTTGGGCTCCCTCTACCGTGCAAGTAACCTCCTCACAGCTGACATTATCCTGTGTCTCTATAAAGCCACCATCCGCCAATGCATGGAGCATTGTTGTCACATCTGGGCTAGTGCATCATTCACTAGTTTCTCCCTCTCAGACAATGTCCAAAAAAGAGTCGCCAACGTAATACGTCCCTCACTATCTACGAAGCTCCAGCCCATGTCTAATCACCGCAATGTTGCATCTTTGTGCTTGTTTTACAAATAATTCAATGGATTGTGCTCCGATGAACGAGCTGCTCTGGTGTTCCTCGACGTAAATACACTAGAACAACTCGACAATCAGCTGCATCTCATCTATTCACTATAGATGGCCCACAGATGACGGAGAGCCTTCTACTTCAATAGCTTCTTTTCTTCGTGCTGTCGGCCTTTGGAACTCCCTCCCTGCTCACTGTTTCTTCGACTGTACCAACATTGAGAAGTGTAAAACTAATGCACAGCTCTCAACTTAGGATGACACCCACAACTTACACTTTAATTATCAGTAGTCGCTTACATCTACAGTAGCGGCCTGCCTTGTCTGAGGTGAACTATCTTAAAAAAGAATAAACAATGAAAAAAATATAACTAATACTGACTGAATGATACCCTGCCTTACTTCCTCTCCTCTTTCCAACTCTTCTTTATTTTCCCCTTCTCTTTTAATCTTGTAATAGTCGACTGCTCCCACCCCTGTCCTTCTACTCCTCTTCCTACCAGGAAGTGGCAAACATACAAATCAGTAAGAAACCGAAGTGCATTGCGACAACGGTAATGAGAAAATTAGATTGAAAACAAGCATATTCGTTTTATCCTTTAATTAATCTTTTGTTTATATAGAAAGGAACTTGACCCAATAAACAGTTGTTTTTTATTATTCGGGGCATTCGTATGTCAGGAACCATCCAAAGAATATTCGATCATCGCATTCCTTGTCGTTGTCCTTTAATCAGAGGAATCGAAAGAATTTAAATAATTTAAAGAATGTGTTCTTTTCTTTGACTCATTCCTTCGTCTTTATCGACAAGAGAATTCAAAACGAGAGTAAATAAATATTAATGTGTTTTTTTTTTTAGAAAAGAACACAATTTTTGTATTGTTTAATTAAACGTGAGAGAGTTGTTCATATCTACATCATACATACACGAAAAGGTGCACGCACATACATGTCTCTTTCTCTCACTCTCTCTCTCTCTCTCTCTCTCTCTCTCTATATATATATATATATATATATATATATATATATATATATATATATATAAACAGTTACATGGTAAACAGCTGATGATCCCCGTGTTAATATTAGACGCTTAAGGTCTCCTGTTTTTGTTTTACTCTTAGATAATTACCCCCCCCTCCTTTTTTTTTTTTTTACTTATATTTTTTCATTTATTAAATTTCCAACGAATGTTAATCTGCAATATCTTGGATTTAGTTAGTTGGTCTGGGAATTTAAACTGCATTTTACATTTTTTTTTTTTTTTTTTTAAATCACTCAAAGCTTCTTTAGACTATATATATATATATATATATATATATATATATATATATATATATATATATATATATATATATATATATGCATATATATGTAAATATATATATATGTATATATATATATATATGTATATATATATATATATATATATATATATATATATATATATATATATATATATATATACAATAAAAACATCCACACTAGAAACGTTAGTGGAAGATAATAATAATAATATTTTTAAAATAAATTATCCATTTATTTTAAAAACTTGAGATCTTTCGGCGATACGCCTTTATCAAAAGTATGCGATTTAAAAAAAAATATTTTCGTTTACTTTTCTTTTTAATCCCTCTTGATTGAGACATTGTCGCAGCCAAGATGAAATTCATATTGATGTAATGACGGTTGGTGTTTAAATGCCTGGTGTGTGTATCACGTGGTGTACGTGTTTTTGAATAGAATAAAGATGTCCATACTGGAAACGTTTCTAGAACAAATGTCTATACTTTAGACAGAGGCGTATTCGCCGAAAGATCACAAGTTTTTAGAATAAATTAATAATTTATTTTAAAAAACAAACAAATAGACGATGTTCTGGTTTTTCAAAAATATTCTTATTATATATATATATATATAGTCTCGGAGGTTTCTCAACCATTAAAAGTATATAAAAAAAAACAAATAAAAAGCTTAAGTCTCAAGTCGTTCAGTGGAAAATCACTCATGTAAATCAATTTAATTTTTACAGTTATTATATTAGTTTGCTTCTAACATTACCCAATGGATCATCAATTGTTTACCATGAAAAACTGTTTCGGGAATTTATAAACAAGACAATATTTAATTGCATGGCTTCCCAGCAGAGCCGATCAGACCCCACTTCCTCCAAAAGACAAAAACATAAACGTTCCGCACACTAAATCTAAGTTTTGTTCCGTATAAATGTTTTGCTAACTTATATTAGTTATTAAAAAAAAAGAAGTCCTCCTTACCTGTGTTGTTCTTCTGTCTAATAAAATTATCCGTTACTTACAAAAATGTTGCTGCATTTTAAAGTGTTAAGACGAATCCATTACATTACTTTTAGGTGATTAATGTATTTTAGTTTTAGTTTTATATTAAAAATATAAAAAATATGAATATATCCAAATATTAAAAAAAATTTTTTTTTAATTATATATATATACATATATATACTTTTAGTCTTTTTTCTCCCCCTCCTCCTTCTCCACCTCCTCCCCCTTGGTTGTTTAATTCCTTGTCATCAATTTTTAATAAATACTAATCTCCCTAGCCCACTCACCGCGTTCATAAGCTAACTGTCATTTTTTCTCTTTCTTCTTCTTCTTTCTTTTTTAACATTTCTTTCTTTATCCCTTTCTACTGTTTATTACACGTAACTATTTTGTTATATAATTAGTATATGTGTTATATATACGTTTATACATATTCTACATAATTTTTATTTATATTGAGATAGCTTTGGATTTGCTCTATCAATTAATTTTGATTAATATATATATATATATTGATTAATATATATATATATATATATATATATATATATATATATATATATATATATATATATATATATGATAGCCTCCATTTAGTCTCGAAAGCTAATGGATACCCCCTGTAAGAGTGTCAATGAAATGTTTGATGGACCTAGTGCGAGTGGCTTGTTCCTGTGCTGTCATTATGGTGCTCTCTATAGATCTTTTGTGATCAGCACTGACAAACTAATTCCAACTGTCATTATCTCTAACTGCAGTATTCTTAAAGAATACACTGTGTAGTTTCTTTCCAAATAATTTTAACCCTCTCTCTTGTAACCGTTGATATTTTTTCAACCAGTCGGGAGCAACAGCCAGAAAAGCTGTCTAGCCTGTACCCTCAACCTGTTAGAACAAGAGCGACTCAGACTAGTCATGTAAGACTTAGTTACCAAAAACTTCCCCCAAGTTGCCTGGATAGAGAGAAAAAGAGACGGCGTTCATTGCCCTAGTCAGGCAACAAGGCCAAGTACCAGTGCTTGTACCTCTACGCCTGGCTAATAGACAAAGAAGGAGTGCGAAGGCGGGCCGATAGACAGAACCCATCTACTAATTTTTTCTAGTTGTTTTTTTTTCAATGTTTTCGGGACTGTACCTAGTCCTCATACAATTATTTGTATCATGGCAATTTTTCTTCGTGTTCTATATATCTTCTCTGGCAAGTTCTAATATTTTCCGCGTTTTTCTGCCTCCTCGATCTTCACTATGTGATCCGCTACGACAGCGACATCTACAATTTAGCAAGTGTTTTTACTTTTTGTTGACTTTTATCGCGTCTGGTCTTCTTGTTTGAATAAGTTTGTCTGTTATTATTATTATTATTATTATTATTATTATTATTATTATCATTATTATTATTATTATTTACTCACTAGGAGTTCTCACACAGGTCATCAGTGATTGCTCACCGACAACCTGTGGTATTCCCTGGAGTCTGAGTAGCAACAAGTCTTCCCAGATTTCCAGTATTCTCCACCTCTTTTCGATAGCCACCGCAAATAAACTTGCAGTATCACAACAGCCGTTTACCATTGATTTCTCGCTGGTAATGACCATTGGTCTTCTCTGGGATTTGGGTAGCAATAAGCCTCCCCAAGGTCGCAGCAGTCTCTGCACTTCTGGTGGTGGTCTGGTTTGTGCTGTCCCTCCTCTGTCTTCTCATCCTCCTTGACCCTATTATTATTATTATTATTATTATTATTATTATTATTATTATTATTATTGTTGTTGTTGTTGTAACTTTTTAAAGGGATCTTATAATAAATATATCAAGTATATTTTCGACATCAGTGAATTAACGTCTATTTTACCACTTAAATGCATCTCAAATCTCGTCACCTTTTACTCGATAGGCAGCTTTCTTCGAAATTTAGATAAATATTGTATTGGCTGTATATTTGTTCTACATAATGGCCCTTTAAAGAAATAACGAGTAACAATTTAAGCCGATGATTTTTAAAGCCCTCGGAAGCAGTGAGGATTATTTTGTCAACTCGACGTCATTAAATCAAACAATGAAAAAGATCAAAAAATAATTGCCATGGAATTGAATAAATAAAAACAAAATGGACGACGCGAAATAGAGAATTATTTGAAAATAAGCCGTATTATTTGATTCGCTTTAAATCTCAATAAAATTGTCAAGACGTTGTTGTAGGCAGATGTTAAGAAGGTGACGAGATGCTTTCCTCGGGCCATCGTAATTTATTTTGTTTTATTCTTCCCCATTACACGTCATTCGGATTTAAATATATATTTCGAGACAATTTTCAAAGAAGCCGACAACAATCAAATCGAGCGTCGTCATAACATATGTTTCCAGTAAGAGTCTAATTTGTGACTTCAAGTTCTTCATCGCGTAAATATATTTTTAAAAGAAAAAAGTATAAGTATAGATAAAAGTATTATATATATATATATATATATATATATATATATATATATATATATATATATATATATATCTGACTCAATACTGGTCACCCCTGAAGAAGGAATTTTATTCCGTAATCGATAGGATTAATGTAAGAAAAGAAAAAATAATAAATTAATCTTGTATTGCTAATTTGGCTTTTAGTGCAATTTCATATATATATATATATATATATATATATATATAGTAATCCAGGTAGGGTAAAAATCCACAGGGTAGAAATCCAAAGGTTCTCCCTGGAATTCAGCAACCAGTTGAATCAAAAAACAATTTTCTGCCTGATGAGACCTCAGCTCTTGAGAGCTGTAGATCGATAACATCGACATGCCAGTGTAGCAGACCTTGTACATGTTTGAATAAAAGCATTCACTATATATATATATATATATATATATATATATATATATATATATATATATATTGGTTTATTCATATATGTATCTATATATGTATTGCAGAAGATCAGAACAACATCGCTTCCGTCGGTTCCAAATCCAACCAAAGGGGAATTATAATTGGGCTTCTTTTCGCGGTCTCTCTTCAGTATCCGAATAAGGCGGCTCGCGCGTTGTGTGACGTTTTTACGATATTTCGCTCATCTTCTTTATTTTTATTTTTATTTATTTTATTTACTAATAAAACATTTCCATTAACAGGAGCTGAAGAGAGTCCGATAAAGGAAGCCAATTATAGGTCTCCTTTGTTTGGCTTTGAAATCGACGGTACCGACTTTCTTTAGATCTTCTGTAATACATATATAATACATATATGAATAAATATACCTTTCTTATGTTTTTTTTCATCTATAATTTAGCACTCTGTTGGGGTTCTCTCCCACTAACCTTATATCTATATATATATATATATATATATATATATATATATATATATATATATATATATATATTTGAAGCTCCTCGTTAAAAAGTAGAGCACTCTAAATGGTAGTAATAACACAGCGTGACGTCATTTGCTTTATATGCATCATTCCTTCACTTATAGAAGTTGAATGCCTGTATGTCTCGCCGCCTTAAATGTGTTAAAATTTGCATTGTTTATAAACTGTTCAGAATTGGTTAGCGACGTTGGATTGGGGTTGAAAAATACTTGTAATCCAGAGTTTCGAATCGTGTGACCGGTAGTGAATAGTTGTACTTCTATGCTGATGAGTCTTGATTGAAAATAGACGAAACGTATACGTCCATAGATAAATACACAATAACAAATATTTATATTTGAAGCTCCTCGTTAAAAAGTAGAGCACTCTAAATGGTAGTAATAACACAGCGTGACGTCACTTGCTTTATATGCATCATTCCGTCACTTATAGAAGTTGAATGCCTGTATGTCTCGCCGCCTTAAATGTGTTAACATTTGCATTGTTTATAAACTGTTCAGAATTGGTTAGCGACGTTGGATTGGGGTTGAAAAATACTTGTAATCCAGAGTTTCGAATCGTGTGACCGGTAGTGAATAGTTGTACTTCTATGCTGATGAGTCTTGATTGAAAATAGACGAAACGTATACGTCCATAGATAAATACACAATAACAAATATTTATATTTGAAGCTCCTCGTTAAAAAGTAGAGCACTCTAAATGGTAGTAATAACACAGCGTGACGTCACTTGCTTTATATGCATCATTCCGTCACTTATAGAAGTTGAATGCCTGTATGTCTCGCCGCCTTAAATGTGTTAACATTTGCATTGTTTATAAACTGTTCAGAATTGGTTAGCGACGTTGGATTGGGGTTGAAAAATACTTGTAATCCAGAGTTTCGAATCGTGTGACCGGTAGTGAATAGTTGTACTTCTATGCTGATGAGTCTTGATTGAAAATAGACGAAACGTATACGTCCATAGATAAATACACAATAACAAATATTTATATTTGAAGCTCCTCGTTAAAAAGTAGAGCACTCTAAATGGTAGTAATAACACAGCGTGACGTCACTTGCTTTATATGCATCATTCCGTCACTTATAGAAGTTGAATGCCTGTATGTCTCGCCGCCTTAAATGTGTTAACATTTGCATTGTTTATAAACTGTTCAGAATTGGTTAGCGACGTTGGATTGGGGTTGAAAAATACTTGTAATCCAGAGTTTCGAATCGTGTGACCGGTAGTGAATAGTTGTACTTCTATGCTGATGAGTCTTGATTGAAAATAGACGAAACGTATACGTCCATAGATAAATAAACAATAACAAATATTTATATTTGAAGCTCCTCGTTAAAAAGTAGAGCACTGTAAATGGTAGTAATAACACGGCGTGACGTCACTTGCTTTATATGCATCATTCCTTCACTTATAGAAGTTTAATGCCTATATGTCTCGCCGCCTTTAAATGTGTTAAAATTATCATTGTTTATAAGCTGTTCAGAATTGGCCTATCGGTTAGCGATGTTGGATTGGGGTTAAAAAATACTTGTAATCCAGAGGTTCGAATCGTGTGACCGGTAGTGAATAGTCGTACTTCTATGCTGATGAGTCTTGATTGAAAAGAGACAAAACGTATACGTCCATAGATAAATAAACAATAACAAATATTTATATTTGAAGCTCCTCGTTAAAATGTAGAGCACTGTAAATGGTAGTAATAACACAGCGTGATATCACTTGCTTTATATGCATCATTCCTTCACTTATAGAAGTTGAATGCCTGTATGTCTCGCCGCCTTTAAATGTGTTAAAATTATCATTTTTTATAAGCTGTTCAGACGTTGGATTGGGGTTGAAAAATACTTGTAATCCAGGGTTTCGAATCGTGTGACCGGTAGTGAATAGTCGTACTTCTATGCTGATGAGTCTTGATTGAAAAGAGACAAAACGTATACGTCCATAGATAAATAAACAATAACCAATATATATATATATATATATATATATATATATATATATATATATATATATATATATATATATAGTGCATGTATTGTAATAGTTACTGTAGATGTAAATCCGTTGAAACCCAAGTGTTTATAAAATGTGCTCAATAACAAGTAGAGCTGTTCTTAAGTATACATTTTTATTTATACAAACATTATTGGTTACATATGTGCATACATGTTTCGGTTGTACTCTTCGCAGAGAGTGAACCTCTTCAGACCAAAGACTCCAGAGAAGTATATATATATATATATATATATATATATATATATATATATATATATATATATATATATATATATATATATATATATATATATATATATATATATATATATATATATTATAAACAAGAAGGAATATTCTTAAAATATGTCCGTCTAATCGGCAAGTCAAATGACCTCATAACGGACAGAGATCCATATAGATCTGCACAGACGCACCAAAATGGTATTTAAAAGTTAAACGTGACAGATCGACGAACATCGGAAAATAAGATGTTTGTTATAGATCTCTGCGAAGATGTACACGTAAGCGTGACAGTTCGACAGACCGACTGACATAATAACGGACAGAAGTCCTCATAGATATGCAGTCTCACTAAAAATCGTATCTTATATCTAAACGTGACAGATCTAAGGACATAATAACAAAGTTCCGAATAGAATTTTACGCAGACGCATCGAAAATTATATTTAAGACTTAAGCGTGACACATCGACGGACCGACAGGCATCATAACAGACAAAAATGCTTATAGATGTGGACAGACACACCAGAAATTTTATGTAAGACTTAAGCGTGACAGATCAACAAACATTATAACGGACAAAGTTCTTAAGAGTTTTATGCACACACATGGTATTCATGACTTAATTGTGACAGATAAATGAACCGACAGACATAATAATTGATAGAATTATTCATATTTAATTACTATTTAAAACATAGGCATGACAGACAGAAAATGTCTCTCATGAAGATGATTAGACGTAACTAAAATAAGATGCGTCCATTCAGTCTGGGCGTGTAAAGATTTAAATATCTTCAGCTTAGGCGTGAAAGACGGACTGATCAAATGAGACAGGCTAAACTAGTGATTAACAGAGCGTGACACATATAAAAGGCGTTACTAGGGGCAGATAGACCCTCTGTTATGTCAAGCTTAAGCGTGAGCGATAAGCTAAACTAGTGACAGATATTTCGAGCTTATATGTGAGAGAGAGACAATTTTAACTAGAGACTTAAGCTTGACAGAGAGACAGGCTTAACTAGGAACTTAAGCTTGATAGAGAGACAGGCTTAACTAGGAACTTACGCTTGACAGAGAGACAGGCTTAACTAAAAACTTAAGCTTGACAGAGAGGCAGGCTTAACTAGGAACGTAAGCTTGACATTAAGGCAGGCTTAACTAGGAACTTAAGATTGACAGAGAGACAGGTTTAACTAGGAACTTAAGCTTGACGGAGAGACAGGTTTAACTAGGAACTTAAGCTTGACAGAGAGACAGGCTTAACTAGGAATATAAGCTTGGTAGAAAGACAGGCTTAACTAGGAACTTAAGCTTGACATAGAGGCAGGCTTAACTAGGAACTTAAGCTTTACAGAGAGGCAGGCTTAACTAGGAACTTAAGCATGGTAGAAAGACAGGCTTAAGCCTGTACAGAGAGAAGGGATTAACTATGAAATTAAGCTTGACATAGAGGCAGGCTTAACTAGGAACTTAAGATTGACAGAGAGACAGGTTTAATTAGGAACTTACGCTTGACAGAGAGACAGGTTTAACTAGGAACTTAAGCTTGACAGAGAGACAAGCTTAACTAGGAACTTAAGCTTGGTAGAGAGACAGGCTTAACTAGGAACTTAAGCTTGACAGAGAGGCAGGCTAAACTAGGAACTTAAGCTTGACATAGAGGCAGGCTTAACTAGGAACTTAAGATTGACAGAGAGACAGGCTTAACTAGGAGCTTAAGCCTGTACAGAGAGAAGGGCTTAACTATGAACTTAAGCTTGACATAGAGGCAGGCTTCACTAGGAACTTAAGCTTGACAGAGAGACAAGCTTCACTAGGAACTTAAGCTTGACAGAGAGACAGGCTTAACTAGGAACTTACGCTTTACAGAGAGACAGGCTTAACTAGGAACTTAAGCTTTACAGAGATACAGGCTTAACTAGGAACGTAAGCTTGACAGAGAGACAGGCTTAACTAGGAACTTAAGCTTGACAGAGGGGCAGGCTTAACTTGGAACTTAAGCTTGACAGAGAGACAGGCTTAACTAAGGACGTACAGATTGTCCGTTATTTAAGACTTTAGCGCGACAAAGAGAAGGGAAGTAGAGACTCTGTTATTTAAAACATAAGCGTGAGACAGAGATTGAGAGAGAGAGAGAAAGAGAGAGAGAGAGAGAGACAGACAGACAGACAGACAGACAGACAGACAGACAGACAGACAGACAGACAGACGGACACACCATACGAGAGACAAAGGAGGGGGCTGTTATTTCAAACTTAAGTCTGACAGGGAGATAGACTTAACTAGAAATAGAGAGAGCCTCTACCATCTGAAACAAACGTGAGAGAGAATGATATTTCAAATGTATGAACGTGACAGACTTTGCGATAGATTTAGCACTGATTTGACGCATTCAAAATAGAATGTCTGAAGAATCCAACCGTTTAATGATTCGTATGATGTTTCAAACTTAAGCGTAACAGACGACAGAAAACCCCATTTCAAACATGAGTGTGACAGACAAGCGAATATGCTCTTTTAAACATGAGAATCAAGCAAAGATCCTCTGATAAAAAAAAACTCCGGCTTATACATAATACAGGCATTCACTTCAACTACGCATTTAGCGATGGAGTTATTATTTCAACATTACGTGTGACAGAACAACCGACATCATAATTCAAGTGTGACAAACAAACAGACAATTCTATTTGAAACGTAATCGTGCTAGAAAATCGGTCGTATCAATATACGGACAGGACCTTTTATAGCGATGCTGAGACGCATCTTAGAATGAAGGCATGCGTCTGTAGCTTAGAAGGCGTTGTTGTATAATTTAAGCCTTGTTTTATAAATATAACTGTTAATAAAGAAACAATAAAACCATCTTTATTTTCCCGCGCAACCCTCCATTTTTATCCCCGCATTTATTTTTGCTCTTTCTTTCACATCCGCTTTGCGAAAACCGCTTATACGTATTTGTAGGGTGTTATTATCGTTTTGATTATTATTTTGGGCGCGTTGGATTTTCAAGCCACAAAACGTTGATGTCTTTCAATAGAGTTCATACGTTTATCAGATTTCTTCGATTCTACAACACAACCATTGCTTGTCTGTTTTTTCTTTTTTTTTAACCGAAACTCTTGGAGTAATGATGATCACTCCGTATATCGTTAGGATTTAAACTATTACAATTCACTATGGAGTCCCTTTCATATGTTTGACTTGCTCCCGGCTATTAGGGGAACAATGAGAGTTCTAAATCCCCTATCTCATTATACAGCGTGATTCATAAGTCACTTAGCTATTTCTTTTTGAAATTCTAAAGTTAAAAAATACGGTAATACAAAACAGAAAGTTCATTCAACAAATTCATTTATGGGGGTTTACAATTCCAGCAAATTTTCAAAATCTCCACCTTCGTTCTGCATGCATAGCTCCATTCTTTTTTGCAAGGAATTTACGACTCTTTGTAGCATATTTGATTGATTATGTAATTAATATATATAGAAACAAATATATAAACGAACAAATTTAAAATAACAAATAGCAGTAATTAGAGAGTAAGATAACAATCATCAAAAGTTCATAGTATGTTTGTGCTTCATATGGTAATCATTTTAAATAGCTAAGTGAAGTGACTTATGAATCACCCTGTATATATATATATATATATATATATATATATATATATATATATATATATATATATATATATATATATTATATATATATATATTCTTTTTTGCAAGGAATTTACGACTCTTTGTAGCATATTTGATTGATTATGGTGTTGTGCGAAAGAGGTCTTCTTTCTGTTCACATCACGTTTCCATTGCCTAACAAATAGCAGTAATTAGAGAGTAAGATAACAATTATCAGAAGTTCATAGTATGTGTGTGCTTCATATAATAATCATTTAAAATAGCTAAGTGAAGTGACTTATGAATCACCCTGTAATTCACATCGTGCTCCGATGGTACGATGATGTCATGTGCCCAAACTGGTTTCTCAATCAATCGTTCTACGTCCACGCTATGTTGAAAAGATTCACGTAACTTTAATGTTGACTAAACTTAGTCGAAGACTTAGGTAGGTGGTTGGTGCAGTCAGCAATGAATAAAATAGAAAAACTCGCCGTGAACAATAAAACATATTTATTATAACAGAGTGGTGTAAGGATATTATTATCTTTCTCTTGTTCGTGAGAAAAAAGTAATCTGAGTAGTGCTAATGTTGAGTTGATAAACTTTGGAGTTTTGTTCGCTATTGTTTGTGGAAACTGGATATCCAATACATGATAACCGACATTGTGTGTAACGTTGTCCTTGTGGGGAGGTAAGTAAATAGCGATTTATTTCTTGACATTTTGGCTATGTAAAAAATGTTTAGTATCTGTTCTGATACGAGACTTCATCTTTTCTGTCATCAGTCAGTGAAGAAAAATCATTCGAGACTGAGACAATTACAACTCAGAATGCCATTTCCTTGGTGTTGTATTTTGCCTACATAAAGAAAGGATCTTTTGTCAAACTCTGCCCTCGCCAGGAGGCAAGTAAACATAGACTATATATATATATATATATATATATATATATATATATATATATATATATATATATATATATATATATATATATGATAGATTCGCCAAACAAATCTCTTTGTCTGTACAACAATGTTATTTTGCTGCGAATACACGAGTTGTTTTTTTCCTCTCGACCAAGCTTGACTTCTATTCGAAAAGATGTCCTTCCCCCACATCATAATAATCCCATCATTTATTTATTTAAATGTAGTTGCAGTATGCACTACGTTGGGATGACGTCACAAAGATTGGACATCCGGGTCAAACAACACGTGCCCACAAAAATTCGCAATGCAAATTATTTACCAACTGACGTTTTGAATAATACTTATGGTTCGTCGATAGGTCAACATCTCATAAATAACCGCACCTGTGCCTCTAAATTCAGTGTCGACTTATTCTCCATTCTTAGTAAGTCGCACTCTCCTTATCATCTCAAGATCCTAGAAACAATTTATATTAAATCCTTGAGACCTTCTCTTTGCAAGCCAAGAGAAAATCTCCTCGGGCTTAATGTTGTTTCTATTTCATTGAACTTTTTTTCCCCCTTTCCCTCGCTATAATTCTCATAACATCTTTTTATATTTTTTATTCATTACCTCGATATTTGGCTCTGTTGAGCGAGGTACGAAACCGGTCAGCTGCCCTTTCATCTTTTTAATTTCTTAATTCATTATGAGTAATAAATATTGTCTCTTCAATGCCATTTTAAAGTTTTCTACGACAAAGAAAATATTTATATATATATATATATTTATATATATATTCATTGTATTACGGCAAATATATATATATAAAAGGATAGAGAGCGATTATATATATATATATATATATATATATATATATATATATATATATATATATATATATATATGCTAATCCATTGTGCTCGTGTTTGATCGTTTGAATCGGGCAAAAGTGGGGAGTAGATATCTTGGAAGATTTATATTACCATGGGGTAACTCATTCACTGGACTAGCTAAGAGGTTAAACTTAACCGAAGCGCCGGAGTTCGACAGGACCATAAACCGTGAGCACCATGCTTAGGCAAGGAACGCGTACTCATACTTGACTCCTTTTCGTACACACAAGCTCGCTTACGCTTTGATCCCAACTCAAAGGGCAGAAAAGTGCGTTCACAGACATACTTTAGTAAATGTATTTCGACGTAGTTAATTTAAATTAAAGGGGCAAGTTACAGCTATAATAACTATATGTATCAATGTTCTCTGCAATTACGTCTGAATTGGTTATCATTAGTTCCATAGCCAAGAGACAGTACGTCGCCTGACTAATCTTCACGCCGAACGCGTAGAATACAAACACACAAACTTCCCAAAACTACTTCTCAAGACGAATCACCGCTACGCATACGTCTACATGCATGAGTACATTCGACCTCGTAAGTGCACATGACTTTGTTCAACGGGACACCAAAAATCAATTTCACGCTGCCTGCATATTCTTTATCTTATTTGATATGAATAAACTTCAGTTTATGCTTGAGTTGTCCCTCTAGTTTCACTCATGAATGTCCAACAGTGTTCATTGTATCGCTGTCCAATAATATGTTACAAATGGGCGCCTCTGCGGGGAGCAGTACTGGGTACTACTTGGTGGTCGTTAAGAAATTTGGGGCAACCTTGAGCAGACGAAGAGTTGGTATAATTTGGATTATTCGGACTACTGTGATCATCTTGTGTGTTATCCTCAAAACGTTTCGGCCGATGTAACCTCCGACCTTCTTCAGGTAAATCTTGTCGAACTTGGGCATCTTTGTCTCGAACTTGAGAATCTGCATGGAATTTTAAACGGACCCTTTTATATAATCCACATGGGCAGCATGCTCTCATTCCGTCAGCCATTGCCGGAAAGAAGTCTTCAAGAATTCGCAATTCTCTAGTGTCTCCCGCAAACTTTTAGAAGACTGCACCTAGAACTGAATGTTACTTAGTACTGTATCCGTTACGCCACGGGCGATACTAGTAATTGCGAATTACTGAAGACTTCTTCCTGGTTCTTGGTTGACGGAACGAGAGCATGGTACCCCCGTGGATTAAATAAACGGTTTCGTTCGAAATTCCGTGCAGATTCCTGAGTTCGATAGAAAGATTCCCGACTTCGACAAGATACACCTGAAGATGGTCGGAGATTACATCGGCAGAAACGTTGTGAGAATAACACTCAAGATAAGAACAGTAGTCTGAATAATACTATTATACTATTATAAATAATCAAATTATACTATTATACTATTATAAATAATCAAATTATACTATTATACTATTATAAATAATCAAATTATACTATTATACTATTATAAATAATCAAATTATACTATTATACTATTATAAATAATCAAATTATACTATTATACTATTATATATAATCAAATTATACTATTATACTATTATAAATAATCAAATTATACTATTATACTATTATAAATAATCAAATTATACTATTATACTATTATAAATAATCAAATTATACTAATATACTATTATATATAATCAAATTATACTATTATACTATTATAAATAATCAAATTATACTATTATACTATTATATATAATCAAATTATACTAATTAGCAATTATCATCTAAAAGATTCAGAAACATAAGACAAAGAGTTGTTGTAATGGAGAAACAATGATTTCAAATCCTCACACTTCAGAAGATTCATTGGAATGGCTGCGGGAATACATTCGTTGCTGGTCGTCTCGAAGTTTTGTAAAAGCAGGTATGTCGGGTCGATGGTGTTATTGTTCGTTATGTTGTATGAAAATAGAACATATAATTTTAGGTGGGCATGATCTGAAAATTTCTGATTTATCATTCAGGTATTTATGTTATAAAGCTAGGCCTTGCAGAATACGAACAGTTTCGGTTGTATACAGAGCACGTTTCTTAGTACGGTTGATGTAGGTTTTAGATGTTCTATTTAATACTGTTAGGTATAGTTTAGCGGTTATATTATTTGAATTTGTAAGATATGCGTAGACTGATCAATATGGTTGTGTTTTTTTAGTTCCATAAAGTGTTTCATCAATTGGTCAAAAAGTAAAATCAATCACTGCTCGCTTATTGTTCAGGTGAGCAAGGGTATATGAATACAAACGCTTAGGACACTCCCTCTCTTCATCCGCTTTTTTATTACCACGGTTTACGTTAGAAGGCCAGCATATAACGACCCCCTGTCACAAACATATCGATTAAATAGCCAGCAACTGCCGAACAGTGAAAACTTGTTGAGATAATTTCCGCGAATTCACGTGTTCACAAACTTTTATTCAATTTATTTAGCTTTAACTTTTTTCTGTACAACATTCTTCATTACTTGCTTAAATAAATTTGTTAAATTAATATATATCTCAATTTAAACATGTTTGCATGAATGAAAAAATGCTGCCTAAATACACTCACACAATATATATATATATATATATATATATATTTTTTTGATTTTATTCCATTAGTTGCGACAAAACAGGTTTTGTTTCATCGGTGCGAAACTGGATAACATGGTTAATGAAATTAATAACTCCAAACTTGTGCTAGTAAAAGCAGACAAAACTCATAACTTTTACAAACTTACTAAAACAAAATACCAGAATTTAATTACACAAAATATCACAAAAAATTATAAAAAATCTGATCTTAACCTAATCGATAAAATCAACTCAGATAGTAAAACTATAACTGATAAACTCAAGATTAGCGATAGAGTAGGTAAACTAAAAACAAAAGAAGCATATATACTATTAAAAGATCACAAAACTAATTTCCACACTAAACCTCAAACCAGGCTTATTAATCCTACCCGACAAGAGATAGGCAAAATCAGTAAAAACATCTTAGAAAAAATAAATAAGCAAATTAAAAACACCTACAACTTAAACCAGTGGATCAATACCGCAGAAACCATAAGCTGGTTCAATAGAATTAGAAATAAAGATAAATGCTCTTTCATACAATTCGATATAGTTAATTACTACCCCTCAATAACCAAAGCAATCTTCGAAAATGTCATAGAATTCGCCACTCTCCTCTCTAATATCTCGGAAGACGAAATAAACATAATCAAAAAATGTCGAACCACAGTACTAATAAATAACAAAGAACAATGGACAAAGAAAGACCATTTCTCTTCATTCGATGTATCTATGGGAACTCTTGACTCTGCCGAGGTAACAGACTTGGTTGGCCTGTACTTACTATACAACCTAACAAAAGATCTTGAAGTCGATTCAATCGGCCTCTACAGAGATGATGGCCTAATGTACGTTAAAAACACAAACGGACAAAAATGTGAACAAACCAAAAAAATAATATCCAAAGAAATGAAACGAATAGGCCTAAAGGCTGAAATAACATCAAATGTTAAACAGGTCAATTTCCTCGATATTACCTTCAACCTCAATAGAGATACTTATGAGCCCTATGCTAAAGATAATTCCTACCCCCTTTATGTCAACCCACTATCTAACCACCCTAGATCTGTAAGTAAACACATCCCAGAATCAATTAGTAGAAGGATTAGCAACAACTCCTCCAATATAGATATCTTCAATAAACATAAGAACTTTTATAATAAAGCACTAAAGGAGAGTGGATACAAAAATACCAAAACAGAGTATATTCCAACTACACAAAATAACCCTAATAGGAACAAAAATAGAAATAGGAAAATTATCTGGTATACACCTCCATTTAACAACTCAACTAAAACCAAAATAGGGAATAAATTCCTGAACTTAATAAACACTCATTTCCCCAATAACAGCATACTCCATAAAATTCTCAATAAGAATACACTAAAACTCAGCTATTGTTGTGGTGACAACTTAGAAAAAATCATTAAAAAGCACAACATGAAAATACTAAACACCCCAGTAACCTCAAATTCTAAAAGAACATGCAACTGTAATAACAAATCAAACTGCCCCCTAAATCAAAAGTGCCTATCAACCCAAGTGGTCTATGAGGCATCTATCTCGTCAACTGAAAACCCATCCCAGACTAACTATTATATTGGTCTGGCAGGCAACAACTTCAAGGAAAGATTCTACAACCATAAACTCTCCTTCAACAACCCAGACCATCCTGGGCAAACCGGACTTTCACTACACTACCACAAAATAAAAACCAAAAAAGAAACTCCCATAATAAAGTGGAAAATCTTGAAAAAATCCAGCACCTGCAAATCAATAAACTCTCCATGTAGATTAAGCTTAAATGAAAAACTGGAAATTATCCGCTTTAAGGACAAAAACAAACTCTTAAATAGAAAACAAGAGACATCTATCAACTGTAAACATAGTAGACTCTACCTCCTTAGCAACCCACATACCCCACCTTAACCCCACACCAACCCTACTTAACTTCAACATAAAATTAACAGTTTTTTTTGTTTTTGTTTTTTTTACAAAAATGAATGATAACATTAAACCCCCACTATACACTACCCCAAAACACACTATAACCCCCTACCCACCCACCCAAATTTACAACCCAATCCCACCCCAACAAGTCATGATGAATCTATAAATATATAACCACCCCTCTAAACTACCAATAATATCAAATCTCTACGTACTACCTATAATGCACAGCCTCAATAACCTCTCAGCCATACTACCAATTCTAACATAAACCCATAACTGGGACAGCTATCAACACTGATATCACTTAGACTGATCTCAATTACTTAACCCCTCGATCACTACCTTGAACACTTAATTATTAACTGGTACTTAGTCCTTGTCATTGGTAGTGGAATTAAAAAAGCCTACCATCACTTGTCGACTTATTTCGCCCAATGACTTCACAAGTAGCAAGATGGTAATGATGGTGATATTTATCAGTATTACTATTATTATTATTAGTATTATTATTATTATTATTATTATTATTATTATTATTATTATTTTTTAATACTATTATTATTATTATTATTATTATTATTATTATTATTATTATTATTATTGTTATTATCATTAATATTCTTACAAACTTGTTATTTCTATTTCTATTTTTATTCTATTTATATTTATCTTTATTTTTATTTTTATTTTTATTTTTATTTTTATTAAGGTATTTACATAAGGCTGTTATCACTGCGACTATCGTAGGTATGATTGGCAGGCGTTACCATTGTCATAATCGGTTTTGTTAATGATAAGACTGGTAACACCAGATAACTTCTCTTATAAAATGATTCCACTAGTATTGATCTCGGTATAATATAATCACAATTTAAAAAAATATAATCACAACAAAATTCACTACAAATAATAAACAAAACATTAAAATAAAATAAATAAAATGCAAAAGTAGCAATTAATACCCTAAATTAAAATTATCAAACATTTTTATCCACATGATAATTACTTATTAGAATTAAAATAAAATAAAAATGACGGTTGTAATCATAATTTTATTCTCATTTTAAATTTAACTCACTCTGGCCGTCGCCCCATCTCCCTCCTCCCACCCCGGCCGAGATTGAGATCGTCACAGCACTGACACGTGCAAAACCTCCCACGTAATAATTTGAAACACGACTTGTTGGGGTCCTCCCCCCTCCCCTCTCATGTCCCATGTCGCCGTTATAGACAAAGCCCCAACTCTATCCCCCTCCCCCTCCAATGTATTTTCAATTTTCAATCTCCCGTTAAAGTGAACTTAAAATGTTATGCCATTTGAATTCCTTTCGCCGGCCCGATGAGTTGGTAGCTATTCGCACCAATGAAACAAAACCTGTTTTGTCGCAACTAATGGAATAAAATCAAAAAAATATATTTTGCTCTGAATTTTCATTGAGCACTCTCATAAACCCGGTTTCAACTTCCTTCGGATTCATACCCCCTGGATATTTGTAACAAGTTAATTATATATATATATATATATATATATATATATATATATATATATATATATATATATATATATATATATATATATAGACTGCTGTTTTCCAACGTCACGGTTCATTAGTGATCATTAAAGCTAAGATTCGTAGTCAGCCTGCTATTTTAATTTTTTTGTTAATAATTTTAAAACAATTAATTGTTTTTATTTGAATGAAATTTGGAAGAAATTTGAAAGCATTTAAACTGTTGAATAAAAAGTCAATAAAATTATTAAAAAATTATCATTTTTAAAGATTTAACATTTTGGAAGCATCCAATAATTTTATAAACAGAGATTTAACAAAATTACCGTAATTACAAAATTAGTCATCGCGTTATAATCATTCGATTCAATCAGCGACGATATTTTTATTTTCAAATCAAAAATATCACTTTTCCAGCCGTTTCTCCGTTAGTTCATACAATCAACGTTTTACAAGCGTATCTTTAATTTTCTAAGACAAATCTTTTAACACAAATAAAATCATTAGAAAGATTGAAAAGATTTAAAAAGGTATAACCAGACAGAAGAGTTCTGTTATTTTTAATAGTGTTTCCATGAATGACAAAATGCTTCCTAAATATACACACATAATATATATATATATATATATATATATATATATATATATATATATATATATATATATATATATATATGATAATACTAATCCAGGTAAAAAAATTCACACAGTATTAGTCCAAAGAATATCACATCGAGCTTTAATATATGATTATTTTTATTTACACAAAGACGTACAAAATCTGCGACACTGTCGTGTCGATGTTATCGATCAACAGCTGTTTTAAACTGAGATCTCATCAGGCAGAGTTAAAATCCGATCTTAACCTTAGATCATATTTAGGAAGAATGAAATGGAGAAATAAGAAAAGAAATTTAAAATTCAAATTTGGAAAGTCACGTAGTTGGGACCGTTAACATTTAAAATATAAAAATCATAAAAAGTTCATATATATATATATATATATATATATATATATATATATATATATATATATATATATATATATATATACTTTTTATGTAATATGGAGGGAAAAATCTAAGCAGAGTGCTCGATTGCTAGAGAATCAAAGAGCGTAATTCCAAGCTTGAAACCGACGGTACTAATGTTGTACTAATTGTTCTGTACCAATATATATATATATATATATATATATATATATATATATATATATATATATATTGTCTAGGAAACGATCGCACAAAATATGCCGTTTGGTTGAATTCTTGGAACAGAAATTGATCATGTAATCGGGTTTACATAAATCTATGATATATATATATATATATATATATATATATATATATATATATATATATATATATATTTATGGAGAGAGAGAGGGGCGAGGGAGAGAGAGTCTTATCTTAGTTTTGACCATTTTTTTTATTCCATGCGAACAAATGTAAAATATATTCCAAACTTGGGACAGGTTAGCATTTTCAGTGTAAGATTTCGCCCAGTTGTTATTGCATATATAATGTATTTTTATTGTTTGCAGGTGCGCCAAGCAAACATTCGTCGAATGCATCGAAATAAAAACGCACAAGCCGATACCACCGGTCTCTGGTTCGAGGTTATTTGAGAAATGTATACTTGGTGGGCAAACATTGTTCGTCGCCGTGGCTTATCTGTTACACCGTAAAACAAAGCAATTCCAGTTTTATTTGGAGAAGCGCAAAAGCTGACATACCCAACAAGGCAAACAAAAACGTCCGGATATTTTCCCAGAGCCGCGACAGAATGACGTGCGACAAGCGAAACAAGAAGACTCTTCCAGCAAAAGTATTCATTTATTACAACTTACGGGGATGTTTCGACTTGAAATAAAACTCAACCAGATGGTAACTCATTTTATCTCCGCGTCTCGATGCCGTCGCGGACAAAAATCTAGGAGTCTCCCAGGGCTGGTGTAGGCAGGATCAATAACCCAACAGCGGGGAGGAAGAAGAGGAGGGGGGTTAGTTATAACGTCTGCGTTAATGAATCTTCCTTTCGCCGTTACACATTCGTCAGACAGGTCGCACCTGACTTCCGCCACACCCCAAAATATACATAAATAAAAGAAACGGATAAGAAGAAGAAGAACAGAAAGTGAAATCCCAACCCATTGACACAGGAATCTAAACATCAAAAAGTACGAGCAAAAATAGGAGAGGACGGCGATGAAAAAGAAGAAAACGTATTTAATTTCAGAAAGAAAACACGAACACATGTCACACTAAGAAGTGAGTATGATCTTTCATAAACAAGGTTTAAAAAAAAAAACTTATCAATATGACGTCATAAAATCAATAGAAAAGAATGATCAAAGATAAAATAAACATCACAACCTTAAGTATGGCAAATACGCGAAAAAATTAACTAAATTCCTCTCATGGCCTCTTGGCTAAGATCAGATTATAGTATATGTTTCAATGGATGCTACATTCTGTAGACCGATACAGTTTAGGCCTTCGAGTTTTAGTTATCCCGGTCTTCAGTATTGTCCTGTGCAATTCTAGAGGGTGCATCCTCGCAGACTTTGCCTTCTTGCCTTTGAGAAGGGTTAGTTTATTGATAATCGCATGAGGCGCCCAGTACCGGGAAATGCCGATGGGGCTGCCCAGACATTTTTTTGTAGACAAGAGTGCTCTTCCTCTAGGGCGATGGCTTTTTAATCCCACTTTCCCGACCTTGTGGCACATCTTACCACTGTGGGAGGTAGATGATAAAAAAAACTTCTTTAATTGATTGTGAATCTGTTCATATGTCAATTTTATATGTAATCTAAATGCACATAAGTATACGTCTTCGTACGTACGTAATCAAAAATGACGCTGTTTTAAAAAGAATTGTCATTATGAGAACATATACTTAACTCTTCCTCCCCAAATGAGGACGTAATGTCAAGGAGTATGACCTAATGAGGACCAGACATATACTACACTGTCATCTATCAAAGTAGAAGATAATGTCCGGGAGAATGGTCTCATGAGGACATGCCATATATTATATTGCACTATGATACTCAGACAAAACCGGGTCATTCGGTGAATATGGACGAAATGTATCTTTTTTAATTGTCTCTTTGTCTGTGTATCGTCAATAATCTGAAAACGAAGTCTCGGTTGACTCGAGCATGTTCTCAGATTGTCTCTAAGGAGAACTGCTAACCAAGTGCATTAGTGTTCGACGTCTAAAACGAAATCTGGACTGGCACAGAAACAACTAGTCTCTTTGAAAACGTGTAAAAAGAGTCTCCAACCTAATAGGTCCAACCCTGTCCAATCGCTGCAATGTTGTATCCGTGCTTGTTTTATATGTACTTCAACAGAATCTGATCGGATGAACATGCTGCACTTATACTCAAACCCCGAACGTAAATACACCCAACCAACAAACCAACCCGACTAGCAGCAAAATCTCACCCCTTCACTGTAATGTTCCCAAGATACTTACAAACGTACTATTCAAATAGTTTTTTTTTCAACAGACCGCTTCTCTTTGGAATTCCCTCCCTGCTCACTGTTTTCCTAATGTACCAACATGCAGAAATTTAAATATAATGTGAACAAACATCTTGCTGAACCACTCCCCACTTAGGATGTCCCCTATAGATCTGGCTATTAGTCACAGTAGACGTTTACGTCTTTATGGCAACATACGTTGTTTGTGGTTCATACAACAATCACAAGAATAAAATAAAGTTAAAAAAAGATTTTCTTTTACGACAAAGTAAAAGCCGAAGCAGTCGGTTTGTGTCGTTGTGTTTATTAGTGACTACAACGGTTCTGTATGTAGTAGGGATTATCAGAAATACATAATAAAGGAGATTACGGCCAAGTTGAAATACACATTTATGTCCAGTTGAGAAGATATAAAGCGTAACATCATAGAAAATATTTAAAAAAAAACAAAAAAACAAAAGTGACTTAAAAGCGAACGATCGAGAGAGATTTGCAAGCAGAACTTTGAGGGAAGCTGTGGATCTGATTCTATTAAATTATTATATGCGTTATTTGGAAAAGGTGCACTTTAGCTAGTATTGGTTATGACTGACAAAAATGAATGAAAAAATGAATAAAAATTTAATTAAAAAAATAATGAAAATATGAAGGAGTAATTAATGAAAAAATAAATGAAAAAAATTCAAATAAATGAAGAAGTTAATGAAAAAATGAATGAAAAAAAATGAGTGACAAAATGAAATTAATAAAAAAAATGACAAATACCCCCTAACAACCCTTGCTTCACTATGAACTAATGTTCAAAAGAGGTGCCGTTAGTGATTAAACAACCCTTGCTTCAGAGGTTACAAAATATATATAATAACGAAAACGAATAAAATTGGGAAATATGAAATATCAATAAAATTGAAATTATCTAGCTAGGTGCATGTCACAATGATATAAACTTTGGGGAAACGAATCTGTTTTCCCACGTATGAGTAACATACAGGTAACCTTAAGATGAAGGGAACAAAGCATTTGGTGTCAATAAAGGTTAGAATAGAGACCGACAGATCGAAACGCGATGATGTAAGTTATTGTTGTTTGGGCACAAATAAACGATAGTTAAGGAGAATCTTTCCATGAAGTTGGAAGCGACGTGGAAAATGAAATGCTGAAACTTTATGTTAATTCGATATGGACCGAAGGCAAATTCTAGTCTATACCAGTCCAATACTTAGCAAGTTAATAAGTAAGAAGTTAAGATATTAAGATACCAAGACAGTATAAGATTATGAGGTCGCTCTTCTAGACGTGACTTTTTATCAGAGTAAATAAAAAAAAACCCTTGAACCTATCAATACTTGTATTGGACTCTTTCTGTCGATAAATGTAAGGATTTGTTCACAGCTACGACTAATACGATTACAGAAAGAAAGAGAAAAAGAGGAATCTACTAGACGAATCACGACGGCCAGTGCTGAAGTAAACGTAGAAAGTAACAGGTAAATTCCGATTTGATTTGCAATGAAAAAATGTGTATAATATGAACACAAAGAAAGTTGAAAGAACCACGGAACACACACATAGAGTGATACCAGTGAAAATATATTAACAATGGTTACACATTATGAAGAACACTGGATATGTGAGAGAAAAAAAAAGAAAAGAAAAGAAAATGAGTATTGATTTACCTCCTCTCCAGGAGGTAATGCACAAGGCCAGTTTTATCTTACTCCCATAAGGTAAGATGTGACCCAAGGTCGGGTCGGGAAAGTGGGACTTGAAAAGCCAGCACCCGAGAAAGTGAGCACTCTGCCCATTAAAAATTGCCTGGGCAGACCCGTCGGCATTCTCTCGTAGTGGCGCCTCAGGCAGTAAGCAATAAACTTACTCCTCCCGAAAGAGGGGAGGAAAAGCCTGGGAGGGTGGACCTCTTAGAACTGCACAGGACAAACCCATAGAGCGGCGGAATCAAGCCCGATGGCCAAGACGATACCAGTCTATGGGCTGCAGTATCCATCGGAACAGATACTACACTTTGATTTTGGCCAAAAGGATTGTAATGCCCCACACACGTATGACGATTGAAACACACACACACACATCTATACGTGCAAGGTGCAAGCACTACACATTGCAAGGCTCACACGCAAACGCGCATACATTAACCCTAACCCTACCCCTAACCCCGTTTTAACCCTCTGTTAAATTATGTGCAAATAAGAAATATAAAACCAGTTTAAAATGTTGTTAGTGACGCTTCAAACAGTCTTTCGACTTTTCGAAAACGCTACATACAATGTCGATTTAGTAACATTTAATAGAAAACGATAGTTAAAATAATTTAATGATTGAACACTCTCCCGCATGCATGATAAAGAAACGCGGCCACACACACACCCCACACATACGCTGAAGTAAAATACGCGAAAAACGTGTATGTTATAAAGAACTGTGAAACAAGTAAACTGGACAATTTAAAGACTTTTATTTACTCATGTAAAAAAAACAAAGCCGGAAGCGTTACATATATGGTTTTAAGAACTATTTAAAAATTCCACTGTTAAATGTCTAATTTGCTTACGCTCGTGTTTATCCGTTACACCACTGCATTGTATTGCCTTCTTTAAATTAGCTTTACTATGATTATTATTATCATTATTATTATTATTATTATTATTACAAAAATAAATAAACAAATAAATAAATATTAAAAAAACAACAAAAAAAACTCCATGCAAGAAACATCATTTCATCATCATCATCATCATCATCATCATCATCATCATCATCATCATCATTATTATTATTATTATTATTATTATTATTATTATTATTATTATTATTATAAAAATAAATAATCAAATAAATATTAAAAAAACACAAAAAAACTCCATGCAAGAAACATCATTTCATCATCATCATCATCATCATCATCATCATCATCATCATCATCATCATCATCATCATTATTATTATTATTATTATTATTATTATTATTATTATTATTATTATTATTATTATAAAAATAAATAATCAAATAAATATTAAAAAAACACAAAAAAACTCCATGCAAGAAACATCATTTCATCATCATCATCATCATCATCATCATCATCATCATCATCATCATCATCATCATCATCATCATCATCATCATCATCATCATTATTATTATTATTATTATTATTATTATTATTATTATTATTATTATTATTATTATAAAAATAAATAATCAAATAAATATTAAAAAAACACAAAAAAACTCCATGCAAGAAACATCATTTCATCATCATCATCATCATCATCATCATCATCATCATCATCATCATCATCATCATCATCATTATTATTATTATTATTATTATTATTATTATTATTATTATTATTATTATAAAAATAAATAATCAAATAAATATTAAAAAAACACAAAAAAACTCCATGCAAGAAACATCATTTCATCATCATCATCATCATCATCATCATCATCATCATCATCATCATCATCATCATCATCATCATCATCATTATTATTATTATTATTATTATTATTATTATTATTATTATTATAAAAATAAATAATCAAATAAATATTAAAAAAACACAAAAAAAACTCCATGCAAGAAACATCAATTTATTATACTCCCTTTCTAATAAATTACACCGGCCTCAGCTAAAACCACACAAAACATGAACCAAGGAACTGAAATTACAAGAAGCACCATAAGCTCTCCCCCCCCCCCCAATTGTACCGGCCTAGGCTGACACCAAATAAAATATTATTAGAGGGTCGGGGAGGATAAGACTGAAGAGGGAAAGCACAAACCAGACCTCCATCGGAATAGTGCAGAGAGTGTTGGGACCTTGGGGAGGCTTATTGCCACCCAAATCCCAGAGAAGACCAATGGTTCTTACCAGCGAGAAATCAATGGTAAGAAGCGATTGCGATATCGCAAGATTATTTGCGGTGGTTATCGAAAAGAGGTGAAGAATCCTGGAAATCTGGGGAGGCTTGTTGTCACTCAGACTCCAGGAAGTACCACTGGTTATTTTCGGCGAGCAATCACTGACGATGATCTGTGTGAGAACTCTTAGAGAGTGAAAAAAAAATGATGATGATGATGATGATGATGATGATGATGATGATGATGATGATGATGATGATGATGATGATGATGATGATGATGATAATGATAATAATAATAATAATGATAATGATAATGATAATAATGATAATAATAATAATAATAATAATAATAATAATAATAATAATAATAATCAGAGGGTCGAGGAGGGAAAGCGCAAACCAGACCTCCACTGGAAGAGCGCGGACAGCTCTGGGACCTTGGGGAGGCTTGTTGCCACTCGGCCCCCAGAGGGGACCAATGGCTCTTATCAGCGGGAAATCGGTGGTAGGTGGCTGTTGCGATACCGCTAGGTCATCAGCGGTTATGAACGAAAAGAGGTGGAGCATACTGGAAGTCTGAGGAGACCTGTTGTCACTCAGACTCCAGGGAATACCACAGGTTGTTGGCAGTGGGCGATCACTGACGATGACCAGTATGATAACTCCTAGTGAGTAAATAATAATAAAAATAATAATAATAATAATAATAATAATGATAATAATGATAATAATAATAATAATGATGATAATGATAATAATAATAATAATAATAATAATAATAATAATAATAATAATAATAATAATAATAATAATAATAATCATAACAGAGCTGATTGAATCAACGTTAGTTTTATCATACAAAAACGTGCTGAATTATTACTTAGAGTTGAGATATTTTTGGGAAAAAGTCCAGTTGACCTGTTTAAATTGTCCCAATTTAAAATTAGATAGATTCGGACTGAATACGATTGATCACTTTGACTGCGTTATGCGTCTCGGGATGCGGGCGTGCCTAGGTCTTGGTCTATATATTTTTCTTCGTGGTGAGTGTATGAGTAAATCTTGAATAGTTAGTAAAAACTAGGCAACCTCCGTGTATGCATTACTGAAAAAAATATTGACAAGGACTAAATATGAAAATGAATGAAACAGATTGGCAATAATGTTTTAGTGTTTGTCCCATCTGACTGCTAAATATGTTGTATGCACCTTTTGTCATTAAAGCCATTCCAGTCATTAACATAGTGGAATTATCGTTTTTACTTTATATATAAAACTAGCATGGCAAGCCGACGTTGCTGGGGATATGAACAGCAAAACAGAAAAGTTAAAACGTGTGTGTAACATCTTTCTTATCAAAACTTCTCTTTCCGTTTACCTCTGTCTGCCTCCTATCTATCTTTCCCACGCTCCCACTCTCTCTATCCACCTTCTATGACCCCCTCCCACTATCCACCACCTCTCTTAGTTCGGGTTTTACGCAAGAGGTCGATGGAAAAAAATCGCTGTAAATGTCGTCACTGCTGACAGCATTTTGTTCCTTGCTACCTCTAGAGAAGGAGGCCATTTCCAGGAGGATGATGTAATGAGGTCAGAGCATATACTACACTACCCTCTCCTAAAGGAATATATAATGTTCGACAAGATGGTCATTGGGGCAGGACGTGTACTATGCTGCCCCAATTAAATGAGGAAGTAATATCCGTGAGGAATATTTAAAAAAACGTTGTTCATATTTTATCCTAGGCAACGCGGAAAACGAATGTATCAGGTTGCAGGTGTGTCTTGTGTAGTTTTTGACTTTTAGCTGGACAAACACACAGACATTAAACAAATTCATTTTATTTAATAGATTAAAGCCAGAGATATATGGGGAATTACAAATAACAATATAACAATGGTATTTGAACTGAGGATAGGAAATCAATCAAGTGGTGCTCTATTTTGAATGAAATAAGTTTTTGTAGGTCATCGTAATTGAATTGAGACATGATCTATGTTTCAATTCATTTTAATTTCCCTGATTCATAAACTATGAAATCCATCCTCATCCCACAGAGAGAAACACATGCCGTCTGAACTCTAGCTACCGTCGATGATACACGATCTCGGGAGCGCATGTACACCCCCTCTTCTCCACGGCCATCACTGTTCAAATAACACGACACAATGACAAGATGTAAAGAGAGAGAGAGAGAGAGAGAGAGAGAGAGAGAGAAAAGAAATAGAGAGAGAAGGGGGAGAGGGGAAGGTCGGGTAATTGGGTCTTTCTGGGTTCGGTTTTGGAGACAGCAAACGGCGGAAGATGAATCGTCGTTCCTTTTCCCGCCATTTTACTGTTTCCCGCGTTTTATCATATGAATCTTGTAATAGCGCCCGTGCTGTCTGCGCGCACATGTTTGCTCTGTTATTACTTGAGTCTCTGCCTTTGCAAGGACAGCAGAAAACAAAGCGGGGACAAGTCGGCCCGTTCTAATTTCACGTCACCCATCATAGTTATTAACCATGATGAGACTGGTAATATCAGTTCAGAACATTTCTTGATGGTGCAGGGGCCGTGACCGTCTGAGTTGAGACGGGGTTGACTAAATGAAAGGGGTCGAGTCTAGGCATTCGCTGTCGAACATCCCCGGCGAAAACCCATCGTCCCGAAGTGCTTAATATAACCGCCATTGCGGACATGCCTTAACATTTATAACAGTTTAGGACTTCCTCATTCTTCTCTCGTATGTTATACACATCAACTTGATTGATGGTCATTGCAGGGGAAACAATGGAGCGCGTGTTTGTATGCCTCTTCTACCCTCTTCTGCTCTAGCGAATCATCTCCCTGATGTTTTGAACATAAAAAACCTCTCGCTAAACACGGGCAGACAGACACACACACACACACACACGAACATGTAAATGACCAATAAATTATAATCATAAAAATGTCAAAACACACAATAAGTTAACGTAACAAAATGAAATCTTTCAAATAGAAAAAAGACCACACTCATATATTTCACTGTCCCCAAAATTATGTCAGTGCACGTATTATTAAAACGTTTCCGCTTTACGTTAATCTAATATGTAAAGTAAAGTCAATATCGTTATCGTTTCTTTGTTATCGATAGTTTTCTTCCTAAAAAATCAATATTTGATTATGCTCTGTAGTTTTTCTTGTGGATCGATGCAACGTGATTTTAAGAATATAATGTAATTCAATTAAGTTCTTTTCAGAAAATTTTGAAGAAAAATAATGCCAAAACGCGAACTCGCTTTTCGATGATCTAATAAATAAAGTAAAGCTAGTCTCACTATTATCTCTTTGTTACAATAGCTTTATTCTTACATGTAGAATGGGATTTTATGGCGGTTTATGCTAAGTCTTTGTTTGTTGGTCCCCAGATTTATAAAATCGGGGGACTTATGCTTTGAGGCATGTCCGTCCGTCCGTCCGTCCGTCCGTATTTTTCTCTGCAACCATCCATTGAATTTCTCTGAAATTTTGCATGAAGTTGTAACTTTGGTAAGGTCAGAAAGTGACATTCTTCGCTTTCTGGATATAAAATGAGCATCCTTAACATAAGAAAACTTCTGGTTCGCGCCCCCAGGGGGTCAAAGGGGGTCAAAAATGCCCCAAATTGCCCAAATTTATTGCATTATTCACTCGCCACATCGAGTCACATACAGAGGGGGACCACGCACGCGCGGCTTGTTTATTTCTCTTCCTCTTTCTGTCCCAGGATGCAATTGAAAGCTAATTCGTATACGAAGATCAGACGAAACTTCTCTAGGGTAGAATTTTGCAAGTAATCCAATAAAAGTATTACATTTTTACTAAGTTAGAATAATATCGTGGGGTCAGCATTTTCGCTGGATATCCATAAGACTTTACCTTATTTGGTTTATTTTTTAAAACTTTATTTAACTATGCTATTTATAACATTTACGACATGGAATATCAAATAATGGAAATTAAAAAAAAAAAAATTAGAAATATATGGTTCAGAGCTTAAAAAAGAGATACAGGTCGATCCGTATACAATGTCAGAGTTACAGTTCATGAATAACAACTAAAATCTAAACCAGGGGTTCTCAACCTTTTTTTATCCATGGACCTCTTTTCCCTTATTTTTTTCTTTTGGTGGACCCTCTCATAGCTATTCGACACAAGAAAAGCTTATTCTATTTTTCACTAATAAAAAGTAAAAAGATTATATCAATAATCAAAGAAATAGTAAATGATTATGATTTATTTTGAAGGAAAACTAATGTAATGTAAATAAATTATTTTACAATTAAATTCTATTGAGAATTTATGCACACTGCTAAACAATTCATAATAAACTATTTTTAAATAAGTGTGTGATTAGAAAAAAAAATGCAGATTTATTCTATGAGATCCCTGTGGTTGATGCTGCTCAGCAAGTTTCTTTATATCTGGTTCCATCGATGTTAATGATAGTCGAAGATCTCCTGGGTGAGTAGATAGGTCAAAAGGAAATATTAAAGAAAGAATCATTCATATATATTCTCTACTTATTTCAATATGGTGTAAATTACAGTAGAAATTATATTTTTAGTAATAACCGTTCTGAAGAAAAATTGCTTCATGGACCACCAAAATATCACTGTGGACCCCCAATTTGTTATTTTTGCCTGTGGACCCTAAGGAATATTACGTGGACCCCCAGGGTCCATGTGGACCCCAGTTGAGAAACCCTGATCAAAACGTTCAAACAGTCACTTTATCGTTTCTTTCTCGTCGATAGCTTTTATCCTACAAAAAAAATTGATCTTGATTCGTCGGGTTTTTTTTGTAGATCGATGCAGCATGTTTTTAAGAAGAATAGAATGTAATTCGATTTACTTCAGACCAGAAAATACTTAGTCCGGTTCGATCTTATTTTCAAATAGACGTAATCTTAAATAAAGCGGTGGAACTCTGTATTCCTCCATACTGAGTTAGTTCCCTTTGATCTGAAATAAAGTGTAATATTTGGAAAACAAAAACTGTTTTTTTTCTGAATATTTTTTCTTTCAATCAAAGGGAAGTAACTAATACGGAGGAATACAGAGTTGCATCCTTTCTTTTACGGAGGAGGGATTAAGAAAAGCAAAACAAATACGTTGGTAAGAACAGTTAGTTGATGATATCCTTAAGTCTGACGGTTGGATGCTCTGTTTGCCAAACTTGTATTTCGTCATGCGTTTGTTAATCTTTTTATGATAGACGACCCGTGACCTGAAGTCTGAAACCGTTAAAGTTTGGAATCACATATATTTTCCTTTTTAAGCTCAAACAAATAAATCAAATTCCTTGTCTTTAAACAACTTCAGTTATTTATTCAATGTATATAGGCAATTCTGTAGTAATTTAAATATTTATAATTTCATTTGATGTAGACATATTTCTTCATTGATTTATGCAGACGCAATTATTGGTATGATATTACGGCTTTTTGTTGTGGCAAGACGTGGCGAGTGTGTCCCGTTAATATTGGAAACCCGACTAATTTCTCAGCAGTCGGGACTTCTTACCTCTACGTTATTATCCTTGATGTGAGAAAAAGACTGAAAGAGAGAGAGAGAGAGAGAGAGTGCGACAGAGACAGAGACAAAGACAGAGAGAGAGAGAGAGAGAGGGGGGGGGAAAGGAAGGAGACTGACTGATCATATCATTAACCCTTATTCTTGAGTGGCGTTTGGCCTTGATAAATGATGACTAAATAGCATTATAAAGAACATACAAATAAAATTAGCAAACAGAACTATTGATAATTCATTACGTATAAAAGTTCGGCTTTCATAAATATGTAATCTATATAGTATTATTATTATTATTATTATTATTATTATTATTATTATTATTATTATTATTATTATTATTATTATTATTATTATTATTATGCCTCGTTAGGCATCTCCCCTTCAACTATCTTCTCATTACGTATAAAAGTTCGGATTTCATAAATACGTAATCCATATAATAATAATAATAATAATAATAATAATAATAATGTTGTTGTTGTTGTCATCATCATCATCATCATCATCATCATCATCATCATCATCATCATCATCATCATCATCATCATTATTATTATTATTTGTTTGTTATGCCTCGTTAGGCATCTCCCCTTCAACTATCTTCTCATTACGTATAAAAGTTCGGATTTCATAAATATGTAATCCATATATTATTATTATTATTATTATTATTATTATTATTATTATTATTATTATTATTATTATTATTATTATTATTATTATTATTATTATTATTTGTTTATTATGCCTCCTTGGGCATCTCCCCTTTAACTATTTTCTCAATTCAACTGTTAAAATCAATTAAACTCTTAGTACAGTATCGACATCCAGATCAAATTCTGTCAAATATTTCATTTGACAACTCCCAAAATTGCCTCCTCAATTTCTCTCTCCTACCACTTTCTCTGAATCTATCCAACCGCATCTTAAACTGATCCACGTTATTGCTGTTCTTAATCCGATCTGGCAACTTATTCCAAAAACATATTACTCTGTGAGCAAAAAAACAAACTTAACTGGTTAACAGATCTAGTGTGTGAGAACCGCCTTGACAATAACCTTCCAGATCTGGATTGGATTTTAGAGATAAAGTTCCCGAAATACATCGTATTTATGACATTGGCCATTCATTGTCTATTCAATATGATATTGGGTGTACCCGTGCAGAAGTTATGGCGTCATTAAAGTTAAGACGTCAGAAACTGATGACGTCACAAAAGAAGGACGCCATTGATCAACATGGAGATTGAGGATAACAGAACAAAATTGATTACGTCACACAATGATTATATCATCCACAAATAAGAGAAGAGACCATTATAGCATAGACGACCCGTGCCCCTAAGTCTTACACTACTACTACTACTACTACTACTACTACTACTACTACTACTACTACTACTATGTGATTATATAGGCTGAGAGTAAGATAATGATAAATAAAGAGAAGCTGATTGATTATATCATTAATCATTATCCTCCAGTGGCTTTTGGCCAATATAAATGGTCACTTATTAAAAAAAAGAACACATAAATTTGATTAGCAAACAGTAATATCGGTAATTCCTGACTATAAGAGTTCGATTTTAATAAATAACTGTTTGTATAGAATGTTATTGATTTGTTGTTTTTAGATGTATTGATTTATCTACCTCCCACAAGGTAAGATGTAACACAAGGTCGGGAAAGTGGGATTAGATAAGCCAGCGCTCGAGAGGTGAGCACTTTAGCCATTTAGAAATTGCCTGGACAGCCCCGTAGCATTCCCCGGTAGGGGCGCCTCAGGCGATTAGCAATAAACTAACCCCTTCTCAAAGAGTGAGAAGGCAAAGCCTGGGAGGGTGGACCTCCAAGAACTGCACAGGACAGCGTGCAGTATCCATCGGAACAGATACTACACTTTGATCTTGGCCAAAAGGCCAACAACCAAAAAGTGTTTTATTTATCTACCTCCCACAAGGTAAGATGTGACATAAGGTCGGGAAAGTGGGATTAGATAAGCCAACGCTCAAGAGGTAAGCACTCTGGCCATTTAAAAATTGCCTGGGCAGCCACGTCGGCATTCACCGGTAGCGGCGCCTCAGACAGTAAGCAATAAACTTACTCCTCTCCAAAGAGGGGAGGCAAAGCCTGGGAGGATGGACCTCCTAGAACTGCACAGGACAGCGTGCAGTATCCATCGGAACAGATACTACACTTTGATGTTGGCCAAAACGCCAACAAACAAAACGTTTGTTGTTTTTAGATGTAGTTGCTCATTTATTGTGCTATTTACTTGTCCCCTCACCAGGATAGGGAAAGACACAGGGTCGTATTTTAATGTGGGGAATATCTAGCTCCACCAAAAGGGGCAATTTTGATTGGTATAAAAATAAACATTGTCACAGTCTAGAATGACCTCCTGTTGGATAATGGCCCTGTGGGAATGGATGTATCTGTTGAAAATCGTTGGTTTGACTTGCGCGAATTAGCGCGAGTGTAGTCGAGTGCAGAATAGGGCATGTTCTCACAGTCAGAGCTAACAGACCTGACAAGGTCACCGTGTGAAGAGATCCCAGATCAGGGGTCAGTGTACACCTGCGAGAGGTTCTGTGACGTCACAGGCCCTTGCGTCGGAAACATAGGGATCCGTGACGTCACTCGTTCTTCGTGAGAAGCGAGTTTCGAGTCTGGGTTTTGGAGGCGAACCTATCAGACATGATTTTGATGTAGTCACCAATTTGATTTAAGAGAAATATTTCCCTAAAAAAATACAAGCGAGAGATATCCTTTCGCCCCTATATGAATGGTTGAGAAAATAATTGTTAAGTAACTACGATAAAGTAGTGATTTTCTCTCTCTCTCTCTCTCTCTCTCTCTCTCGACGTAGTGAATGACTCCCAGCTGATTAAATGACTAACGCTTGTAATAAAAAGAATTGAAAGTAAAAAGAGTTTGATGAGTCGATCGTGGAGTTGTGTTGCAGACAACGGACGGTGTGGTTCACGGCAGGAAGGAAAAAAAAAGAATTCATCCACTA
>OY744548.1:14368105-14495605 GCA_963556195.1 Sepiola atlantica | reverse complement strand
GGTCTATGGGTGTGTCCTGTGCAGTTCTAGGAGGTCCACCCTCCCAGGCTTTGCCGTCTCACACTTTGAGAAGGGGTTAGTTAATTGCTAATCGCCTGAGCCGCCCCTACCGGGGAATGCTGACGGGGCTGCCCAGGCAATTTTTTAAAGGTCAGAGTGCGCTTCTTCTAGAGTGATGACTTATCAAATCCCACTTTCCGACCTTGTGTCACATCTTACCGCTGTGGGATGTAGATAAATAACTTGACCTCTGTTTGCCGAATTCGTACTTCGGCTTAATAATCATTTCGCCTCCTTTTATAAACCGAGGTTGGAAAGGATTTAAAATCTAGAGCGCGAGTAAATATCGTTTTTGACGATTTCTTTTACCAGGAATCTCTTATCGTGGAATGATGGCCTATCGACAAAATTCGCCACCTGCGAGATGATTTTAACTAATTTGAGGGGCGAAAGGTCCTGGCTGAAAACAACAGGCCACGAGAGGGAAAGCAACTTTGAATACGTCATCGGTCGACTGCAGATTATTGATCTCCGAGTGGAAGACATTGATAAAGCAATTATTAATGTAAAAAAAATGATTTCGTTTTAATTTAGTATCATAAGGGTTAGAGAAGAGGACAACAAATGTTTAAAAGATGGAAACATTTCTCGCGAGTTCTAGCGCCAATAATAGGGGAGAGAGTGTGTGTTAGTGGGGGTGATGCTGAAGAAAGTGAGCGGGTTAAAAGTAGAGAGATAGAAAGGGGGAGGGAGAAAGGGAAGAGAAATGTGGGAGAAAAAAGAAGAGAAAGAACCAGAAGGAGAGATTACGTAATGTATCGTTGTATGACGGAGAGGGAGTGTGTTATGAGAGAAGGTGTGTGAGTAGAGTGATTGTAAGGAATAGTGTGCGGGTTAAAGACAGAGAAGGACAGAGAGAGAGAGAGAGAGAGAGAGAGAGGGGGGGGGGAA
The DNA here is from genome assembly GCA_963556195.1 of Sepiola atlantica. Taxonomy (NCBI): domain Eukaryota; kingdom Metazoa; phylum Mollusca; class Cephalopoda; order Sepiida; family Sepiolidae; genus Sepiola; species Sepiola atlantica. The sequence continues at coordinate 14,494,654 of OY744548.1, read as the reverse complement.
GAAGAGGAGGACAGAGAGATGGGCGAGAGAATGGGAGAAAAAGCGAGATGGAGAGATGGTTTGATGTATCATTGTATGGCGAAAAGGAAGTGTGTAAAAGAGAGAGGAAAAGTGTGTAGGAAAGGTTGTGGGGAAAGTGAGCGGGGAAAAAGAAGGAAGAGGGAAAGAGAGAGGGGGAGTGTAGGAAAGAAAGAGCTTGAGGGGAGGAATGTCTTAATATATCGTTGTATGCCGGATAGAGAGAGAAAGAGAGATGATGAAGAAACAATATTATTTGTTTAGTGATGAGAGAGACAGAGAGAGCGAGATAGAGAGAGGAGGGGGGAAAGAAGAGTTATGTTTGTAAAAACTGGATAGATAGATAGGTTGAAAGGGCGAATGCAAGTAAGAATTGATGAAAGGTGAATAAATGGATGAGAGAAAGAGAGTGAGATAAATAATTCGATATGAAAGATATACACAGGAATAATAGAGTCATAGAATAGTTGATTTGGTTGTTTTACGGCATATCAACCCATTTTGCGTTATTTGACACCGAATAAGGTCATTTTGGTAAAAGTTTTTATGCTTCAAGTTCTTTATATCCTCAAATATTTACTCATGATGTTTGGTTTGATTGTTTTGTAGAGGAAAACTGTTTCTTGTTTTTAGCTTTTCAGAACATGATCAAGTTTAGCGACGGGAAAGGAAAAATACAATAACATCAATGTTTGGTGCATTTTAAGTCAGGAAGCTGGTATCTTCAGACAGCTTTATTTAGTAGCACCAGAGATAGAATAGTTGAGGATTAAAAAGAAAGAGATATAGATGGAGAAAGAGAGAGAGAGAGAGAGAGAGAAAGAGATAGGATGAGAGAAAGAGAGAGAGAAAGAGGGGAGAGATAGGAAGAAAGAAAAGAAAGAAAAGAGTGAGCGTATTAATAAAGAGGAGGTTCATGGTGGGGAGTAGAATAAAGCGAGTTAAAGGGTAAGAGAAAGAGATAGATATATACATAGATAGAGAGAGAGGGTGTGTGAGAGAGATAGTAAGAGAATGAGAAAGAAAGAGACATAGATTGAGAAAGAGAGAGAGAGAAAGAGATTGGATGAGAGAGAGAGAAAGAGGGGAGAGATAGGAAGAAAGAAAAAAAAGAAAAGAAAGAAAAGAGTGAGCGTATTAATAAAGAGGAGGTTCATGGTGGGGAGTAGAATAAAGCGAGTTACAAGGTAAGAGAAAGAGATAGATATATACATAGATAGAGAGAGAGGGCGTGTGAGAGAGATAGTAAGAGAATGAGAAAGAAAGGGGCGATAACAAGAGAGGAGAAAAAAGCTGACATATTATAAAAGACTTTTTATTGGAACAAAATGGCCAAATCAAGCAAGACTTCTCACTGAATGAAGACAAAACAGATAAAGTGTTGCGTCATAACAGATACTACACTTTGAATTATTTATTTATAGAAATAAAAAGAATTAACATTTACAACAAATTAGGCATAAGACATGGCCATCCCTACTACAGGCCAGGCAATCATGCAACTGGGGTCTTTTACTGGGGGCCATGTGAACTTTCTTAAATATTCGATATAGAAGTTGCAAACTATATCATCAACTGGTGCGGATCCTTTTTTTCTTTTAAACCACAATATACAAGTAATGATCTTTTGACATAAGTACAAAATCTCTAAAAAAAAAATCCAACATTGAAATAAAAATTCTTCATTGAAATATGCATTTGCCTTTGTTTATTCAAAATTACCTGTCTCTTCATTTATAGGAATTTGTCAATTGTCAAATTTATCAATTAGCTCATTGTGGTTCTTATTATTTGGTATGTAAAACACATAAAAACATCAACCTAATCTCACAGAGAAATTTTACCTTTGTTTGCAACTTCTATATCGAATATTTAAGAAAATGCACATGGCCCCCAGTAAAAGACCCCAGTTGCACGATTGCCTGGCTGTAGTAGGGATGGCCATGGCATAAGACCATTCAAAAGTGTGGAGAAAATTGGTGTCGTTGGTCCTTTTTGGTGACAAATAATAATAAAATGCCTATCCTACTTATAACTAGAATCGTCTCAGAAACCACAATACCACATTTACACCAGAGGCTGCACTCCTTAAGATATGCCACAAACGATTAGAAATTATATTGTTCATATACAAGGATTTCATTGGAACATACAAGGATTTCACACTTAGATCCTAGTCTAAAGATGTTTCCTTTCTTCTGTCTTCTTCCCCAGTCTATCTATCTATCTATATATCTATCTATCTATCTATCTATCTATCTATCTATCTATCTATCTATCTACTCCCTTTATACTCGTATATGTAACATTTTACTTGCTTTTTTTATGATGGCAATGTAAGGCACAGAGTCGGATTTATTCTTGGAGAATCCAGCACCTGCAAAATGAAACTCTCGGCTAGGAATAAATATAAATTGTAAAGCACCCTTGAAACTCACTTATGAAAAGGAGAGTTTCGACCAGAACCTATAAACACACCCCTCTCCAAAAAGAGCAAGAAAATGCCTGGAGGGATGGCCTACTCAGATCGAAAATATATACTTCCGAAAACCTTCGCTCTCTTCGCTCGTCGGCCATATTTCTCTCTCTCTCTATCCCTCTCTCTCTGTATATATATATATATATATATATATATATATAATTAACTTGTTACAAATATCCAGGGGTATGAATCCGAAGGAAGTTGAAACCGGGTTTATGAGAGTGCCCAATGAAAATTCAGAGCAAAATATATTATTTTGTTGATGATGTTATTCCATTAATTGCGACAAAATATATTCTGTTTCATTAACACTTTCATTGCGAGTGTTAATGAAACAGAATATATTTTGTCGCAATTAATGGAATAAAATCATCAACAAAATAATATATATATATATGTATATATATATATATATATATATATATATATATATATATATATATATATATATATATATATATATATATATAAATGGTGAGCGTGAGTTTCTCTTTTTTCATTTTCAAAAATGTAATCACTTCGCTTGGATGCTTGAAAAGGCCGTAGGGTCGAAATAAATTATCACACCGGTGATTATGTGATTCCGTGTTACTTTATTGTATTCTTGCTCTGTTTATTACATTGAGCTCTCATACCCGGATTTCCTTCTGGAATTTATTTCACTCTAACACACACACACTATATATATATATATATATATATATATATGTATATATATATATATATATATATATATATATACATATATATATATATATATATATATATATATATATATACATATATATATATATATGTATATATATGTATATACATATGTATAAATATATATATATATATATATGTATATATATATATATATATATATATATAACTGAAGGGCTATGATACAGCGAACAGGCTGTACATGGATGACTATATATATATATATATATATATATATATATATATATATATATATAGTAAGCTTTGAAAATATATTTATGGTAATTAAGCAACACAGAGGTTGTTCTGTCTATACACCCAATTACTTAATCCGTTAAATCGGATAACATAGACTTCAGAAAGATCTCTGATATTAGATCTTAGGTTGTCCCAGACAGCAATCGAGTATCGATATACTGTGCGATAGAGAAGGACATCAGAGGTCTTGACGCACTTTATTTTAGTCTTAAGACAACTGAGTGATCGGAAGACGCCAGCGGATACAGTACAGTTTATGAACATGGTTCAGGGGAAGTTGTCAGAAAAAGATCCAGAAGACTTGCAAAATGTCCGTCAGCATCGGGTACGCGAGTATTCATTTACTCCTCTCCAGGAGTTAGGCACAAGGCCAGTTTTTATCTTACTCCCACAAGTAAGATGTGACTCAAGGTCGGGTCGGGAAAGTGGGGTTTAAAAATTGCCTGGGCAGCCCCGTCGGCATTTCCTGGTAGGGTGCCTAAGGCAGTAAGCAATAAACTTACTCCTCCCCAAAGAGGGGAGGCGAAGCCTGGGAGGGTGGATCTCCTAGAACTGCACAGGACAGCCCATAGACCGGCGTAAATCAAGCCCCGATGCCAAGACTATACCAGTCTATGGGGTGCAGTATCCATCGGAACAGATACTACACTTTGATCTTAGCTAAAAAGGTTAGTAGGTGTGTAAACAAACTATGGTAGATAATAAGCAACGGAGAAATAGTCACAAAACCTCTCTTTATAATCTGTCTTGTTTGAGTGGACTAGCCTACTAACCATAACGCTAACCCTAACCCTAACTCATTGTTCACCATTGTAAACATTCAAATCTCCACAGACGTGAATGTTTGCAGAAGGATGGCTACATGATTTGATCAATTTTCTTCAGAGATATTCTCGACGATGGTAACCCGTCATTGTTGGGACAATAGAGGGCAGCTATAAACGCGGTGCTGTGAGTAAGTGTTACTCGGAAACACATAGATGCACACATAAAGATCATAAGAGTCACGTTTTGATGTAATTTTTGAGTAACCTTTACTCATAAAATCATCTATAAAAACAGACGGGCCAATACAAGTTTCGCATAGGAGCAACAGGTGGGTTTTTGGTCTCCCGTACATGGATTTCAACCTGTGGAAGGTTGGAATCCTGACCCCTGATGTTGGAAAAAGAAGACCTGGTACTGGGGGTTTCCTTGGAAGTTAGGGTTCTGTGTTTACAGAGGGGTTAAGAGCAGGACAGAGAGAGAATGAGTAAAGAAGAGAGATTTCATTGAAGATCACCGAAGAAAGAAAAGCCGTAATATGGCATCGAGAGGCCCGTCGGAAACAACTGCTGCATGGTTCAGACTTGATTCAAATTTTAAATTAGTGTTGGTCTGCTCGTCTAATGAAAGAATGCTGTCGAAATACATTATGTTATATCCACATTCATTTCACTCTCTGCCACTGACTGACATCTCTCAGCCTGGACCTTAGTCCAGCGCTCTTAGTAGCCACGGCTACTACTTTTTCTCATCAACCCATCATGTCAACCGAATATTTCAATGTACTTTCATGAATTTTTTCTTAAAATTATCATCCTGAAGAAGTCTTACAATAAAGACGAAACGTTGCTGAATATATAAAAAATATCTCTTGATTTTTCTTTTTTCATTTCCTATATATATATATATATATATATATATATATATATATATATATATATATATATATATATATTCTTGCTTTCTCTCTCAACTATAGGTTAAATCGCATTACTATGATCGGAGTTATTCTATTTTTACTAATGGACTACTCCAATCTCTTTTTTATGATTTCCGTTGTTTATGTTCCCCGACTGTAGATAACCAGTGTGTGTGTGTGAGAGAGAGAGAGAGAGAGAGAGAAATATATATATATATATATATATATATATATATATATATGTATATATATATATATATATATACATATGTATATATATATATAGAGAGAGAGAGAGAGAAAGAGAGAGAAAAAGAGAGAAAGAGAGAGAGAGACAGACAGACAGAGAAAGAGAGAGAGAGAGAGTGATCCCGTATTAAATAAGAGCGGGGAGTCAACCAAAATACAGTGAGATAGAGAGAGGCATAGAAGTTGTGTGTGTGTGTGTGGGTGTGTGTGTGTGTGTGAGAGAGAGAGAGAGAGAGAGAGAGAGAGAGAGAGAGAGAGAGTGTGTGATAATAAAAGGAAGCTCCACATTCCAATATTGTCCTCGTCATTGTCTCAACCACTTGTGGGAATAAACACTCCGAGATAAATTTTATTTCATTATTATTCATGGATTAAAAGAACTTATCTTCATATGTAAGCAGAAGCGGCAATACAAAAATTAATAAAATGAAAAGTAAAGAACATTTTTAAAAATGTAGAATATTTTTCGATTTGCCATTTCATTCATTCATTCTTTGCTTTTGTTCATGAAGTCAGAAATCGCCCAATAGATTCTCTCGGCTAATTTGCATATCGATAACAGACCGAAACCCTCATGAATATTCATGAAACACGCAGCGTTATTGTTATCCTTTTTTCTTTTTCTTCTTCTTCTTCTTCTTCTTCTTCTTCTTTTTCTTCTTCTTCTTCTTCTTCTTCTTCTTCTTCTTCTTCTTACACTTGTTTGCTGATGGTGATGTTGTTGTTCTTCTTCTTATTCCTCTGCTTCTTTCTTCTTCTTCTTCTTTTATTTCTTCTTCTTCTTCTTCTTCTTCTTCTTTTCTTTCTTCTTCTTCTTCTTTGGCTTCTTTTCTTAGCTTCTTCTTCTTCTGGTTTGTTGATGGTGCGATTGTTGTTGTTGTTGTGGTTCTTTTTTTTCTTCTCCTTCTTTTCTTCTTGTTCTTCTCCTTCTTCTTCTTCTTCTTCTTCTTCTTTTCCTTCTTTTTCTTTTTCTGCTTCTTAATCTTCTTTCTTTTTTTCTTCTACTTATTCAGCTCTTTCTTTTCTTCTTTTTCTTCTTCTTCTTCTTCTCTTTTTTCTTCTTCTTCCGCTTATTTGCTGATGATGATGTTGTTGTTATTCTTCTTATTCCTCTTCTTATTCTTATTCTCCTTCTTTCTTCTTCTTTTTCTTCTTCTTCTTCTTCTTCTTTTCTTTCTTCTTCTTCTTCTTTGGCTTCTTTTCTTAGCTTCTTCTTCTTCTGGTTTGTTGATGGTGCGGTTGTTGTTGTTGTTGTGGTTCTTTTTTTTCTTCTCCTTCTTTTCTTCTTGTTCTTCTTGTTCTTCTTCTCCTTCTTCTTCTTCTTCTTCTTTTCCTTCTTTTTTTTTCTGCTTCTTAATCTTCTTTCTTTTTTTCTTCTACTTATTCAGCTCTTTCTTTTCTTCTTTTTCTTCTTTGTCTTCTTTTTCAATTTTTTCCTTCTATTTCTTAAGCTTTCTCAACTTCTACTTATTCTGCTGCTCTTTCTTCTTCTTTTTCTTCTTCTTCTTTTTCTTCTTCTTTTTCTTTTTCTTGTTCATTTTCTTCTATTTCTTATTTTCCTTCTATTTCATAAACTTCGTAAATTTCTTCTTTTTCCCCCCTCTTTCTTCTTTTACCCCGCCCCACTCCCCCTTTCTCCTTACTCTTTTCCTTCTTCGTTTCCTTTTCCTTCCTCTTCTCTCTCTTCCTCTTCTTCTTCCTCTTGTTTATAAACTTTACTTTTCGCTTTTCAACTCGTAGTTCTAACCCGTGTTCGATGATCGCCATATTGAATTCGTACCGAAGAACACCGAAGTGATTTAGTATGCAAAATGTGCTTCTCACCAAAGAAATGATTGTTCGCCATTAATTTGGAATCTGACGAAATACGAGAAAAAATAAAAAGCCAAATAAAAATATCACAAGACAAGTCTGGAATTCATATTGCTTGATGTATGAATATTGTCAAATGTTCTTAAGAAGAATTCGAAAAAAAAATACCCTCGAGTGGTAGTTTCGTGGACAATACGTTGAACCATAACAATTAGTTTTGCGGTTAAATCTCTCCTATCTTCATACCCCCGACGAAAAGAAAACGTGACCTGTTGGGTCAGTCATTGAGCCCGAGTAAGATTCTTTAAAACAGGAAAAAGTGAATTTTAAAAGCCAGTTACATTTTTTCATAAGATGACAAGATTAAAATGTGTCACTTTCTGCTCGCTAAAGCACCCGCATCTCTCTCTCTCCTTCTCTCTGTCTAGTTATAAGTTGAATTAAATTACTACTATTATCTCACTGTCTCACCTCGTCAATATAGAAATATAAGGAAAGATGTGTTAAACAGTGAAATTTATTACGTGTCAGTTAATAAAGACGAGAATGTGAGCGACTGAAATCAAGGGGACTCTTCCTGCAGCAAACACTGGATCTCTATATAAGATACATAGATATTCGAATATTCTATTAAAGTTCTCCTGTACTTGTCAAACGTTGAGTTAGTAAAGAAGTTAAAGACATTACTTTTTTTCTTCCCCAATTGACACCAGTTTATTATGTTATAGTATATCTTTGTTGTGGCCACTTTGTCTTACCAGATTCCAGGACAAGAATTCATCTAGTCTAGTGTAGTATCCAGCTAAGTGATGTTACTTGAGGTAACATTCAGTGGAGAAGGTGCACCATTCTTCGTATGAGCCAGTGTATAGCCGTGTCAATGGGATGTTATTTGGGCTTCGAATACTATGTTATTTTGAATAGTTGGTCAATGTTTTATTGTAAGGTGAAGTATCCATATGTCAGGTTGTTCTGAGAAACCATTGTACAGAGAGACTGAAGACATTCGAATATGATGTCTAGTAGGTAATGTCTAACTTTCACTCTGTATATGTGTGGGTTTATATATATATATATATATATATATATATATATATATATACATATATATATATACAGAGTAATAAGGAGAGAGAGGGAGGAATAAATAAGGAGAGAGATAAATAAGGAGCGAGAGAGAGAGAGAGATAGAGACAGATAGAGAGAGAAGGGGGGTACAAAATATGCCAACAGATACCGAACAGGCTACATTTCAGAAAGCAAAAAAAAAATAGAAAGAAAGAAAGAAAGAAAAGAGGCAAACAAAAAAGGAAAACAAGAAGGGAAAAAAGAAAGAAAAGAATTAAAAGAAAAAAGAAAAAAGAGGAGCTCAAAAGAAAGAAACAGACATACAGACAAACAAAATGAACGCTTCATATATTAGTCATATCTCTTGGGATATCAGCGCTGCACATCTGGGTTTTGTATGATGGCGTGCAGGTTCTAGTGCGGCGAGCGCCGAAGCTGCATAATAATATTGTCGCGGAAGCCTTTGATGTTTTAAATCATTTCACTTGCATTCATCTCTTTCTCTCCATCCTTCCTAAGTTTTTTTTTGTTCCGGGCTTTCTCTTCTCAAACATTAATTCGTGTTTGACATCCACAGACTACATATGGACATCGTCAACCATGCTCTCATGCCGAAACGATTTTTGTTAGAGCTGTCGCTGAAACTAAACTAATAATAGTAACTTCGTTGCATCACTAACAAAATAATGCCAACAGCAAAATTTAATAAAAAAAAATACAAAGTTAACGATGAAATCGGCAGAGCCGAGTTCGAATCCAATGACTTGCACATATACAAATTTTGAAACGCAGAAAAAAATAACTGTAACGTAAACATTTTAACTAAATTAATTAAAGACGTTACACGTGTCGGGATATGGTCAAATATACGTTACACGTGTCAAATAGACGTTACACGTGTCAGGATATGGTCAAATATACGTTACACGTGTCAAATAGACGTTACACGTGTCAGGATATGGTCAAATATACGTTACACGTGTCAAATAGACGTTACACGTGTCAGGATATGGTCAAATAGACGTTACACGTTTCAGGATATGGTCAAATCGACGTTACACGTGTCAGGATATGGTCAAATATACGTTACACGTGTCAAATAGACGTTACACGTGTCAGGATATGGTCAAATAGACGTTACACGTGTCAAATAGACGTTACACGTGTCAGGATATGGTCAAATATACGTTACACGTGTCAAATAGACGTTACACGTGTCAGGATATGGTCAAATAGACGTTACACGTGTAAAATAGACGTTACACGTGTCAGGATATGGTCAAATATACCTGCTTTTTTTTAAAACTTAGTTAACCCCCAAACAATGTAAGCTGCCATGTAAGGAGCTAGTGAGAATTAGGGTGACAATTTTAAGGGATCATCCCAAATTGGGAGCTGGAAGCGAAATTCTTGTTCACATTAGTGTTAAATTTCTGTATGCCAGTACAGTCGTCGGAACAGGGAGCAGGGAGGGAGTTCCAGAGGCCGGCAGCTTGAGGAAAGTAGCTATTAGAGTAGAAGGCTCTCCGGCTTCTGGAGACCTCCACAGTGAATGGATCGGGTTTAGCTGATTGTCGGATGTGTCGAGTGTATTTCCCTCGAGGTAGCACCAGAGCAGCAAGTTAATCGGAGCACATTCTATTGAAGTACTTGTAAAACAAGTACAGGGTGGGCCAAAATAAGGGTCCTATCTTTAAATTTGAATAACTTGAATTTGAATAACTTCCACAAAATAAAAGTTAAACTCACCAAACTTTATGTGTGTGTAGACTGACCCTTCCAAGATTTTTTTGAAATAAACAAAACAAATTTTAGCCGAAAAACACTTCTTAAAACTTACAAAAACTAAAGTATTGTTTTTTACACTGTTTTGAGTTTTTTAAGCAAAAATAATGTTTTCTAAATGAGGGTACGTTCCTTAGGGCTAATACGGCTCATGCTTGCTTCGGAAGGGGTCCTTTACTTATTCTAAAAAAAAAATTTTTTTTAAATCAATAAATAAAAAAGTTATGAATTTTTAAAAATAGGACCCTTATTTTTGCCCACCCTGTACAAAGATACAACATTGCAGCAATAGGACAAGGTCTGGAGCTTAGTTGATAGTGAGACCTATTAGATTAGATACTCTTTTTTGTACCTTGTCTTAGAGGGAGAGACTAGTGGATGACGCACCAGCCCAGATGTGACAACAATACTCCATGCATGGGCGGATTGTGGCTTTGTAGATATATAGGATACTGTTAGGTGAGACAAGTGTTCTAGCTCCGTAGACAGAGCACACTTTCTTTGAAGCAGCCTTGGCATTTTCTTCTATGTATTTGTTCCAATTTATGTTACCTGTGAATGTTAGACCGAGGAGTTTGAACGTTAGATTCTCAGGCAGGGTGGTAATTGTCATGGTAATCGGTGGTTGAAGAGGTTTCTCGTAGTTGTTGAAGGAAAGGAGCTTTGTCTAAGAAGCATTAAATGTTACCATCCATTTATGACTCCATTCAACTACAGACTGGGGATCACTTTCTAAGAATTCAGCCATTGAACTGGATATGTGCGCGCCCGTTTTACCTACATGACGAGAGTAGAGCGTATACTCAACTATCTCGCAAAGAAGGAGATACTGACTGAAGCTATGGCAGCATGACAAACGAACATATACTCCAATACATCGCAAAGGAGGAGGTAATGCCTGGGAGGATAGTATCATGACGAACGAACATATACTCTAATACTTCGCAAAGGAAGAGGTAATGCCTGAAAGGATGGTATCATGTCGAACGAAAAATACACTCCATAAATCGTAATAGAAAAGGCATTGCCTCAGATGATGGTATCCTGACAATATATTATACTACCCTCAAAGCATGAGGTAATGCCTGGGAATAGGGTCTAATTACAACTGAAAAAATACTACATGATTCCAGTTCTTAAACTGAAATATTATAGTAAACTGAATTACGATTAATAAATATAATGATATAGTTTCAGATCAGACAAATACAAATATACATAATATATACAAATACCAATATATATATATATATATATATATATATATATATATATATATATATATATATATATATAGTAAGTTATGAAAATATATTTATGGCAATTAACTTTTTATAGCGTTTAATCCCCGGGGGAAATCGTCTGGAGCGGGAGCCTCTGTGTAGCTAAATTGCCATACATATATTTTCATAACTTACTACCTAGCTCTACTCACGTATCGAGCACTGTTGAAACAAATTCTGAATATTGATACATGAAAAATTATATCTCCTTATAACATTTTATGTGGATACATGAAATAGCAATATTATATATATATATATATATATATACATATATATATATATATATATATATATATATATATATATATATATATACATATATATATACATATATATACATATATATATATACACATATATATATACATATATATACATACATATATATATATATATATATATATATATATATATATATAAAATTCACCCGTGTGAAATGCCTTCCTATATACTAATTTCAATATACAATGGCTTTTGTTTGTTTTTTTATTCGTGTGTATTTACTTTCATCATTTTGAGAAGACATTTCTAGTTCGTCCAATCCTACTCTCAAAGGTACAATAACGTCAATCACGTGAAAGGAGTATCGTTATAATCGTGATTCATCTCGCGATTCGCGGGCGATTTTAATCATACTACTGTGTTGCGCTTTGTCCGAAGAATTACACTTCAACGCTTTGTCCGAAAACAAATAGAAAAGGTGGGAGATAGCAGAAGTAGAGAGATAGCTGGAAAGAAAGTAAGAAAGAAAGAGATAGAGAGATAGATAGAGAGGGAGAGAGAGGGGAGGAGAGAAAGAGTGAAGAGTGTGGCAAACAAAAGGTAAGCGTACACCTGCAGAGAGATGATTAAATAGGGGAAGGGGTGTATGGGTCTAATAAAGAGAGTGTAGGTCGAAAGAGAGAGAGAGAGAGAGAGAAATAGAGGGAGAGAGAGAGAATATGGAGAGAGACTGTGGGAAGTGGAGAGTGAGAGATATATGTTAGAAGGAGAAGATATGCGGAAAATCAAATAGAAAAGGTGGGAGATAGCAGAAGTAGAGAGATAGCCGGAAAGAAAGTAAGAAAGAAAGAGAAAGAGAAAGAGAGATAGATAGATAGATAGAGAGAGAGAGAGAGAGAGAGAGAGAGAGAGAGAAATAGTGAGAGACTGGGGGATATGGAGAGTGGGAGATATATGTTAAAAGAAAGAGATATGCAAAAAAACAAATAGAAAATGCGGCAGAAAGAAGTAAGAAAGAAAGAGAAAGAGAGATAGATAGATAGAGAGAGAGAGATGGGGGGTGGAGAGTAAGAGTGAGATAGGGTATATGTGGCAAACAAAAGGTAAGCGTACACCTGCAGAGAGATGATTAAATAGGGGAAGGGGTGTATGGGTCTAATAAAGAGAGATAAAGAGAGAGAGATAGGTCGAAAAAGAGAGAGAGAGAAATAGAGGGAGAGAGAGAATAGGGAGAGAGACTGTGGGAGGTGGAGAGTGGGAGATATATGTTAGAAGGAGGAGATATGCGGAAAAACAAATAGAGATACAGTAATAGATAAATAAGGAGAGTGATAGGTTTAATATACAGCGTAATGTAAATAAAATACGTGTTTCTTTATTAGTTATCATAATTAGTTTCACGCTGTGAAAGTGATTCCTCATATGTCTATAACAAATTACAAGATATAATGATTAATTAACTTTATAAGTCTATTTTCTACTAAAACTTTTGATATTCTTAGTGATTTGTTTATTAATTTATTTCTGTGTTCCGTGAAAAATGGTGATGTCATACCTTGGATTTCAAAACCAGATATTACAACCATAAAAGAACATTCAGTAACAAAAACAAAACGCCTCTTAAAGACAGCAAAAGCGGGTCATGACTGTGAGCTCAAAGTAATCGGACGCTCGCCAATAATCGAGTAGAAAATAGTACGACGTGCAAGTACATGTAGAAATGTAGTCGACGTGTGTAAATTATGTCTGAATAAGACATTTGAAATTCTAACTTTAAAGACACCCAAAATCTATTAAACTGTAGAAGTGAAATAACAAGTAACTGTATACAGAGAATAAACTTTACTTTAGGATAAAAATACATAATAAAAATAAGATTAAATTAAAAACATTAAATAAAAAACTAAACTTAATTCTACAGGTAAAATAGAAAAAAACTATCCCAAGAATGCATATGTTAAAATGAGGTCATCTATTAATTCGACACATTCGCAAAAGGGTGCGTCACTCCTATACTAAACAGCACAAAAGATGAGAAAGTAAAATAACATTTTATGTGGATATATGAAATAATATATATATATATATATATATATATATATATATATATATATATATATATATATATATATATATATATGGGAAAATGAAAAAGGAAAACCAAAAAATGGATGTTTTTTATGTGTACATCAACGTTTCGTCTTTATTTATAAGACTTCATCAGGATGATAAAATAGAGAAAAAATGTCATGCAAGCACAGATACATGTAGGGTAGACATATTGGGAAAAATAGAATGAAATAGTGGCCAACTACTGGGTGGACGTCCGTATTTGTTGGAGAAATCGAAATGAATGTAGAAAAGAATGAGTGGGGAAAAAATGGAAGGATGGGGTGAGCCAATATGTCTACGTTGATGTACACATAAAAAACATCCATTTTTTGGTTTTCCTTTTTCATTTTCCCATCACGTCGGATTACTTTCATCCTTCTCTTCCCATATATATATATATATATATATATATATATATATATATATATATATATATATGAAAGACAGAAAGAGAAAAACAATACAACACAAGAAGAAATTAAAAAAACGTTATTTTTAGCCGGTTCGTTCGGATCGACGAAAGTCTTTAGAAAAAGTGAACATCTTCACTTCATCAGAATACGTTCGTTTGTCTGAACGAAACCAGCTAAATCTCTATTGTTTTTTTAAATTTCTTTCCTCGTTTAATTGTTTTCCTTTCTGTCTTCCATACATTCTGTCTCCACAAATTTTCAATTTTATATATCGTCTTTTCATATATATATATATATATATATATATATATATATATATATATATATATATATATATATATATATCGACTCGATAGTTGAAGGTTCAATCACGGGCTTGAGATGGGTGCAGGTCTAGACTCACCAAACAGCTGTGGTACAATGAAACAGTCTGTCTGTGGATGACTATATATTCCCAACGTTTCTTGGGTTGAAGACTGTTGTTTTAATTATGTCGGCTGCTACTACTTGGCGTAATTCAAAGCTCTTAGTAAATAAACAAATGGAGCACTGTAAAGATGCGGTCAATGTTTATATAAAACATAGGAAATAGCATTAATTGAGAGATTAACGAATCGTGTTAATCAGGAGGGTCCTAGTATAATTATAAATATGTACTTTTCTTGTTGGGTGCCGTACCTCCTAATATATTGTGTGTACACGTGCACACTGGAGTACGTCATTAAAAAGGCGTCGTGTACACTGGATGTCGTAACAAAAGGCAACAACAGTAAATAAAGTGATAGAGGTAGTAGGGGAAGGTGAATGCTGAAAACACTCTGTTATAATAAAAAAAAAGGAGAAAGAGAATAGACAGAGTCCATTACGATATAGAAATAAAAGAATATAGATGTGAAGAAAGAGAGATGGGGAAGAGAAAGAGGGGGAAGAAAGAGATAGATTAATAGCATGAAAAATCAACTACTAGAAATCCCAATAGAACCGAATGAAGACAGTATATATTTAACAAACAAAATAGGTAGAGGGAAGAGGTAAAGTAAAACCTAATAAGAGAGAGAGAGAGAGAAGGGGGAGAGATAGAGAGAGAATAAGAGAGACAGAGGAAAGAGAACGAGTGTGTGATGTGTTTAAAAAAAGTAATACACGGAACTATATATATATATATATATATATATATATATATATATATATATATATATATATATATATGTACAAATTATTTATTTAAAAAATGTAATTACATATTACAGAGATTACAATAGTTTCATTTAAATGGATAGACTATTCCTGTTTAGAAAATGCCCTTATACTCCAACTAACCAAAATGAAGACAGTTCGAAAAATAATTGTTGATTTCCAATTTTCGAACAGTTTTCATTTTGGTGAGCGACCAATAATAATTTTTATACACACACACACACATATATAGATATATATATATATATATAAATATGTATATATATATAAATATGTATATATATATATATATATATATATATATATATATATATATATATATATATGTGTGTGTGTGTGTGTTTGTGTATAAATAATTGTGTCTAATTTTAGAAGTCAGAATAAAATCGCAGTCTTTCTGACATATTAATGCTCGATTAAAACAAGCATATCTTTCAATATGTATTCTATGTTATTGCCAAAAATACATTTTATTTCGTTTCAGTTTTTTTCTGAAAATATTCATTCCGCCTGAGAAAACGGGCGAGACATATTCCCTTACTGATCCACATAAATTAAAAGAAAATGCAATCTGCAATTATATCGTTCTACCCATTGAGCACTTAGCATATACATATACAGGGTGGGCAAAAATAAGGGTCCTATTTTTAAAAATTCATAACTTTTTTATTTATTGATTTTTTTTATTTTGATTTTTTTTAGAATAAGTAAAGGACCCCTTCCGAAGTAAGCATGAGCCGTATTAGCCCTAAGGAACGTACCCTCATTTAGAAAACATTATTTTCGCTTAAAAAACTCAAAACAGTGTAAAAAACAATACTTTAGTTTTTGTAAGTTTTAAGAAGTGTTTTTCGGCTAAAATTTGTTTTGTTTATTTCAAAAAATCTCGAAAGGGCCAGTCTACACACACATAAAGTTTGGTGAGTTTAACTTTTATTTTGTGGAAGTTATTCAAATTCAAGTTATTCAAATTTAAAGATAGGACCCTTATTTTGGCCCACCCTATATATATATATATATATATATATATATATATATATACATATATATATATCAAGTTAATACGTACATAAAAGTGTTCAATGGACACGTGTTTCTGGTTCACAGCCGTTATCAGCATAGCTAACTTAGACTAGGATCGACCCTTCGATATTGATGTTTATAGTCCAGTGTCTTACCATTAGACTACGACGCCCTGCCTAGAAACATGTACGATTTTTATCACCAAAATATTTAAGGGATTTTTTATGTAATTGTTCTTATTGGTGATTGAAGCGTTCGTTGTTATATTTTGCTTACTACCATTTCGATTCTTTCACTTCCTAAGTGATTAAGATGCGGAAAATTATATTATTATTCGCCCTTAACTTGATAAGACGTATGTTTCATTAATGTATATATTTTTATTAACTTTATATGTGCACAAACGTATCCATGGACACGTGTTTCTTGTTCACAACTGTCATTAGCATATCTAACTTAGACAAGGATCGAACCTTTCGATATTGATGTCTATAGACAAGTGCGTAACTATTGTACTACGACGCCCTGCCTAGAAGTATGCATGTGTTTATCGCCTTCACATAAAGTACACATAAATATATTTTATTTTTATTTCTATTAGTGGAGTAGCATCAAAATAGGTACTACAACGAGCATTTTAAAAATTCCTATTTTAGAAGATAATTTGATTACGAAATTAAGTCACAAAAGTTAATGTTCGATTTTTCGTAAGAACTTTTTCTTCGTAAACAGTTTTTTTTTACTCCCGGACAACGTTAGATATAGTGAAATGAATAGAGACTGATAGAGACAGATAGAGACAGAGAGGGAGAGAGGAAATAACAAAAGAAAGAAAGAGAGCGGCCATAGGTGAAAATAGAGAGAAATATGAAAAGAGAGAGAAAGGGAGTGAAGAGAAAGGGCCATACGTAAAAACGAGTGATGGAGCGTGAAAGAAAAAAAAAGAGAGGAAAGCAACATCGATATAAAAAAATATATTAAAAAATTATATTCGGACATGATGGTCCGAGCAGGCGGCCAAAGCTTGAGTAGGCCTTTGTCGACATTTTTGGGTGTCGGTCCACCGGTGGGAAAATTGACGTCGGATGTCATGTGTTCGCAACGTAATGGTTGATGTTTGACGTCTGTACAAGACGAAAAAGATTTGGCAGCATTTCTTTGTAGGATTACAACGTACACAAATCAGGCACTTTGAAGAAGTAAATCTGTCAAATAACGTCTGCATGATTCCCAGTAAAAAAAAAATGGTTGAACAATTACCAAAATTGGCTTCCGTATATATATATATATATATATATATATATATATATATATATATATATATATATATATATATACATATATATATACATATATATATATATATATATATATACATATATATATATATATATATATATATATATATATATATATATATATATACATATATATATATATACATATATATATATACATATGTATATATATATATTTATATACATATATATATATATATATATATTTATATACATATATATATATATATATTTATATATATATATATATATATATATATATATATATATATGAGAAGGGAAGGATAAAGGTAATCCGACGTAATGGGAAATGAAAAAGGAAAAACCAAAAAGGATGTTGTTTTTTTATATATTCATCAACGTTCCATGCTACTGACTTCACTAAGCCCGGACCTCGGGCCTGCGCACCCAGTAGTGGCTACTACTTTTTCTTATCAACCCATCATGTCAACCCAATATTTGCACGTACTTGCATGATATTAAACATATCTAAAATTAATTCATATTTTGAAAGCATATTTTATTCACGGAACCCCCCCCCCTTTTTTTTAGACATGACGTCCGGTCATTTATTTCGTCTTTTTAAAGTGCCAATTTTGAATTGGATACAGAAACAGATATTTTCTAAACATGCGTATATTTAAGCAGCGCGTTTATCGCCGCAAATGCCATGTTCTTAAAATAAAATTATCATCCTGAGGAAGTTTTACAAATATAGACGAAACGTTGATGAATATATAAAAAAAACATCCTTTTTGGTTTTCCCTTTTTCATTTCCCATACATATATATATATAAATATATATACATATATATTTATATATATATATATATATATATATATATATATATATATATATATATATATATATATATATATATATATGGATTATGACAATATATGTATTAGCATATACTATCAGTACCTTTTAATTAGTATTCCTTTCAAAAACGATTCAGCTCGATGATTATAAACCAGTAACAACAGAGCATGTATAAATAAGACAGGTTTATTTTATATTATATTCCAATAAACATAGTTTTTATTTTCTATATTTAAATTTTTCACATTTCCCCCAAAACATAAAATTCCTGTGAGATGTCTATTTATGACTCGTTTCTCTTGAGGTGAGCCAACCAACATTATTATATCTATATCGGCTCTGCAACACCTAAAGATCATCCGAAAATCTACACAGAAGAAAAGTTCTACAAATGGAAAAGTCTTGAAAAAACCTACACCACACTGTAGGGAAATGCAAAGAAAAAAAACAAAGAAGAAAACCTTCACCCGAGGAAAAGAATTTATTGAGGACGCCATTATGTTCTTTGTTTTTTTTTTCTTTGTTTTTGCCCAAAGTAACCCACATTATGGTGTAGTTTTTTTTCAAGACTTTTCAATTTGAGAACTGTTCTTCATTTTGGATTCATACCTAGGGCTTCTACTACTATGCTATTTTGAATATTTAGTCAGGGTTAACTTGACGGGTTAAGTATCCTCATGCCAGTTTGTCCTGGAGAAACCCCTGTGCAGATATACCTTACGAACTAGACATTGAAGTTCTCTCCAAATAGTCACCCAAGTACTATCGTGTGTGTGTGTGTGTGAATGATAAATGTATTTTAGTATATTAGAAATGTTTTATTTCTAGTGATTTTAGCGATGTTAAAGTTTGTATTTTCAAACCGGAAACCAGAAACTAATTAATTATCGCCCCTTTCTGGAGATTAAAAATAAGATTTTCTAATTAATGAATAAATTGTTGGCATAATGAGATTTAAAACAGATTAAACTAAATATATCTAAAATTAATTCATATTTTGAAAGCATATTTTATTCACGGAAACACCCCCTTTTTTTTTTAGACATGACGTCCGGTCATTTATTTCGTCTTTCTAAAGTGCCAATTTTGAATTGGATACAGAAACAGATATTTTCTAAACATGCGTATATTCAAGAAGCGCGTTTATCGCCGCAAATGCCATGTTTCAAAGTTAAGCATCAGAGATGGTGATTGTGGAGTGAATACTTATGTCGACTGCCAAATTGACGTACAGTGTTCGAGTCCTCACGGTTTCATAGCATGACTTTTCGTGGTGTATATCGGTATCCTCCATGTATTTGATCACTGGTGTATCATGGAGAGCATCTTTAACATCACAGCCCGGATGCTGGATCCTGATCTTTGAGGAGACATCTCTAACAAAACTGCACCAGTGGTTATGTCACGCCCTTTATCATTCTCCAATCGACCCTAACCCTGACCCTAACCTTAACCTTAACTCTAACTCTTACCCTAACCTGACCTGATTCACAAGGCAATAGCACCGTAGCTACTGTGAGTGCTGGAGAAGAGGCCAGGCTGCGAGAAGATGTGATGGCGAAGCCTGGACTCTCCTCCAGCGCTCACAGTAGCCATAGCTACTACTTTTCCTTTATCACTCCATCATGTCAACCCAAAATTTCGATGTACTTGCATGACATTTTTCTTCAAATTATCATCTTGAGGAAGTCTTACAATAAAGACGAAACGTTTATGAATATATATTTAAAAAATTCTTGAATTTTTTCTTTTTCATTTCCCATATATATATATGTATATATATGTATATATATATATATATATATATATATATATATATATATATATATATATATATATATATATATATATATGACCACCCTTTCGTATTTACTCAGACTAGACATAAGAATAACATTACAAAAAGAACAAAAAATACGAAAACACCAATTCAATAAACAAAAATAAACAAACACGTTAAGTCCATGAAAACATATTTGAATCATCTCTTTCAGCTCTATATCGAACAATTAATCCGATACATAATTTTATTCCCAAAACGACAACAAAAAAGCACCCTAATCTCACAAACCCAAACGGCGAACTATATAGCCGCCCCTTTCGTATTTTTTCAGGTATAACAATAACACTACAGAAGAACAGATAAATAAATAAATAAATAAAACTTGCTAACCGATAAATAAATAAATAAATAAATAAAACTTGCTAGGGAATGAAATGAAGGCCTTTCATACACGAAATAACATCGATCTCCCTTAAGTCTTAGTTAATCACTATCCCACACCTGTTTTTTTTCGGGGACCACCTCAGAGATACACCGTTTTCTGTCATTGTTGACGCCATTCCCTGTCGGGCGTGACTACAATCATTTCAGCTTGCCGATGATTCCACTGGGCACGGAGATTTACTAAAAATGTCTAAATCTGCCCTTTTGGATGAAACCGCGGTACATTGCTGAATTATGTAATATACAGTATCTAAATAAATTATATTTGCTCTCTTATATGATCGAGCACTTAATTTGATTTCTTTTCATGTACATCCTGACACACACACTATATATATATATATATATATATATATATATATATATATATATATATATATATATATTCTTTTTAATAATATTTATAGACGTATAACTCTAAAATGCCAATTATAGTAGCGGGGGTGTCAGAAATAATAAGATGGCGCATTGTCGGTTGGAGAAAGTGTGGATAATTGTGTATTTAATTATGTCTCGATATTGCTGTTCGATAAGACGTGTGTGTATCTCTTAATTAGCTACGCAAACGTGCCGTGCATCAGTGAATCAAAAACATGTTGGCGCCATTTTTTAATGAGTAATTGTGATACAAACGTCGTTTATCTATCTCTTTAGTTTGCCCCCCCCCCCCTAATGCTGGGAATTCTAACTATTATTTGGTATTTAAGTGCAAATGCGATTTGTTATGTGTAACGATATTGGACGGTGTGTGAAAAATATTATTTTTTTTTAACATAGTTCACCCCAAACAAGTCAGGCCGTCACTGTAGACGTAAGGAACTACTGAGAAAAAAGGTGAGAGTTTTTTGGGTTTTTTTTTTTGGGGGGGGGGGTCAACCTAAATTGGAAGCTTCGCAGCGAGATGTCTGTTTACATTAGTCTTAAATTTCTGCATGTCAGTACCGTCAGGAAATCAGGGAGCATGGAGGGAGTTCCAGAGTCCAGAACCACGGGGAAAGAAGCTTTTGAAGTAGAAAGCTCTTCGACATCTGGAAACCTCCACAGTTAATGGATGGGATTTCGCAGATTGTCGGGTTGGTCTAGTGAAATTGCGTCGTGGGGGGCACCAGAAAAACGGTATTCTCCACTTAAGGTTCAATTAAACAGAGAAATGGAAATTTAAAAAAATGGCATTGGTGAGTGGTAAGACACGAATATGAAGAAAAAGATTGGATGAAAGCTATTCTGTATAGATCAATAAATAATAATCATTTATCATATAATTACAACCGAAAAAGAATTAATTTATAATGCGGACATAATTAATTGTAGTCGCTGGGCGAAACGTTAAATAAACGATGTTCTACCAATATTGGCTTTCAAAATATCCAATGGAGATAACAAAAGGCAAAGAGTTACTTCATTTTAAACATCCAAATTGTTTAATTATTTTTAGGTGGGAATGTGCTTGCATCTAACGGGAGTGGTAAGTTCTCATTAAAAGATCAAAATTCGAGCTAAAACTACGTGTCAGGATATGACGTCATCAAGAGGAAGTCCGAAATGAGACGTGACGAAGACGAGAGTAAGATCTTCTATTTCTTTTCAGTTGACTGTTTTCGGATGTTAATCTAAAATATATCGGTGCGATTTTTAATGAGTATTATTTACTCCTCTCCAGGAGTTAGGCACAAGGCCAGTTTTATCCTACTCCCACAAGTAAGATGTGACCCAAGGTCGGGTCGGAAAGTGGGGGTTGAAAAGCCAGCGCTCGAGAGGTAAGCACTCTGACCATCAAAAATTGCATGGGCATCCCCGTCGGCATTCCCCGGTAGGGGCGCCTCAGGCAGTAAGCAATAAACTTACTCATCCCCAAAGAGGGGAGGCGAAGCCTGGGAGGGTGCACCTCCTAGAACTGCACAGGACAGACCCATAGACCGGCGTAAATCAAGCCCCGAAGGCCAAGACAATACCAGTCTATGGGTGCAGTATCCATCGGAACAGATACTACACTTTGATCTTAGCCAAAAGGCCAAGAAGAAAAATTGAGATAAAAATGGCGTCTGTTTATATCCTTTGTTTGCCTTCAGAAAAGCTCGGAATTGTTAAAAATTACTTGACATTTAAGTGCAACTGTGGTTTGCTAGGTGTAGCTATATGGGACGGATTGTGAAAAAAATAATGTAAAAACGGTATTTTCCACCTAAGGTTAAATTAAGCAGATGAATGGAAAATTTTATTCGAAGTTAAAAATTAGCCTTAGAACCACGTGTCAGTAAGTTTTCTTTATTAAGCGAATCAAACGTCTGTATAGAGCCCAGGAAGACAGTTCTGCAGGATCGTTGGGTATACATGAAGTCCTACTTGGTCTCAGCTATTCCTTAACCTGTAGGATTGCAGTTTCTTAACCCCTACTGAAAGCAGCAAGGCTTAGCGGATGCATACGAAGTCGGGAAAGAGATGGCCTGGAACACACAAAGGGATTTTACAAAAGGAATGTTATCATTTTCACTCCATTGATTTACGGTTTTGTGCATAACCCGTTTGTGCTTACCACACGTAGAGGCAGAGACAGCCAGAGGGCTACGGATACTGATGCCCACTTCTGGATTTCAATTAGAGTCCTGTTATCTGGCTTGCGTATTTTTCTTGGAAATCTATTATATACTATTAATACATAAAAAATGAACTAGCGTAAAGTACTAAAACAAATGCATTTCTGTTTGTTCGTAAACAAGCCATCTACTTTAATATTGGATTATTGGTTGAAAAGATCTTTTAAAGATTCTCTCAATATCAATACGCCGGACGAGGTGTTTTGCAATGAGGTGGCAAGGCATTAATACTGATGCGTTTCACACCTGTCAGCCATAGCTCTGACACTACTACGTTGTCATCGCTCGTACCCCAGTAAGTATAACTTGGAATACGTGACAGGATATGACGACAGAAACAATAAGTCTGCATTGGCACGTGGCGAAAAAGAAAGAAAAAGCTTCTTCTTTTGCATGTGAGCTGTGTTCGGACGCTTCACAAAAACCATATTGGCGCCATTTTTTACTAGTAATTCTGGTACCAACGTTGCCTGTTAGTTTCCGTCGTTTGCCTTCCTATAGCTGGGAATGTTAAATATGAATTAGCGGTTAAGTGCAAATTTAGTCTGGTAGGGATTATCCCCGTTCTCCGATATTCATGTAACCATTTACTTATAACGTTCATTTAATTTAACAGTTCTAACTTAATGTACATCATACCTGGTTTATTTTCAGCCGGCGTCTCAGTCTCCTAATGTACTGTTGTTGCCGGACAGTGGAAAATTTTGCAGTTGCATTCAAACCATTCAAGTCACATGATATACATTTCTACAATTAAGGGAGTAATTAAACACATCTTAATGAAGTGAAAGACGGTATTCACTTCATCAGCTTAATCATCTAGTGCTGAAAATAAAAAAGAAAGGAAACAAAGAGAGAGAGAGAGAGGAAACAAATAGGGAGAGAGGAAACAAAGAAAGAGAGAGAGGAAACAAAGAAAGAGAGAGATGGGGGAGAGACAGAAAGGAAACAAAGAGAGTTAGAGGAAGCAAAGAGAGAGAGAGAGGAAACAAAGAGAGAGAGAGGAAGCAAAGAGAGAGAGGGAGAGAAAACAAAGAGAGAGAGAGAGGAAAGAAAGAGAGAGAGAGAAAACAAAGAGAGAGAGAGGAAAGAAAGAGAGAGAGGAAGCCAAGAGAGAGAGAGGAAACAAAGAGAGAGAGAGAGGAAAGAAAAAGAGAGAGAGGAAACAAAGAGAGAGAGAGGAAACAAAGCGAGAGAGGAAACAAAGAGAGAGGGGAACGAAAGAGAGAGAGAGAGGAAACAAAGAGAGAGAGGAAACAAAGAGAGAGAAGGAGGAAAGAAAGAGAGAGAGGAAACAAAGAAGGAGAGAGGACAGAGAGAGAGGAAAGAAAGAGAGAGAGAGGAAACCAAGAAGGAGAGAGGAAAAAGAGAGAGAGAGAGGAAAGAAAGAGAGAGAGAGGAAACAAAGAGAGAGAGGAAACCAAGAGAGAGAGGAAACAAAGAGAGAGAGGAAACAAAGAGAGAGAGAGGAAAAAAAAGAGAATAAACTGCTCTACGTTACATACCCGGCGAAAACTTCCCGGTTCATATTCAATATCAGTACCTAAAAGTATTTTTGACTGAAATATAGAACGGTGCTCTTCTAAATAACCTAAGGTTTACATCATCTTAAATTAAGAGTTTAGTCGTGCACTATTCAGCTTCCACATCGATATTTGTGTTAACTAAAATAAATTTATAATATATATATATATATATATATATATATATATATATATATATATAAACGTAGTTTTTGTTATTGTCATTATCTAACGATTGAAACGGAGCTTTTTTTCTTAGTATTTTTTCACTTCCTAAGCGGTAAAGTGTATTGCCTTCGGTCGCCCATTTTAAATATAGGACGTGTAATTAAAAAAAGAAGGTTTATATATATTTATTGATTAATTGTTGCGTACATAAAACGAATCCATCGACACGTGTTTCTGGCTATCAGCCGTCATGTACATGGCTAACCTGGGCAAAGATCGAACATACGATATTAAAGTTTCCAGTCTGGCGTTTTACCACTAGACCTCAAACACTTTGTCGAAATATGCACGACTTTTCATCGCCATAAAAGCGATAACCAAAAAACTACGTAACTAACATGGAACCGTGCAATCATTTTCATCGCTAAACGCGCAGATTAAATGAACTCATCTTAAGACTCATCTTATCTCATTTTTTTGTGTCAATTACGTGTATCGTGTACGCTGAAATAGAACCTTCGATTGACAGCGGAAGAGTGTATCAATTTCAGTATGTCTAAAAAAACATAACCTCGGACGCGAAACGGATCATGTGTCTGACAACATAGCAATGTTAATTGTCAAATACCAAAGCTGATTCTTGTCATTAATTTATTTTTATTTCCGAGTTGACAAAGTCCACATAAGCGGATCGAAATGATCCAAATAAAAAGAAAAGTGTCCATGTATTCCACGTCACGCGACTTACGTAAAAATATGTGAGTAATCTTCTAGATTGTTTTCCAATAAGGCCACATACCCTTTTAGCTTTGGCCGTACTTGCTTAGTTATCATTAGTGTCTGGATTTTTAAGCTGCTTGATCTCGTTTCACCCCACAACAATGATAACGGTTTGACAGCAGCTGACATCTAACCCCAAGACCATCTCTCGCACTATCGATTCAACACCACAACAGCAAATAATCATTTTTTTCATCGTGAAGCAATATTTTCAGTGCATTCAAAATTCTTGACTATGTTTCTTTTCCTTTACATACCTTATGAAACACCACACTATAAACTAGTGTCTCGATCCTTCAGAATCCTCTTCTTGGCATCGGCCACTTTCTTACATGTGGTATGTGTTTTTTGGACATTCTGCTAAATGAGGTATTATGACACAACCATCCCTGATATCATATTCCTGTCTACTGCGTGTTGTCGCCGTTTTATCGGTGGGTCTAGTGAACAATTATTTTTCATTAAGAAAGAACCAACTCGCAATGCTTTCTTTCGAGAGATTTAAGTTGGTTTTATTTATTTCCTCTTGATATAAGGCACACAAGAGAGAGGTCCGTTATATCTTAACTACCGTCTATCTTATACACTTGTTCTAATTGTTAGGTTTATCATAACTTACTAGAGGACAATTACGGGACTAGACAAACAAGGTGGGGGCTTTTCGCTTTCGATCTCAAACCCACTTAAAGTTTCAGAGCATAGTTTTCTACGTCTGCCTCGCTCATGCCCATGATCAGCACTCTGTTTAAACTTTCGTTTCTTTGTGCGCGACAAACAAGTAACGTCATCGTGTACTCGATCTGTCGGCATCTATCTCTGGCCTTTATGTACCTTAATGCCTAGTTCTTTTGATCTTATGTTCACCTATACGTTACTCACTCGTGGGAAACCATATTAATTTCACCCGGGTCTGTGTTGGCCCGACCTGCATGGAGCTATACCGATCCCAACCCCAGTCTTAATTCGTACTAGCTCAAGTACACTTTTTCAACATAGGTGGCTCCTATAATGCAACAGAGGGGGGAAAGGGTGTGTGTAATTCTTTAATCACTATTACGCTTGAATTTAGAAATATTTAAATTATCGCAAAAAATATCCTGAAAAAAGCTAAATAAATAAGGTAATACATTATGGTCACTTAATACATAAAGTAAAGTCAGTTTCTACAAAATCCACATGAATAAACATTTCCAGTTAGTGATTTCTGCCACGTATTTGTTAGAAAAAAATTAATTTGCCTTGTTTTCTCCGATTTTAATATTTAGTCCTGATCGATATGTTTATATTAATTCGTTATACATACAAGACGTGAGGGTATTTTTCACTCTCACACTCAGATTTACGAGTACAACCACTGCCACCCAAGTACACATGGAAGACTGTCTTATATATTATACACCAATAATTAAAGAATGATATAAAGGCAATTGTAAATCGTGAATTAGGACATGCAAAGAAATTCACGAGACAATGCTAAGAAACTTTCTACGTTGTCGAAAATGACGACGACATGTCGTATCATTGATACGCGCCATAAACTGGTATCGTCTTGGCCTTCGGGGCTTGATTTACGCCGGTCTATGGGACGGTCCTGTGCAGTTCTAGGAGGTCCACCCTCCCAGGCTTCTCCTCTCCTCTTTGGGGAGGAGTAAGTTTATTGCTTACTGCCTGTGGCGCCCCTACCGGGGAATGCCGACGGGGCTGCCTAGGCAATTTTTAATGGCCAGAGTGCTCACCTTCTCGGGCGCTGGCTTTTCTAGTCCCACTTTCCCGACCCGACCTTGGGTCACATCTTACCTTGTGGGAGTAAGATAACACTGGCCTTGTGCCTAACCTCCTGGGGAGGAAAATAAAATGTTGTATGGTTTGGGGAAAGCTCCAATGCTAATTCTTCAACCGCTATTGTAGGGTGTTTTTTTTTAGTTTTGTTACAAAGGGCATTTTATTAGCCTAGACTGGACATCGTGGTCAGTCTTTATCTTTGAAATTGGTTGTTATTTTAGATTGAATAAATTAATTTACCTTAACCATTTCAGGGACGCGTCGAAACACACTAACCACTTTTTCTTCTTTTTAAAAAATAAAAAATAAAACTGAAATTTCTAAGACATTCTATGTATTTTTTTCAGTTTTATTTCATTTTATTTATTTATTTTTTTTTTTTTTCTTCCCTTCTTAAGTCACCGCAATTAAAGCAACACCACATTGTGTATTGCCGGTTGTTGTAATTATTATTCCAGGTACTTAATTTCCCTGATGATCTGCCAAGCTAGGACCTGCTTGGTAGTGAAACACGTGTAGGTATACAAACTCTTTAATTTAAAAAGGATAAATACATAATCTTTGAATAAAATGTATTTTGTGGTTCTAATTGGGCTCATGAACGGAATGCTTGTGATAAGCCTTCAAAGAATCACATATAAATGTCTGTACCCTGTAATCGAGTATCATCGAGCTTGTTTTTATTGGACTAATTCCGGTCTTCACTCAATAATCTATTTTCTAAGTGAAATAAATCATAACTTATATATATATATATATATATATATATATACATATATATATATATATATTAGACTTTTGAATGAGAGATGAGATATATATATATATATAATTATTTCCACAAACAACGCTGCAAACCGGAAGTCCTAGACTTGAGCTTCGCCAACTTTTTGGGCTCATCAGTAGAACACATCCGAACTCAGGATTCGAACCCCGATGCACTTGCATGTTAGGCGAGTACTCTGCCACTGAGCTACCCATCCATGTGCTATTTTAAAAACATCTTGAATTGCGAATAAAAAAACTTTTTTTTTAAATTGGCTAGTATATAATTTAGACAAAAACTTACATTTTTACTTATCCGACGGCATAGATTATAAAAATTGATGCAAGGAATGCTGATTGCATTCAATGTCTGTTATTTCTGAAACTGAACTCGATATTATAAATTCCGTTTTGCTATCTAGAATGTATTTTTATTGAATTATCGGCATGTCTTATTTCGCTATCAATATTGTGTCTGAATAACATTTTCTGGTTAAATAACGGACTCTTTTAATGCTAACCATTGCAAATTTCCGCAACGTTGCTTCCCATTTGAAGACATTTATGTCACCTTTGCTCTTTCAACTTCGAAATTGCAAAGACAGGCGTTATCTCATTTCACTCTCTCCATCGCTTTCTCCTTTCTCTCTCTTTCTTTCTCTCTGTGTTTAATTCCCTATCTAGCTTTTTTATCCTATCTCTCTCCCTCTCTTTCTCTCTCTCTCTCTCTCTAGCTCTCTCTATCTCTCTATATTTATCGATCTTTCAATCGTTCTCTCACTCTCTCTTATCTCTCCCTCCCTTCTATTCCCCCATCTCCCCTCTCTGTTTCTGGCTCTTTCGCTCTCTCTCTCGCTCTCTGCATTTTCTCGTAATTTACTTATCTCACTTTCTATCTCTCTCCCTCTCCCTCTCCCTTTCTAGCTCTCTCGATTTCTACTTAGCTATCTTTATCGATCTCTCTTTCCGTTTCGTGCTTCGTCTTCATCTATTGATCTAGCACTTCCCCAATCTCTCTCGCCCCCTCTATCTTTCTCTCTAGCTCTCTCTCTCTTTCCCTCGCCTCTCTTTATCCTGTTCTCTCGCTCGTACTCTGTCTGTCTCTCTATCTCTCGATTTATCTCTCTCTCGATCTTCCTAAATCAAACTCTCTCTCTCTCTCTCTCTCTCTATATATATATATATATATATATATATATATATATATATATATATATATATCACTATCGTTCTCTCTCCCTCTATTGATCTATCTATTGCTATCGGACCGATCTACCGTAGAAACCAGTGTCGAATTGAAGAGACCATTGTTCAAAATGGCATATTTAGCCTAGCAAAGTATCTCTGAATGCTATTCTAACGGCAAGAGAGGGGGAAAAGGCAAGACAGTCCGACGGCCACTCGAATCGATTCGACGATCAAGGAAAGGTCTTCATGTCCGTGTTGAATCGAAGAAGAGCACGTGAAAGAATGTTTGGAAACTCGTCTTTATGAGGTAGAGAATAAGGAGCGGGGGAAGGGAACGCTTCCTCCATTATCAGAGAAGATTCGCTTTGGTACACAACGGTCAGTGTGGATTCATGTTCAAGTCAAGGAGCAAAAATCCGAAATCAGTGAAGTGGCAAAAACAACTTAGCCATCAAAGAGCAAAGGTTCCGAGATGGCGAACTCGGGAAAGCCGGAAGACCGAGTCTGTCAACAGAGTTTTGGAAAAACTATGGAATTCGTGCATGAAACTTCGAACATCGAGCAATTGGCAAGTGTTCAAAACATGCACTTTTAATAATAATAATAGTAATAATAATAATAATAATAATAATAATAATAACAATAATATTAATAATAAATAACAATAATAATAATAGTAATAATAATAATAACAATAATAATAAAAATGACAATAACAATTGCAATAATACTCACAATAAAACTAATAATAAGCAATGACGAAGGAGTCACTCCACACTCTTCAGAACTTCAAAATTTGGACCTAACCAGCGTATTTATTTTAAGGTAATCCTATTGACCTTATTTTAATAAATTATTACAGTTTATATAAAATAATCATGTTGACACACAAATTCCCATTAGATCACCGAAGTTAAGCGACGTTTGAGCCTGGTCAGTACAAAATGGGTGACCATTTGGAATACCAGCTGCTGTATTTGGAAAGGGTCTCTGTTATCCCGGCATCGTTTGCAGTCGTCTTAATCATTTTGCCACTGGACTTAAGCAATGCCGATTCAGGAGTGATTGCGCAACACTTGCTTCACAATTAGCACTTCGTGCAGGCACCCTTACAGGGGCTATTCATTGTTTCTTGGAGCAAAACGGAGGACTAAGACTGTTTAAAGTGGGTGGTGGCCCTGGTAAAGTGGATACCAAGATTTGGGTATGGCAAGTTCAATTAAATCAGTTCTATAGGATAACTTTCACTTATAGATGTTGTCAACCTTCGCGTGGACCCTCCTGTGAGTACGTGAGGCTAGAAAAAAATTTGGGATACCAATTGAAACAGCAGAATCACGTCAGTCAAAAACATCCTATCACGCTTATTCATGCGAATTTACATTTTTTTTATTTCACTGTTAGAAGCAGCTTTAAATAACTACCCCGAAAGAATTATAAGTCGTCAATCCTAAAATAGGAAACCTCCAGTGCACTGCTGAAACTTACGGTAGGTTTGGGGTCCTTTCTTTCAGCGAGTATTTAAGTGATAGCTAGCCCTGGTTGTGACTTTTTTGTTACGTTTTATTTATTCCCGCTTAAAATGTATTCTGTTTTTCGCTGTGTCCTACACAATCGACACCCCCCAACACAATATTTTTTCTCGTTCTCTGCCATTTTCTTTCGAATAAAAATCTAATGGGTTTAAGAATCAAATTAAGCAAATAAGTTCTCCCATGTGAAGCAGGGGACCACATATTCTGCACACCTCCCTCCCCCTTTTCTGCCCTTATAATCAGGCATAATTTGCCCTTCCCCACCTTTTACGATTCTTTTTGCCATTTCATTTTTTCTTCCACTCTCCGTTAGGGACCAAACATGAGTCCTGGCATGACGGCACACGCACGACGCGCGAGAGGGGGTGTTACACACCAAACTGTGCCATTACCATTTGCATATCTTGGTGGTCTTTGTGTAACACACACACACACACAAAAACACACTAATTCACGCACACAATACCACACAGCAACGTACCCATAAGTGTGACAGCTGGCTTGGTTATTTTAGTTCATTTTTTTTAATTCCATTTTTTATTTCTTGGCGAACGAAGATAATTGCAAAAAGATATTGGGTTCTATTTACGGCTAAATTATTTTGACCCATCCCCATAACACCATTAAGGCTAACATTGGTAGCCATATCTAGTGTACACGTCCAGCGATTTAAATCTTATTTCATACGCACGAACAAGATTGAAAAATAATAATAGCTTCCGAGAGATTCTAAAGTTAGATCATGAGACATGAGCAATTCCACAAGCGCTCACATCAATACACACACACACACATAAACACACTCTCTCTATCTCTCTTTCTAACTCTCTCTCATACACACACACACACACACACACACACACACACATATATATATATATATATATATATATATATATATATATCTATAGTAAGATATGAAAATATATTTATGGTAATTAAGCTACACAGAGGCTCCCGCGTTTCATCTACGGGGATAAATATATTTTCATAGGTGACTACCTAGCTCTACTTACGTATCGAGCACTGTTGAAGTAAATACTGAAAATTGATACATAAAAAATATACTTCCTTATAAAATGTTATGTGGATACTTGAAATAGAAATGTATATATATATATATATATATATATATATATATATATATATATATATTTATATATTATACACATTTCATGCTACCATATATATATAGTAGCATGAAAAATATTTATGGAAAGTAAGGGGCACAGCAACGTTCATGT
Organism: Sepiola atlantica; assembly: GCA_963556195.1. NCBI lineage: Eukaryota > Metazoa > Mollusca > Cephalopoda > Sepiida > Sepiolidae > Sepiola > Sepiola atlantica. The sequence continues at coordinate 14,462,413 of OY744548.1, read as the reverse complement.
TAGATTCCCGAAGGAAATCATCAGGCTACATGTGTATATAATGAAATAAAACCTTTAATATATATATATATATATATATATATATATATATATATATATATATAGATATATATATATATATATAGAGAGAGAGAGAGATAGATAGATAGATAGATAGATATATAGTAATATATTAATAAATTAATAAACTTTAAATATGTTAATAATTTAATTAAGTAGATTGTAATAATGTTTATTTAATTATATATATATATATATATATATATATATATGTGTGTGTGTGTGTGTGTGTGTATATATATATATATATTACATTTTTTGCAAGTGTATACACCTGTAATATTATAAGGTAATATGATATATTGCGTCCATATATTTTCAGTATTTTTTCAACAGTGCTGAATACGTGAGTAAAGTGTAGTGGTTGGTTGAAAATATATTTATGGCAAGTAGGCTACACAGAAAATCTTATGTTTCATTCCCGAACAGTGGTACATTGATTCTAACGTTTCTCAAACCTTTTTTTTCTTGTAGAACCATTTTCTCTTTGGCATTAGCATACATCTCAGTTTCTGATATCACTTTTTGATTGGAGCCAAATCTTTCTCTGTGGCGTTCTTTTGAGGTCTGTAAACATGGAGTAGTCTCTTAGAGCAGTGGTCCCCAACCGGTGGGCCGCGGACCGGTGCCGGTCCGTAGACCAATTGGTACCGGGCCGCGTAAGAAATACAGTTTAGAAATATAGTTTGCATACATGTGCGCAGTTTTTAAAGCTCTTTATCTCAGTTTGTACGCTTTGTCATAAGATTAGTCATACGCTTTGTAAGCTTAGTCACTAGTGTTGTAAGTGTGTTTGTGTGTCTTGTGACTCGTGTTGTGATTGCTCAACAGCAGTTGGCTGCCTTCGGCGTGACCTTGACAATGAGTCACACGCTGTCTTGCGCTTTTTTTTTTGTAATTTTTAATGTAAACTTTTTAATGATATATTTATTATTATTTCGAGGCTTTTATTTTCATGTTATGTTGTTGGTACGATGCTACATGTAAGTTGCAAGTAAACAATCTACCCCCGGGCCGCGGTAAAATTGTCTAACGCTTACCGGTCCGCGGCAACAAAAAGGTTGAGGACCACTGTCTTAGAGCCACATATGGAGAATAGGGTTTGCTCGGGAAGCAATCTATGTAGTCTTTCCATCCATGTGACAGGGTGTATTGTTTTGGTAAAAGGGCACTTTTTCCTTCTTCATTTGTGGCCGTTTTTTTAGTGATGTCTTCTCTCAAACGCACGAATAATGATATGGGTATATTTACTTTTGATAGCTCTTGCTTTCTCAATGTAATCGATTAACAAAATATCATGCACATTCCAAAAATTCTGATGTTTGCGCCTTTTGGCCACTTTTGGACGGTATTCCCCTGCTGCTGTCTATTCAGCTGACTGTTATTCTTTACCAAGGAGTGACGCAGTGAATGCATCTGTCATTCATTGTCACAAATTGACGCAAAAACTCATTTTAGAAGCCTTGGAAGAGTTGCAAACAACGCTTTCAAACTTTCGACAGGTTTTTGTCTTTGTTCGACTGCGAGCAAATGCAGCACCCACTTTGAATCACTTACTCATTGACAAATTACTTTGTGAATTATTTTGTTATTCGGGACAGCTGTGTAATTTTATGGACTTGAGCGTTCTGCATCAATCGTATATATATGGCTGCGTTTAAAGGCAGGATACAACCTATTAACAGTTGTTTCCGACGGAGCTGAGCCATAATAACACGTATCAAGCCACTGATTTGCTTTCTTCCCTATCATTTATCAATCTTTTATAAATACAAGAAAATTCAGATTTTACCAATTCTTGGAAATGCGCTACACTTGTTTTATTTGAATAACTATACTTTGTAAACTAATCTTATTAGGAATATATTTTGACACGTGCCATTTGAAGGTTAGTATTTTATTAAAAAAACATTTCGATTTTTTTGGTAGCGGCGCTATCTATAGTAAGGCCCAGGACTTATTTAGTGATGTGTTAATCATACTTAACCTTCGACCATTGGGTTGTCGAACACTGTGTAAGAAAATAAATAGACGCTATTCCTCCTCTATCCACATAGCCGTTAAGTCGGCTGCATAGGCTTAGAGGTCCAGACTTGAGTCGAAAAGTTACTCATATCTAGAGTTCAAACTATGCGATTGGCAAAATACTAATCTCCACACTGACGATTCCCTAAAGGAAGAAGCATATATATGCGGAATAATAATAAAAAATATTATCAGCTGACAAATAAAATGCGAGGTCAATCTATTGGATTGTCTAACAATGTGTGCCAGCTTAATATATGTTCGATTGTACAACCATGAATAGACTTTATTTATCCTCTTTCTATATAGCTGTACGGTAAGGGGTACAGAGTTGAGTTAAGAGGTGATCTATCTGGGGTTCAAGCCATGCAACAGTCAGAACAATTATCTCCACACTGACGACTCCCTAAATGGATGAAACATATATGTATGTGGATAATAATAATAATAAATATTTATTGTAATATTATTTAATACCTCCCTTTACGGTTGGGCTCTTTAAGAAAAATAAAATAAAGCTGCCAAAGTAAAGGTTAAATGTAAGTTCAATCCATTGGGTTGTCGAACACTGCGTGATAGCTTCATATATGTTCGCTTGTAAAGCCATGCTTAGTCTTTATTTCTCCTATTTCCGTTATGTTGGCCGCATGGCTAAGGGGTTTAGACTTGAGTTAAAAGATGACTCGTGTCTGGGGTTCGAGCAGTGGGACCGGCAGGACAGTTATTTGAACACTGCCGATTCCCCAAATGGATGAAACATTATGCATGTGGATAATAATTAAAATATGTTTATATTATTGAATATATATATATATATATATATATATATATATATATATATATATATATATATATATATATATATATATATATATATATATATATATATAAGGAAATGGTAGTTTGCTTGAAGCATTGCCAGTAAACAAGTAAATATGAAGGTGAGAATTCCGAGGCAGAAGCAATGCAATGTTGAAAAAACGGAAGGTAGAATAAACAGAAATAAATGACAAGAGACGGTAAATCTCAGATCAATTCATTTATATTTCAAAATTTAAATATAAAGACAGTAAATTGTAAAATTGGTGGGCTTACTGTTAAATATTTAAAGCTCTGAAATGGTAGAGACTTTAATCATTTCGAGAGTAACAACCTCTCATTTTCAAAAAGAAAACAAAAGTTGGACTGGCTGTGTCAGTTGAAGGGAGCCAAGTGGACACTGCTATTCAAAAAATAGAAACATGAGATTCGCAGAAAGAAAGACAAGTCCTGCAGAAAATGCAATAGTTAAGATATGTAATAGATTACTAAGATTATTTAATTTAGTTAATCTTAAATAATAATATTTGGATTTAATTTAATTTGTTGTTGTTGTTTTTTATTATTATTATTATGTATATTTATACAGAGAGAGAGAGAGAGAGAGAGAGAGAGAGAGAGAGAGAGGGAGAGAGAGAGAGATGTACAAACGTGTGTATAGATTACAATAATACATAATGATATATTTATCTTATTTTAACACGATATCGCAGTTTTATGGTGTCTGTATTCTTTTGAAGTTTTATAATAAAATCTTTAACGGTGTTATACATTTTAATAAAAAGTTTAAAATTTTATTTTTATTTAGTCAATATAAGAGTGTTGTTGTGTTCTCATAACGTTCGAGGACGTCCCCGGGGAGTTAGGCAGATACTCTGGCCTTTTGGCTAAGATCAAAGTGTAGGATCTGTTCCGATGGATACTACACCCCATAGACTGGTATTGTCTTGGCCTTCGGGGCTTGATTTACGCCGGTCTATGGGTCTGTCCTGTGTGGTTCTAGGAGGTCAACCCTCCCAGGCTTCGCCTCCCCTCTTTGGGGAGGAGTAAGTTTATTGCTTACTGCCTGCGGCGCCTATACCGGGGAATGCCGACGGGGCTGCTCAGGCAATTTTTAATGGCCAGAGTGCTCACATCTCGGGCGCTGGCTTTTCAAACCCCACTTTCCCGACCTTGGGTCACATCTTACTTGTGGGAGTAAGATAAACACTGGCCTTGTGCCTAACTCCTGGAGAGGAGTAAATAAATACTCTATTTGTCCTAACTTTTACGTAGGCATGATTAGAACCTGGTAGTGCTCATATCCACCTGATGTTCCCAAATGGTCACCAATTTAGTACTGGCGAGGCTCAACGCTATTTAATTTCGATGATCTTATGGGAACCGGTATGTCAACGTGATTATGCCGTATATAAGACTACGATAGGGTAATATGCTGCTGCTCGCTGGGAGGAAATGTGTCATTTTGTGCACTCACTTTTAAAACGTTATTATATGACGTGGCATTACGGTGTAACTAACAACTGGGTCGCAAGATGGTATTTGATCAGCAGGCTGAATTGTCTATGTCAGGGGCGGGCAACCTCCGGCCCGCGGGCCACATCCAGCCCGCAAAGGCTTAGCGTCCAGCCCGCCACTCTGCTATGCTTTATTATTGCAATCCGCCCCGCGGACCTCCCAGTAAAACTCATATCATTTTGTGACATAGACGTAAAAGTAGTTTTCAATTAAGATTTACAGTGGGATAAAAATGTAGGAATATCAGCGAGCGATGATGGATGTATACTTTATTTTTCTTTTACTATTAAGAGATAAAAAGAGAAAAAGAGAAAGAGAGAGGCAAAGAGGAAATATGAGATGAGGAAAGGGCATGAAACATAGCACCTATGTGAGGTGTGTCAAAACGAATGCTGGATCAACTTGCTACTTCCCCGTCATTATTTTTTATGATTCCAAAATGGCTCTTCGTCGCCGCCTTTTATAAAATCACATACAGAAGTCTATTGAGAAAAAATATCAGATTTGTAGAGTGTTCAATGCAATTTGTGTACAATTTATTCATGTAAATACAATATAGTAATTCTGAGATTTCGTTTTTCACTCCGGCCCGCGATCTCCTTTCAAAGGTCTCATCTGGCCCTCACTCTGAAAAGGTTGCCCGCCCCTGGTCTATATAAAGGAGTCTGATTGTTTCAGGATTCGAACCTTTTTATACAACATCGCTAACAAATGTGGTCCAATCATCGGAGAGATGAATCGATAATCTCATGTATGAAGAGATTCTTGTTTTTTTTTTTTGGGGGGGGGGGGTAGCGACAAGATCTAAATATCTGTATGAAAAAATAAAAACAGATCGCTGAGCATATTTTGGCGATTAATAATGACTCATAACTGAGTTTGTTTTTTTTTACAAAAATGTGTAACAGCTTCACGAAATAATTCAATAATATTCTCAAAATAAATAAAAAAATGATCAGTCTCTCGTTCAGCAAGCAAATTTAATTATTCAGTGCATTTTTTGCTATTAAAAAATGCTAATGATCGTAATATAATGAACTCGACGAGCACCCGCCCTAGGAAAGGTAAAAGTAATTTTCCCGAACAGAACAGTTTTACACAATTTTGATGTCCGCTTACGAAGATTAAAATGAAGATATATAATGATACTAAACCTTATGTCTAGAACCTTATTCTAATTTTGATTAAACTCCATTAGATTATTTTGATTTTAGAAAATGTCTAAAACTTCAGGCTTAAGCTTATGACGGTCTTAAGAAAAAATTGAAATTCAGGGAAACTTACTTACTTCGTATCTACCGACTATGGATCAAATATAAGACAAACCTGAAATATTTTAATTTTCAGATGACAGGTTGTGCACATATTATACCCCCTTAAACCCCTTTAGAATAATCCCAAGGAACTGAACTGTAGGGAATATCTAATACATAATACATAACACCTATTGTTAAAATTTCACAAGAATCCGAGGTATCTGAATATTTATGAAGGGCTTCAACCTTCTCTTATCATTTCTTTTCATAAACTAAATTAAACTAAATATAGCCCATGTTATCCACCATTATCCACCCTTATATCTAGAAGCTGTATTTTAAATTTCATAATGATCGATGAAATAGTTTAGGAGTGAATCCTATACATAGAAATATATAAACATATATACATACCTAAGTTTACATAAATAGAGATATTAATATATATATATAGTTTATATCTGATATACTCGTACTCGAACGGGTACATAATAATGGGAGACACTTTAGACCTTTTGATAAAAAAATGTGATAAGACTCATTTCAAAGTGAAGAAAAACATATTGATAATGTATAAAATTAAAGATGTCACAACTGAAGTTATGGGCGTATGTACATAATTCTTCTTGGTACAGCTCGTGAGTCTTTAGTTTTTACCGTCTAATACCACCCGATATAGCATTGAGCGGAAGTGATGTTTTATGTCAAATGGCAGCATCATATTAAAGCACAGATAGCAGTTCAAGGAACACCACATAACTTCAATTGTAACATATCTAATTTTATACATTATCAATATGTTTTTCTTCACTTTGAAATGAGTTCTTACAACTGAAGTTATGGGCGTATGAACATAATAATGTTTAGTACAGTTTTAACGGTCTCATACCACCCGATATAACATTTACCGGAAGTTATGTTCTATTTCCAATAGCAGCATAATATTAAAGAACAAGAAAAACCACACTGATGATTCTAAGCCAGCGATATGATATTGTATTCAGGGTCCTGTTTGTATTTATCTACCTCCCACAGATGGGATGGAGCTTGTAGACAGTGTGACCCCTATTAGATTAGAATCCCATGTTTGCACTTTATCTAAGAGGGAGAGACTAGTGGTTTGTGCACCAACCTAGCTGTGACAACAATACTCCATGCATGGGTAAATGGTGGCTTTATAGAGATATAAGATACTAAAAAATGTATAAAGTTTTCTAGCCCGGTAGAGGGAGCCCACCCTATTTGCAGTATATTCTATGTACTTGTTTTGTTCCAGTTCATGTTACCTGCCAATGTTAGGCTGAGGAGTTTAAATGTAGGACCATGGGATAGGCTTCTATTTGGCATGTTAAGATGCAACACAAGGTCGAGAAAGTGAGATTGAAAACTCAGTGCCCTGCAGAAAGAGCACTCTGGCCTACAAAAATACCTGGCTAGCTCCGTTGGCAGTCCGCGCTAGGGAGCGCCGCAGGCGATTAGCAATAAACTAACCCTCTTCTCAAAGGGTGAGAAGGCAAAGCCTGGGAGGGTGGACCTCATAGAACTGCACAGGACAATACCTCAGACCGGTGGAACCGTTCTACGAATAACATTTTGTCAGTTCCTAGTTACCACACGAATATAATGTCGAAACGATTACTGACTTATACGCACGCACACTTACACGAATTGATAAAAACTACCACCTCTAAAAAACAATTCTGCCGAAACAGTGATGAGTGACTGTTAACGTAATACTTTCGATTGCTATACAGTAACTGTAAACTGTAAACCTGACAATGATCAACTATAAGGTGTCTATGATGTAAGACTTTGGTGTGGTTTCCTGTTTACGACTTAAATAAAATATCAAAAACAATACATAATATTTCGACATGGATACATTTCACAAGAATCCGAATAAAACTGAAAGTTTCCAACAAACCCATACTTCTAGAATAACAGTCATGAGTTGATGTAAACGTAACGCTTACGATAGATACACAGTCATTGTGGTCGTGTCGTTTGACAGAAAGTAATGTTTACATTTCGATTCAGGAAGTTGAAATAATGTCTCTAATAAATACACGTAATACTATTTTTGCGAAGAATGCGATAGAAAGATAGATAGATAGATAAATAGATATAGAGAGATAGACAGATAGATAGATCGATAGATAGAATGATAGATAGATATAGATAGAAAGATTGATATATATATATATATATAAATATATATATATATAGATAGATAGATATAGATAGATCGATAGATAGATAGATAGATAGATAGATAGATAGATAGATATATAGATATGGAGTAAGGTGCACAGTAAGTCATAGAAATGAAATGCCGTGGTAGACAGAATGTGTTAAACAGGTTAAAATGCAGGAGAAAAACAAAAACAAAAGATTTGACCGGTTTCTTTCGTATTTTTGAAGACGTTCGTTAATACGAACGAAACCGGTCAAATCTCTTGTGTTTGCTTTTCTCCTGCATTTTAACCTGTTTTCTGTTTGGCTTTTTTCACACATATATAGATATATACAGAGATAGATAGATAGATAGACAGAGAGATACATAGATACATAGATATAAAGATATTAATAGATAGATATATATAAAGATATGTATATATATATATATATATATATATATATATATGTATATATATATATAGATAGATAGATAGCTTAATATATATATATATATATATATATATGTATATATATATATATATATAGATAGATAGATAGCTTAATATATATATATATATATATATATATATATATATATATATATAGAGAGAGAGAGAGAGAGAGAGATAGGTATATAGGTAGATAGATTTTAAGATATTGATAGATAGACAGATAGATATAAAAATATATATATATATAGAGAGAGAGAGAGAAAGAGAGAGAGAGAAAGAGAGAGTGAGAGATAGATAGATAGATAGATAGATAGATAGATAGATAGATAGATAGATAGATAGATAGCTTAATATATATATATATATATATATATATATATAGAGAGAGAGAGAGAGAGAGAGAGAGAGATAGATAGATAGATAGATAGATAGATAGATAGATAGATAGAGAAAGGGAGTCTGAGGTAGAGAATAGAAAAAAAAGTGAGAGTAAGTGATTGAGAGAATAAAATTTAAAAAGTGCGAGTAGTTTTTATTTTTCCCTTTTCCCACCCCTTCACATATTTCCTCATCGCCTTTGATTCCCTCTCTCTCTCTCTTTATTTCTCTCTCTCTCTCTCACTCTCTCGCTCTCTCTCTCTTTATCTACCCTCTCTTTCTATTTATCTCTCTATATCTCTCCCTAACTTTATAGTTGAAACCTCACACCAAGTACCGGCTGTCCTACCACTGTCAACCAAGACCATCGTTAGGAAGGACTCCACCCAATTTTCCTCACGGACCCCGAAAGGGGGTCAACTGCCACGTGTGCCAAACACCCCTCAATTTATCCGCCTCCACGTTCGTGGACTCCACCCTAACCCCTCACCACCCTTTCCTCCATGGCACGTCTTCTTCCATCACCATCTAACCTCCGCAATTCTCAAGTGTCGCGACTGTCCCGTTTGTGAAAAAGCAACGACTTACGGGACCAGATGGGCTCCCGGAACACCTCCTCCTCCTACCCTTGTTTCGTTTCTTGACGTGCTCATGTGACGCACGTTCCAGGGTTGTTGGAAACGACACGCAGGAGCACGGAAAGAATGTGGTGGAACTCTCTTTATTTCTTTTTGGTTCTTGCTTCTTTTTCTAATTCCCAAAATTTCCCGAATTTCTAGCCCCCCCCCCCCCCTCTTCACGAAACTTCCATATCTCTTTAAACGCCATTTTTTTTTATTCATTTAATTTTTAGCATAAAGTTCTTCTCCTGTTTCTTATTTCAAATTCTTCTTTTTCTCGATCTTCTTGTTTTTATAGTTGTTGTTGTTGTTGTTGTTGTTGATCTTTTTTCTTCTTCTTCTTCTTTTTCTTCTTCTTTTTCTTCTTCTTATTATTATCATTATATTTATGTGTACTCATTAGGAATTCTCACACAGGTCATCATACTTGATTGCTTACTGATAATCATCGGTTGTTTTCCTTAGAGCTGAGTGACCACAAGCTTCGCCAAATTTCCAGTACTCTCCACCTCTTTTCGATAACAACCGCAAATAACCTTGCGGTATCGCAACATCTGATTACCATTGATTTCTTGCTGGTGAGAACCATTGGTCTTCTCTATGATCTGGGTGGCAATAAACCTCTCAAAAATCCACTCACTCTCCGCACTCTTCCAGTGGAGGTCTGGTTTGTGCTGTTCCTCCTCGGTCTTTTTATCCTCTTTGACTCTCTACAAATATTTTGTGGGGTGTCAGCCTAGGCCGGCGCCATTTCTTTTTTGGGGTAGAGGAAGCTTATGATTTTTCTTGCAATTTCTGTTCATGCGGTAATGGTTTTTCTGTGGTTTTGTTTTCTTCATGTACTCCCATGTTACTGGCTACCATTCGTAGCTTTTGCGGGTTGGTTTCCGAATTAGAGGATTTTCCTTCAGATTGCAACTGTTTTGATCATTGCCGTCATCATTATTATTATTATTATTATTATTATTATTATTATTATTATTATTATTATTATTATTATTATTATTATTATTATTATTATTATTATTATTATTATTATTATTATTATTATTATTATTATTATTATTATTATTATTATTATTATTATTATTATTATTATTATTATTATTATTATTATTATTATTATTATTATTATTATTATTATTATTATTATTATTATTATTATTATTATTATTATTATTATTATTATTATTATTATTATTATTATTATTATTATTATTATTATTATTATTATTATTATTATTATTATTATTATTATTATTATTATTATTATTATTATTATTATTATTATTATTATTATTATTATTATTATTATTATTATTATTATTATTATTATTATTATTATTATTATTATTATTATTATTATTATTATTATTATTATTATTATTATTATTATTATTATTATTATTATTATTATTATTATTATTATTATTATTATTATTATTATTATTATTATTATTATTATTATTATTATTATTATTATTATTATTATTATTATTATTATTATTATTATTATTATTATTATTATTATTATTATTATTATTATTATTATTATTATTATTATTATTATTATTATTATTATTATTATTATTATTATTATTATTATTATTATTATTATTATTATTATTATTATTATTATTATTATTATTATTATTATTATTATTATTATTATTATTATTATTATTATTATTATTATTATTATTATTATTATTATTATTATTATTATTATTATTATTATTATTATTATTATTATTATTATTATTATTATTATTATTATTATTATTATTATTATTATTATTATTATTATTATTATTATTATTATTATTATTATTATTATTATTATTATTATTATTATTATTATTATTATTATTATTATTATTATTATTATTATTATTATTATTATTATTATTATTATTATTATTATTATTATTATTATTATTATTATTATTATTATTATTATTATTATTATTATTATTATTATTATTATTATTATTATTATTATTATTATTATTATTATTATTATTATTATTATTATTATTATTATTATTATTATTATTATTATTATTATTATTATTATTATTATTATTATTATTATTATTATTATTATTATTATTATTATTATTATTATTATTATTATTATTATTATTATTATTATTATTATTATTATTATTATTATTATTATTATTATTATTATTATTATTATTATTATTATTATTATTATTATTATTATTATTATTATTATTATTATTATTATTATTATTATTATTATTATTATTATTATTATTATTATTATTATTATTATTATTATTATTATTATTATTATTATTATTATTATTATTATTATTATTATTATTATTATTATTATTATTATTATTATTATTATTATTATTATTATTATTATTATTATTATTATTATTATTATTATTATTATTATTATTATTATTATTATTATTATTATTATTATTATTATTATTATTATTATTATTATTATTATTATTATTATTATTATTATTATTATTATTATTATTATTATTATTATTATTATTATTATTATTATTATTATTATTATTATTATTATTATTATTATTATTATTATTATTATTATTATTATTATTATTATTATTATTATTATTATTATTATTATTATTATTATTATTATTATTATTATTATTATTATTATTATTATTATTATTATTATTATTATTATTATTATTATTATTATTATTATTATTATTATTATTATTATTATTATTATTATTATTATTATTATTATTATTATTATTATTATTATTATTATTATTATTATTATTATTATTATTATTATTATTATTATTATTATTATTATTATTATTATTATTATTATTATTATTATTATTATTATTATTATTATTATTATTATTATTATTATTATTATTATTATTATTATTATTATTATTATTATTATTATTATTATTATTATTATTATTATTATTATTATTATTATTATTATTATTATTATTATTATTATTATTATTATTATTATTATTATTATTATTATTATTATTATTATTATTATTATTATTATTATTATTATTATTATTATTATTATTATTATTATTATTATTATTATTATTATTATTATTATTATTATTATTATTATTATTATTATTATTATTATTATTATTATTATTATTATTATTATTATTATTATTATTATTATTATTATTATTATTATTATTATTATTATTATTATTATTATTATTATTATTATTATTATTATTATTATTATTATTATTATTATTATTATTATTATTATTATTATTATTATTATTATTATTATTATTATTATTATTATTATTATTATTATTATTATTATTATTATTATTATTATTATTATTATTATTATTATTATTATTATTATTATTATTATTATTATTATTATTATTATTATTATTATTATTATTATTATTATTATTATTATTATTATTATTATTATTATTATTATTATTATTATTATTATTATTATTATTATTATTATTATTATTATTATTATTATTATTATTATTATTATTATTATTATTATTATTATTATTATTATTATTATTATTATTATTATTATTATTATTATTATTATTATTATTATTATTATTATTATTATTATTATTATTATTATTATTATTATTATTATTATTATTATTATTATTATTATTATTATTATTATTATTATTATTATTATTATTATTATTATTATTATTATTATTATTATTATTATTATTATTATTATTATTATTATTATTATTATTATTATTATTATTATTATTATTATTATTATTATTATTATTATTATTATTATTATTATTATTATTATTATTATTATTATTATTATTATTATTATTATTATTATTATTATTATTATTATTATTATTATTATTATTATTATTATTATTATTATTATTATTATTATTATTATTATTATTATTATTATTATTATTATTATTATTATTATTATTATTATTATTATTATTATTATTATTATTATTATTATTATTATTATTATTATTATTATTATTATTATTATTATTATTATTATTATTATTATTATTATTATTATTATTATTATTATTATTATTATTATTATTATTATTATTATTATTATTATTATTATTATTATTATTATTATTATTATTATTATTATTATTATTATTATTATTATTATTATTATTATTATTATTATTATTATTATTATTATTATTATTATTATTATTATTATTATTATTATTATTATTATTATTATTATTATTATTATTATTATTATTATTATTATTATTATTATTATTATTATTATTATTATTATTATTATTATTATTATTATTATTATTATTATTATTATTATTATTATTATTATTATTATTATTATTATTATTATTATTATTATTATTATTATTATTATTATTATTATTATTATTATTATTATTATTATTATTATTATTATTATTATTATTATTATTATTATTATTATTATTATTATTATTATTATTATTATTATTATTATTATTATTATTATTATTATTATTATTATTATTATTATTATTATTATTATTATTATTATTATTATTATTATTATTATTATTATTATTATTATTATTATTATTATTATTATTATTATTATTATTATTATTATTATTATTATTATTATTATTATTATTATTATTATTATTATTATTATTATTATTATTATTATTATTATTATTATTATTATTATTATTATTATTATTATTATTATTATTATTATTATTATTATTATTATTATTATTATTATTATTATTATTATTATTATTATTATTATTATTATTATTATTATTATTATTATTATTATTATTATTATTATTATTATTATTATTATTATTATTATTATTATTATTATTATTATTATTATTATTATTATTATTATTATTATTATTATTATTATTATTATTATTATTATTATTATTATTATTATTATTATTATTATTATTATTATTATTATTATTATTATTATTATTATTATTATTATTATTATTATTATTATTATTATTATTATTATTATTATTATTATTATTATTATTATTATTATTATTATTATTATTATTATTATTATTATTATTATTATTATTATTATTATTATTATTATTATTATTATTATTATTATTATTATTATTATTATTATTATTATTATTATTATTATTATTATTATTATTATTATTATTATTATTATTATTATTATTATTATTATTATTATTATTATTATTATTATTATTATGTGTAGTCACTAGGAGTACTCACACAGGTCACCAAACGTGATTGCTCACTGATAATTAGCGGTAGTGTTCCCTGGAGTCTGAGTGACAACAAATCTACCCAGATTTCCAGTACTCTCCACCTCTTTCGATAACTATTGCAAATAACTTTGTGTTATGACAACAGTCTGTTACCATTGATTTCTCGCTGGCAAAGACCTTTGATCTTCTCTGGGCTTTGGGTTGCAAAAAAACCCACAAAGATCGCAGTACTCTTCGCACTCGTCCAGTGGATAGTCTTGTTAGTGCTCTCCCTCTTTGGTCTTTCCATCCTCCTTGACCCTTCACGACGAAGATAGTGCCTACTACTTTTTTACGGGTGGAGGGGTGTTTATGGCAGTTGTTGCATTTTCTGTTCGTTAGTTTCATGGGCTGTTGTTCTTCTTGTGTTTTTGTTTTCTTCCTATTACAACTTCCATGTGACTGGTTAACATTCGTAGCTTATATCGGTTGGTTTCCGCATTCAAGGATTTTCCTTAAGATTCCAGCTGTTTTCATCATTGCCGTCCGTTGTATGGTATCAGTCTTACCTTAAATCCCATTTTCTCCTAGTCTTCTCTAGGTTTTTCGGGTCTGTTTCTAGTGCTCCTACAATTATTGGTATTATAGTAGCTTTCTTCATACCCGATATTTCTTTCGATTCTCTGGCGAGTTCCATGTACTTGTTTTTCAGTCTCCTTGATCCTGACCCTGAGGTCTGCTCGTACCACAAAATCTACGATTTTTCAGTTTATTTTCTTCTTGTAAACTATTATGACGTCCGTTCTTCTTGCTTGGATGAGGTTATCTGTTTGTACCTCCATATCTCAGAAGATTGTCTGATTTTCGTTTTCCAGTACTGTCCCCGTCCTGTGTCAGCATCATTTGTCTGCATGTGCAAACTGCAGACGTTTGCATAGTTCCCAGTGTACTGCTCGTCCCAGACCACCGTGTCTGTTCTTCTATTCTTTTTGGGGGCAGTGTTCTGCTTTCACTTATTATGTTATTTAGCGTTTCGTCTCTTTGTCCACAGAGTCTAACTTTACTGTTTTCCTGGTGTGTATCTATTTGGACTTTAATGTAGTTTGTTCTAATCAAATTGTACGGCTAATTCATCTGCCAGATGCAGCCTGAAACTCGAACATTATTTTGCTATATAGAAAATATCAACAAATAAAAATGTACACCAAAGTTATCTGTACTATTATACGATATATGTCTTCAAAAACAAACTTCTGCATATATATATATATATATATATATATATATATATATATATGTATATATAGATATATGTGTGTGTATATATATGCAGCCCTCTACATAAAAACTGAACATCCTATAATCAATAATGTAAATCAGGAAACTAGTAACAACATATTAAAGTGTCTAGCATAGTAATTAATGTTACCAAATTATTAGCCGTTAAGTAACTATACGTTTGAATCTTGAATGTGCTTAGAACGTAATCAAATTCTTACATTTGAATCTTGCATGCTTTTAGAACGCTCGTTTTTAAGTTGTAAATTACAAGGCGTTATAATTATAAAAAATTTTTTTAAAACAAACTCAACAGTTACGGCATATTTGTGAAGACACCAAGACTAACACCGCCTGAAGATGATTTGACGACTCAAATCGAAAGTACTCGCGAGAAAGGAAAGAATATAGAAACAAGAAAACCACGGAACTTTCATGCACTAATTTGACTGAAACACTAAATGGACTATTCGGAAAATTGAACTAAAATTTTAAAAAGTATTCTCAATCAAAAACACCTTGTGTTATTTAATAATGTTTGCCTATATATATATATATATATATATATATATAGATATATATAGATATATATATATATATATATATATATATATATATATATATATAGATATATATAGATATATATATATATTATATTCGGGTATGTGTGTGAGTTTTAATAGGTGCAAGTGATTTTTGCTTCATAGAAGTAAAATTAGTGTGTGATTCGACATCAAACACACACATACACACACACACACACACACACATATATATATATATATATGCACGAACACACGCACACATATATATATATATATTTATATATATAGATGATGATGATGATGATGATGATGATGATGATGATGATGATGATGATGATGATGATGGAAGTAAAATTAGTGTGTGATTCGACATTAAACACACACATACACACACACACACATATATATATATATATGCACGAACACACGCACACACACATATATATATATTTATATATATAGATGATGATGATGATGATGATGATGATGATGATGATGATGATGATGATGATGATGATGATGAAAGAACTTTCAGTGTTGGCCCCCTTATCATAAGTGTGTGTGTGACTCTTGTTCGTCTAGACAACTTATATATGCCCAATGGTCAGTATCGATATTATCTCGGTATCTCTTATATTGAAACACTTGGTTAGATGACACTAACATCTTTCTTTATCCCTTCAGGGGCCACGTGGGACGTCGACGCCGTTGTTCCGGACAGAACTGCGGCAATTCAGAGTAAATATATAAAGATGGACAATGGCAGAGAGAAACGCAGAAATATATATATATATATATATATATATATATATATATATATATATATATATATATATACATATGTATATATATATATATATAGAGAGAGAGAGAGGGAGAGAGAGAGTAAGAAAGATGCATATATATAATATAGAGAGAGACACAAAGAGAGGCAGCGATAGGGAGATAGATAGAGAGAAGGAGATGAATAACTAATTGCGTTTCTAGATTTCTTGCTGATGAAGTCTTTACAGAAAGACAGTATCTTATTTTCCTCATGTCTGCATTTTCCCATAATCGTGTCTCCTTAGAAGTGCAAGTATGTAATCTTGGAAAAATTTCCCTAATAAATGGGAGCAACAATAAAAATTATATCATTCAAGAATGATTTCTAATCTTTAAATAAAGAACATAAAATATAGTACACTGTGATATTACCACAAAGGGCTAACACCATGTGCCCGTATGTCTACATCTATATATACAGGGTGGGCAAAAATAAGGGTCCTATTTTTAAAAATTCATAACTTTTTTATTTATTGATTTTTTTTTTTTTTTTAGAATAAGTAAAGGACCCCTTCCGAAGCATATTAGCCCTAAGGAACGTACCCTCATTTAGAAAACATTATTTTTGCTTAAAAAACTCAAAACAGTGTAAAAAACAATACTTTAGTTTTTGTAAGTTTTAAGAAGTGTTTTTCGGCTAAAATTTGTTTTGTTTATTTCAAAAAATCTCGGAAGGGTCAGTCTACACACACATAAAGTTTGGTGAGTTTAACTTTTATTTTGTGGAAGTTATTCAAATTCAAGTTATTCAAATTTAAAGATAGGACCCTTATTTTGGCCCACCCTGTATATATATATATATATATATATATATATATATATATATATATATATATATATATATATATATATATATATATATAAGCAAGCGTTGTTTAACGTCACGTAATTTTCTCTTTTGTATATCTTCTTCGTGCGGTTCTCAAACCGCCGGGCTATCCTTCTGGTTTCAGGTGGCAATCCGTATAGTACTTTTCCGATACCTTGACGATACCTATAAAACATTAACTCAAGTCTTCTTATTTAGAAAAAAACAACCTAATCATGAAGACGACTATGAAAGTCGAAAGCGCTCGAAAAAAATGGCCGAATTAAGAACACTCGGAGAAGTACTATACGGATAGCCACCTGAAACCAGAAGGATAGCTCGACGGTTTGAGAACCTCACGAAGAAGATATACAAACGAGAAAGTACCGTGACGTTCAACAACGCTTGCTTAGATAATGACTTGCTGCCTAAGTATATATATATATATATATATATATATATATATATATATATATATATATATATATATATATATATATATATATATATATAAATATATATATATATATATAAATATATATATATATATATATATATATATATATATATAAAGATGGTTGACCGGTATATATATATATATATATATATATATATATATATATATATATATATATATATATATATATATATATATACTGGTCAACCATGTTTATTCTTCACAATCGGAAGTTAACGCACGCATAGACGAATTTCTATCAATTAAAGAAAGGAATGCACTGCGCATGTCCGTCACAAAATGTTACCGAGCTTACAGCCAATCAGATCGTTTGACGCTTTTTCCTAATGTTCCATAATTTACAAGTACTGCATCAAGAATTGTAAACGAGGTGACAGATTTATTGGATGTCGTACCCGATAGCAAGTCTTTACCATATACTACTCAAAGCAGTCACCATTAACAAGACCTGGCGAGCAGACACCGTGTGAACACTATAATAATATTGTCATTGGGGACAAAACACTGGCTGAACTGTTATGACATATATTACGGTATATAAACGGACACGACGTACTCGAATCAATACTTAGACGACTGTGGCTGAAGAGAAATCTAGTTTAATAGGTCAGAGTCTGACGTCCGTGCTCGAGGACACGTTGCTAAAGAATCGCCGATAATATGTTTGCTTCCTACGGCCAGAAGAATAACCTTACACAGAATAAACTATATTCGGCCTTATCCTGTAGCAAGAAAATTGTAATTACACTGGTTTACAAAAAACTAAAATTGGTCGAGGCAAGAATAGGGATAGATGTTTTTTGCTAATTTGGATGTTCTGAATTACAAAATTTATAAATAGTTTTGCTCTATAACCTCTAGTTGTCTGGCTTTTAAATAGTCTTATTTTAGTATAAACAGAGAATAAATGTACATATTTGAAGGTTTTCAGCAGCTTATAACAGCTAAAACAGGATAGAAAAAGAACACTGATTGAATAAATATATTTCGATGACACAATTACACAATTCATAGTACCACAAACAGTCAAAAGTGTGTTTTCGTAGAAGATCTGGTGTATTTTCCATCCGGGATGTAACGCAAGAGCACCCAGCAGACGTCTCCCATCATGTCAGGGTTCCATTTGCCTTGATAGTTGCTCTCCATCTTCGTAATGTCTTGGTGGAATCTTTCTCCATGCTCATCACTCACTGCTCCAAGGTTTGGCGGGAAGAAGTTGGGGTGGGAATGGAGAAAATGAATTTTTTTTTAACATGGTTCACCCCAAACAAGGCGGGCCGCCACTGTAGACGTAAGGGGCTACTGAGAAAAAAGAAAAATGGAGAAGGTTTGGGAGTGTCGACCAAATTGGGAGCTGCGCAGCAAGATGTCTGTCACATTAGTTTTAAATTTCTGCATGTCAGTACTGTCGGGGAAACAGGGGGAAGGGAGGGAGTTCGAGAGGCCAGCAGCACGAGGAAAGAAGCTATTTGAGTAGAAGGCTCTCCGGCATCTGGGGATCTCCACAGTGAATGAATGAGATTTAGTTGATTGTCGAGTTGGTCTAGTGAATTTACGTCGAGGGGGCACCAGAGTAGCCAATTCATCGGAGCATAATCCATTGAAGTATTTGTATAACAAAATAAGGATGCTACATTGCGGCGATGGGACAGGGAGTGGAGCTTGGTTGATAGTGAGGGACCTATTAGGCTGGCGACTCTTTTTTGGACCATGTCAAGGAGGGACAGACAAGTAGATTATGCACAAGCCCAGATGTGGCAACAATACTCCATGCATGGTCGGATGGTGGTTTAGTACAGATACAGGATGATGTCAGGCGTGAGGAGTTTGCTAGCACGGTAGAGGGAGCCAACCTTCTTTGAGGCAGCCTTGGCAATGTCCTTAATGTATTTGTTCCAATTCATGTTACCTGTGAAGGTTAGGCCGAGGAGTTTGAATGATGAACTCTCAGGTAGGGTGTTATTTGCCATGGCAATCGGTGGTTGAAGAGGTTTCTTGTAGTTATTGAAGGAAAGGAGCTTAGTCTTTGCGGCATTAAAAGTAACCAACCATTTATGACCCAAATCCACTACACCCTGGAGGTCATTTTCTAAAGATTAAGCCATTGCCTCGGATATGGTCGCGTCAGTTTTACCAACATGGCGAGAGTAAAGCGTGGTGTCGTCAGCAAATAATTTGAGTGACATTCGGCACCCCATATCCTCGTAAGACTTTAGCAACTTCTTAACTGTCAGAATCCGTCTTGATAACTCTCTCTCTCTCTTTCTCTCTCTCTCTCTCTCTCTCTCTCTCTCTCTTTCTGTATATATATATATATATATATATATATATATATATATATATATATATATATATAATGTAATGCTATCACTTACATTTAGTGCATACTAACTAAAAAAAGCCATAAGACTCACAATATTAGAGTTAGCCCTGAATGGATATACGCTTTTATGTACCGTATATGAATAAAATTCACACTATGCATATCTAAAAAACTAGAGGTGATGAGTAAAAACGGATTTCAAATTTGAATTCAGTACCCCCAAATTAGGTAAAAACGGGTATTTTTTGTGCTTGGCTCAATTTCTTTGTAAATCAGTGTTATTAACACTACTTCTCTTCATAATTTGAGTGTAACTGTACTTTTGATTACGATAACAGTAATATGTATTTTTGTAAGTCAAAAGCCTCTGTTCGACTTGGCGTTGTCCGGAATCAATAACTGTAAGATTACAGTATTACATTTAAAACAGATAGCTCCGGGAAATGAATTACATTATTATTTTTTTTAACGATAATGTATTTGCTTCCTACGTCAGATGAATATTCTTACACAGAATCAACTGTCTTTCTATCCAGTGGCCGTCTTTCCCACACATTCTCTTAAAATATTGTGCAAGACAAAAGAAGACAAACATGAAAGAGTGCATAGCCGCGATACAACATTATAAGCAAAAGTAATGGAATCAAATAAGACTACAACATAATAATGTGGAGCAAACAATTGTCATTATCAACATTAATTCTCTTTATACTTTGATTTTAACTGTACTTGTAACAGTGCTGTAAAAGCCTCTTCACTACTACAGTGCTGTGAAGGCCTCTTCACTACAATTTCAATTGGGTATTTAGTAAGAGAGTTGGGTTCAAACTTTAGTTATATTCGGCCTCATCCTTGAGCAAGAAAAGTGTCATTATTAACGCCACTTATCTTCATACTTTGAGTGTAACTCTACTTTTGGCAGTGTTTTGAATGCCCCCGTATTACAATTACAGTAATATATATAAGTCAAAAGCTTCTGTTTGACTCGGCGTTGTCCAGGAGCAATAAAAGTAAGATTACAGTATTACATTTAAAACATATAGCTCCGGGAAATGAATAACATTATTATGATTTTTTAACACATTAAAAGTAAGATTACAGTATTACATTTAAAACAGAGAGCTCCGGGAAATGAATAACATTATTATGATTTTTTAACACATTAAAAGTAAGATTACAGTATTACATTTAAAACAGATAGCTCGGGGAAATGAATAACATTATTATGATTTTTTAACACATAAAAAGTAAGATTACAGTATTACATTTAAAACAGATAGCTCCGGGAAATGAATAACATTATTATGATTTTTTAACACATAAAAAGTAAGATTACAATATTACATTTAAAACATATAGCTCCGGGAAATGAATAAAATTATTATAATTATTTAACACATTAAAAGTAAGATTACAGTATTACATTTAAAACAGAGAGCTCCGGGAAATGAATAACATTATTATGATTTTTTAACACATTAAAAGTAAGATTACTGTATTACATTTAAAACATATAGCTCCGGGAAATGAATAACATTATTATGATTTTTTAACACATTAAACGTAAGATTACAGTATTACATTTAAAACAGAGAGCTCCGGGAAATGAATAACATTATTATGATGTTTTAACACATATAAAGTAAGATTACAGTATTACATTTAAAACATATAGCTCCGGGAAATGAATAACATTATTATGATTTTTTAACACATTAAACGTAAGATTACAGTATTACATTTAAAACAGAGAGCTCCGGGAAATGAATAACATTATCATAATTATTTAACACATTAAAAGGAATGAGATGGGCGGAGGGGAAAGAGATGATTGAGGGAGGGGGGAAATAATTCGGACGAGAGAAAGAGAGATATTTAGAGAGACGACAAGAGAGAGGAAGAGAGATTGAAGATTTTATATAAAGATGTTACAAACACTATTTAATTTCCTCTACTTTTTTCTATCGCCCCGGGCAATGCCGGGTAGCCCTGCTAGTCGCACATAAGAAATGAATATAAACACTAGCTAGATTACAGGGTTCATATTATTGGGAGAGCCGCGCTGCTTTGTATGCTAACTGGAAGAAGTAAAAAAAAAGGTGTGTGGTGAAGGTACGCTTCTTCTCTTGTGAAATCTAACACCTGTTTAGTTCCCTTGACGGTTAATACAAACACATTTTTAAAGTAACTAAAAGTAGTAAAGTAACCTCTTGTCTGGTTTGTACCCGCTACTAGTGTACCAAGAGTACACCGGGTTGATCGAAAAAGGCAGACTAGTGAATAGTGAATAGGAACGATAACGAAGATAGTGATAAGATGTAGGTGATAGGTGTGAATATACGTCACGTTCGGGATGCGACTGCGATTGTTTTGATAATTGCAAGGTCAAGACTAAAATCTTAATTGCGAACATTCTACTGTTTCCTTTTTTTTAAAAATATACCGACTTTTTAAACACACTTGCAAAATTACGTCACCGATCGAGAAAGAGTCTCTTACAGGAGATCGTGCACTATTGCCCTGAGAGATGCATTAGCCAATTTACAACAGCGAATTCGTAGAATACAACCATTACTACAATGTGAAGCGATGTAGTAGCATGATGCATCAGGGGCGCGTCACGAATCAAAGCGGTAGAATACATACTCACACCGGTGAAATATGCTATTATGTCGCCACGATTTTCGCCACGCGGTGACTATCAATATAACTTTAACTGTGTTGACTTATTTACATACTTGAAAACAAAGTCCTTGGACTTATCACGGTCTTGAGGCAATCTTTACGCTGTTAGGGGCGGTATACAAGTCTCAACGCTTATTTTGTAATCCTATGTTTATATAGGGTGGGCAAAAATAAGGGTCCTATTTTTAAAAAATCATAACTTTTTTATTTATTGATTTTTTTTTTTTAGAATAAGTAAAGGACCCCTTCCGAAGCAAGCATGAGCCGTATTAGCCCTAAGGAAAGTACCCTCATTTAGAAAACATTATTTTTGCTTAAAAAACTCAAAACAGTGTAAAAAACAATACTTTAGTTTTTGTAAGTTTTAAGAAGTGTTTTTCGGCTAAAATTTGTTTTGTTTATTTCAAAAAATCTCGGAAGGGTCAGTCTACATACACATAAAGTTTGGTGATTTTAACTTTTATTTTGTGGAAGTTATTCAAATTCAAGTTATTCACATTTAAAGATAGGACCCTTATTTTGGCCCACCCTGTAGTAGTCGTTAACTTTATTTTACTTTTCTTATATAATTTTTTTTAATAGCTGGAGTCTGGTAGCCGGAAAGCATGTCTGAATCACGTTCATCTTTATATCTGAATTACGTTGTTGATGGATCTTTTAATATTAAGCATCTTTCTTATATCAGTATTTATTCGTCTATCGCGCAAAATGACTTCAAGGATGGTTCTTAAATATTTGACTTGATTTGACTTGGTCCCTTAACCCCCTCCTGGGTCGTAGGGGCGCTGCACCAATGAACTCCACACCAGCTGTCTCCACTTCTGACGGTCATGGGCAATGGACTGGGTTGTAGCGAAGTTGTAGCCCGTCCACTCTTTGATGTTGTCCGTCCATCTTTTGTGTTGTCTACCTCTCCTTCTCTTGCCTTGCACTGCTCCCTGCAGGATGGTTTTAGAGAGACCACTGCCCCTTGTCACGTGACCATACCATCCAAGCTTTCTTTTTCTTAAATATTTAATTTCATATAAATTTAGATTCATCTTATGATCTTCCAGTATAGTTCATGTATTAATTGCGTATACAGCAATGAATTGTAAAGTCTTAACTTCAAGGATGTGATTATGTCCTCCTGCTCCATGCCTTTTCTTTTAGACGTACAAATGCAGAAGTTGATATTCCTTTTCTTTTAGACATACACATTTTGATATTCTTTTTTTTTGCTAAATTACCAAGGCTGCCGCAAAGAAGGTTGGCTCCCTCTACGATGCTAGTAAACTCCTCACACCTGGCATCATCCTGTATCTCTACAAACCCACCATCCGCCCATGCATGGAGTATTGTTGTCAAATCTGGGCTCGTGCATCATCTACTACTCTCTCACTCCTTGACAAGGTCCAAAACAGAGTCGCCAACCTAATAGGTCCCTCACTGTAAGGCAAGCTCCAGTCCCTGTCCCATCGCCGCAATGTAGCATCCTTGTGCTTGTTTTACAAATACTTCAATGGATTATGCTCCGATGAACTGGCTACTCTGGTGCCCCCTCGACGTAAATTCACTAGACCAACTCGACAATCAACTAAATCTCATTCATTCACTGTGGAGGTCCCCAGATGCCGGAGAGCCTTCTACTCAAATAGCTTCTTTCCTCGTGCTGCTGGCCTCTGGATCTCCCTCCCTGACCCCTGTTTCCCCGACAGTACTGACATGCAGAAATTTAAAACTAATGATAACTAACATCTCGCTGCGCAGATCCCAATTTAGGTTGACCCTCCCCAACCTTCTCCCCTTTTCTTTTTTCTCAGTATCCCCTTTACGTCTACAGTGGCGACCTGCCTTGTTTGGGGTGAACTATGTTAAAAAAAAGTATACGGATATTAGTTTTGTTTATTATAATTAGATATGATAATTTATAATTATAATTAATTATTGATTGAAGTAATGAATTTTGAAAAATAGAGATCTACAGGGTGTTGCCTGAAAATGTACAAACATGGTTTCAATTCTGTCATTTGAAACTGGCGAGTTCAGAGGTCAGCTTGCTTTATATAACTTATAATACTAAGACTCCACAAAATTATTGCACCCATTTTGATCAAAATGAAATATACTTATCCAGTGGATTAATTATTATTTTACTCATAAAACAATTAAGAACAATCGAGTATTGTTTAGTATCTATTAAAAGTGAAAGAAATTCTTGACTTTATTATTTATTATATGTTCTTACGATTAAGCAACCTCTTCTTTGCCCAGAAAATTTCATTTGCATACGTAGTTATTTTTTCTTAATTATTATCAGTTATTATTAAGATTATGATTAAGCGTCCATTTTATTGTTCATAAAAATAAAATTGCATACGCGATCATTGAAATTAGGCGGACATACGTACGTTCACTTTTTTATCATTATTTATAAAGATTAGAATGAGAATAGTAATAAGAGGTACAGGGCTTGGAGCAAATGTGCAGGTTGGTTTTAATTAATTTCTTGCAACACCGGAAGTACTTGCTAGATTAAAGTAAGTTAAAGTAAAAACTTTTTTTTTCAAGTTGCGTTCGCGTACAGAAGAGGACACACTGTTTAGACGCATGCTTCAGCGCTAGCATAGAAATAATCGGCGCAAACTTTAAATCGCGTGGTTTTAACTCTGGGTCACCTCTCTTAGTTAATTAATTAAAAAAGGAATATTTATTCTATATGTTAGATTACTACCGCGAGGCAGCAGTTAATTCTGAAAGTTTTTTTTTCGGTTTTTTTTTTTCTAATCTTTCAATCTTGATGTTTGCGTTTTATTTTCTTCTCACTTCTTACTCGGTAAGGGTGGTGTTACTCCTGAGACTTTTGTTTCTACCCTGCAGGTCAGCCATCGTCCCACCGTAACCTAGTCACCCTCACGCCACCAGCCACCAGCCACACTAAACCGCTCAGCGCATTCTGTCCTTGATCTTGATCCCGCCATCGACTGTCAGGGTCAAGAATAAAGAAGACAGTTTCGGGATATATGATGGATAATTATGCAACCCAGCCTGGGACACATGCCTCAGGAGGAGCAGGAGCGCAGGAAACAACTGTCTACAATCCTATCCCCACACACAATCCTCACACAACCACTAATAATAATAATAATACTAATAATAATAACAACAACAATAACAACAACAATAATAATAATAATAATGACGATCAATATATCAACAGCCAAAAAACGAATGTCACACAAAGTGAACCCTTTTGTCATTGTGAGCTTGTGCGGCCTGGCCTTTCTTGATCTTGAACCAGTCAAGAGACAAACAATTTTACCCCTTCCTATTCGTTTCGGCAAGTGTCATCTACAAGCCTCCCCCCGTGCACCAGACCAACCACCATTTTGCATTTGCTGCCAAACTCCATCGTCGGATACTCTAAGAGATTGGGTAAAAGGTTCTCAGATGAGGCACTCAAGTGATAAAGTCAGCAGGTCAGACTCAAGGGTCGGTAAACTGCGAATCAAGTCTTTATGAAGACTGACAGTCGTAGGGTTTCCGGGGAAGGGTGGTCACGAAGGCAAGATATTGGTCACACACACACAAAAAAGTAAGCGGGGGGTTCATGTTCTAGTCAGCTCTATGATCTAGATTCCCAACCTTCTGGTAACGGAGGGTATTTCTTGTAAGCGAAAATAAGGTATAGACTAATCTGATGTTGACAGAAAAATCTAGCTATGGAGGTGGGTCACAGAGGTGGTGTTAAGGCCATGCGCATGAGACATAGAGATAAACAGAAGAAATAAGATTAGTTCAGTGGTGGTCGTGGCCGGTGTACGGGAGGGATGCGGCACCAACCTCGGAGAGACACTTTAACCTGATGAAGCAAGTGTCCTCCGAAAGGAAAAATGTCATCTTGGATGCGCCCAGGTGATCTGTTAATTTCCCCCCCCCCACCCCCCGACCCACCACAAGAAAACCCAGTTTGCAATATAATTTAATTTATTTTCACCGTTGGGTTGAAGTAGTGCAGCCCACCAAGGCCTTTCACTGCCATCCGTTCACTTCTCGACACTTTACGTTTCAATTGTCATCTTACGGGGATGATGATGATGATGATGATGATGATGATGATGATGATGATGATGATGATGATGATGATGATGATGATGATGATGATGAAGAAAAAGAAGAAGAAGAAGAAGAAGAAGGAGGAGGAGAAGGAGAAAAAGAAGGAGAAGAAGGAGAAAAAGAGAAAAAAGATGATGATGATGATGATGATGATGATGATGCTGCTGCTGCTGATGATGATGATGATCATGATGATGATGATGATGAAGAAGAAGAAGAAGAAGGAGAAAAAGAAGGAGAAGAAGGAGAAAAAGAGCAGAAAGAGGAAACAGAAGAAGAAAGGGTGGAGGGAAGAAGAAAAAGAGGAGGGAACAGAAGAACGTGGACATGTAAAAGTAGGAGAACCTGATGAAGAAGAAAAAAGAATAATAATAACAATTTTAAAAACAATATGGGAGTGCAAGAAGAAGAAGAAGAAGAAGAAGAAGAAGAAGAAGAAGAAGAAGAAGAAGAAGAAGAAGAAGAAAAAATAATAATAACAATTTTAAAAACAAAATGGGATTGCAACAGCCTCGGCTGATACTGCACCAAAATAGCCATGAACGGCCATGAAGGATGAAAAGACTGAGTATCTAACTCTTATATAGGTATCTCCGTGGCCATTTGCCTAGCATATTGTCTGGGAGCAAAGTGTAGTATTTGTAGTAGACTTCATCTTTTGTTTTGTTTTGATTTAAAAAAATATATATTTTCCAAACATCCGGTAGCCGCTTGCGAATTTTTATTCCGAGAAAAAAACAAAATGTTGGAAACAACCACTCTAACCTAACGTTTGATCACAGGTTATTTTACCTCCGCAAACACTTCTTTTTTTAATGCGTGAACTTTTGTTTTCTTGCATGACGAGCGCCGTTGTTTTAATGGAAAAGGGTCACAGATGACTCCAGAACGGAAGTCAGCGAAACCACGTGATTTTGGGGCGGATATTATTCTTGTGTCTGAACTGACGAGACTTTAAGCAAGAAAAAACGTTTTCGGAGTGCAGTCCCAAATGGGGAGCGGGTGTGCACAATGTCACTAAATATAGCGGAGCAAGCTATCCGTCTGTCTATCTGTCTATATTTCCCCCCCTCTCTCTCTCTCACACGCTTGTATACAAGTAACGTGTCCCTCTGATGTCTTTTCTGGCTGTTTTTATTTTTGCGATGAACTATTATTAAAAAAAACTAAACGTCGATGTTCGAGTGACTGTATCGACAGAAAAGCAGGAACCTAGGTTCCAGATGGGTATATAATTGTTTATACACGCGTCGCTAGGTGTGGACGTAACATTTGTTGTCAATTTACATCGATTTAATTCACGACAGCACCTCGGGAACGAAACAGCACAACATCGGCGTAAAATGAGAAGCGTCGTTAATAGGTTTCCATTTTCTACCGGTTTGATTTACGATCGCACTGAAACGAATGCAACGGGAAAAGAGACTTGAATGCATTTATAGACACCGAAGAATTAATTCAACAAGAAATGGTCTTCTTGTCAACGTGCTTCTGATGGATGATAGACACTAAAAATGGCATTATTGATTCGGCAGAAGTGTATTTCATTTTATATTTTTTTTTTGGTAAGAAATTATTTTTGTATTCTTATCTCACAGATTCTTAGCTTTTGGGCCGACTAAAAATAAGTGATTTTTTTTTTAGTTCCACGCAACATAATTTGGATTATTTGGATTATGCGGATTATTTGGATTATTCGGATTATTTGGATTATTCGTATTATTGGGATTATTTGGGTTATTTGGGTTATTTGGATTATTCGTATTATTTGGATTATTTGGATTATTCGTATTATTTGGATTATTTTGATTATTCGTATTATTCGTATTATTTGGATTATTTTGATCATTTGGATTATTCGTATTATTTGGATTATTTGGATTATTTAGATTATTCGTATTATTAGGATTATTTGGATTATTTGGATTATTCGTATTATTTGGATTATTCGTATTATTTGGATTATTCGTATTATTTGGATTATTCGTATTATTTGGATTATTCGTATTATTTGGATTATTCGTATTATTTGGATTATTTGGATTATTTGGATTATTCGGACTACGATTCTCATCTTGGGTGTTATTCTCACAAAGTTTCGGCACGACATTTCGACCGATGTAACCTCCGACCTTTTCAGGTGCATGTCCAATCCGTGTATCTGTACGAAAATTCGACCGAAACCCTTTTTTTTTATCCACGAGGGTATCTTGTTCTCGTTCCGTCAGCCATGATCGGGTAGAAGTCTTAAGTAAGTTATAATTGTATTTTTAGTATCGCTCCTACTGAGGATTGAACCTTTAATTTTCAGAAGACTGTCACGTTAAACTGATTATATCCGTTGCGCCAAAATTCCGAAAACATAACAAGATCATTTGTTTTTTAGGGGGATTTATTTCCTCTTTGAATTTTCCAAAGAAAATGGATATTATATACAAGATTGCCTGCGTGGTTAATCTATATAGATTACCATTTGCCATTCTCCGGAATCGGCATTGCGTGAGTCAAGTCTTTAGAAGTCGAAGACAACTGTATAAATTGTCGTGATAAACAGAGCAACACTCATATTACTTCGGAGTTTTCTTCTCCTAGTTTAGTTGCAGAACCAAAGCGTGAAAGTCTAGTATACTTTATTATTTAGTTCATAATTGAAGCGAGAGTATTAGTTAAATTTATGCAGCAGCCGTAATAATTTTAACCCGGTATACGGAGTTTACAATCCGCGCTTGTAAACATTACATCATACTTCCTTATTATATCGAGCGGGAAAAGACGTTGTATGCAAAGCAAACGGAACCTTAATTGAGTGTTCAAACCCAGCGACCGAGGGTATAGCTTTACCTACACACCCTGATGAGTCTTATAAAGACGAATCATATATGTATGTGGATAAATGAATTAATAAATATTTATTATATATATATTTTTATAAAATAATTCAATTGCTTCTTTCAAATAGAAAGTACTTTGTAGAGGAAATATGAAAATCTTCTGACTTAAAAAAGATAAAATAGCGAAGTTCGCTCCCTTTACAAGGAACGATGGACACTCTATAAAATATTAAATACGTCTATTTCCCTTCCGTGTTGTAAAGTTATATTAGTGGAAAAAACGAACAAACACGTTGGATGGAAGTCAAACGTAATCTAAGTTAGGTGTTTGAACAGATACTGATGGTGTAGTTTTACTTAGCCCCACCGATGAGCCTTATTCAGACGAAACACATATGTATGTGGTTAAATCAAAACTAATTATAATATATATATATATATATATATATTAAAGTTGAATTCCAATGACCTAACGAACAATCAATCCAATACCATATTATTCATCTTTCTTTTGCTCATTGGAATGCATCTATATATATATATATATATATATATATATATATATATATATATATATATAATAAGGAGAATATTTTGAAAAAATATTTAGAAAAGCCTGGACGACGCATTTATTTATGTGTTTTTAAATGAATTATTTTTTTAATCTAAAAAACTTGAGCACTTTCAGTGATATACACCCTTGTCAAATATGTCGATACCATCAAGACGAAATTCAACTTGACTGCGATAAATATGTCTTAATCAAGAGGGATTAAACGAAAAGAGATGAGGAGAAAAATATGCTTATACTTTTGACAAGGGTGTATATCACCGAAAGTACTCAAGTTTTTAAGATGAATAAATAATTTATTTTAAAAAACATGAAGCAATGCGTTGTCCAAGTTATGCTAAATATTTTTTTTCAAAATTATTTCCTTATTATTGCCATTTCATCAACGCTTCCAAGTGTGACTTTTCATTATATATATATATATATATATATATATATATATATATATATATATATATATATATATATATATATATATATGAAACTTAGAATACAACTTCATTGAGCTTGCAATTTGGAATATGTTCGGATATTGCTAAAAGTATATACTTAAATATATATTTCTTTGTGAGAAGTTATTATTCCCTTGAATGCTTGTTTAGTGTGTATATAAAGGTAATTTTTAGAAGGCAATACGATGCAGAGGTGTAACGGATAGACACGAGCTGAAGTAAATTACGACATATAACAGTGATAAGAGTCTTGCAGCTTCCACCTTTTTTTAATACAGTAACATTATTTATAAATGTTATATATATATATATATATATATATATATATATATATATATATATATATATAATTACATAAACAATAGTATAGCCTTACGTCAATCAACCAACGGTTCAATGCGTATTACCGCATCTTATCAAAGGCAGAACTAAAATAAATTCAAACTCAAAAGTGAGAAATTCGGGGACTCGCTTTGGAGAAACCGCCAAACCGCAGCCAGATTTTAAGAGAGAAAGAGAGGATCTAATAAGTTTTCTGGGGTGGGGAAGCCGATCAGATTCCATTTTGGTTAACTGTAGGTCAGATCGCGAATTAAGTTTGAACTTAATCACTAGTTCCCCGTCTGATAGGCTTGAAAGCTATGTGTGGGGGGGCGCCAAATCATTAGGTCAGCAACCAACCAAAACGAGAGATCTGTGTATTTCTATTATAGAACGTTAGATGTATTTAACAACCCCAATATTTAAAATTGTCGTCCCCGTGTTTTGGATAAGTTTCGGGTATATAGATAAATAACTTTATTTTTCATTACTATTGTTAATGAGTAGCTTTCTATTTCCTTCAACCTTTACTGCTGTTATTATTACTATTATTATTATTATTATTATTATTATTATTATTATTATTATTATTATTATTATTATTATTATTATTATTATTATTTATATTTGTACTCACTAGGAGTTCTCACACAGATCATCGCCAGTGATTGCTCACCGACAACAACCAGTTGTATTTCCTGGAGTCTGAGTTACAACAAGCCTCCCCAGATTTCAAATATTTTTCATCTCTTTTCGATAACGATGCGGTATTGCAACAACCTCTTACCATTGATTTCTCGCTTGTAAGGACAATTGGTCTTCTCTAGAATTTGAGTGGCAATAAGCCTCCCCAAGACCCCAGCATTCTACGCACTTTTCCAGTGGAGGTCTGGATTGTGCCGTTCCTTCTTCGGGCTTCTCATCCTCCTCGACCCTCTACAAATATTGTGTCTGGTGTCAGCCTAGCCCGGTACCATTAAAAAAAATAGAATTTAATTTAAAAAAATATTTGTTTTTTAATTTAAAATTTTTTTTAATTTTAACATTTTTTATTATAGGAACAACAATTATTATTATTATTATCATCATCATTATTATTATTATTATTATTATTATTATTATTATTATTATTATTATTATTATTATTATTATTATTATTATTATTATTATTATGATTATTATTAATATTATTATTATTATTATTATTATTATTATTATTATTATTATTATTATCATCATCATCATTATTATTATTATTATTATTATTATTATTATTATTATTATTATTATTTATTATTATTATTATTTATTCTTTTTTCTATTATCATAATACACATTGCAGTTGTTATTCCTATTATTACCGTTATTATTGTTATAAGTACTATTGTAAGATAATGAAGAGTGGCAAAAATGAATCGTGGACGAGTCCATAGTGGGTGGAACATCGAGAAAGAAAAAAAAAGCGACTTGATAACTGTTAAAAATGAGAAGGTTCCGCAGTGCAAGGAGACTTGAAAGACGGCGGTTTCAAAACGCGAAAAGCCGAAACGCTTGGTGATCGGAGTATCGAAGTACCGGAAGAATGGGAGTTTGCCGATGTTTATGGCTCCGATGAATTTTATTGGCTATGGTACCTAAGCCCGTCTTGCTGTTAGGCTTTCGTGTCCGCTGACTAAAAATGCGGCTGATAAGCAAGTTGGTACCGTGAAGGAATCCCCTAACTTGTACTCCATCAAAGTGCTTGTGGAACAATTGCTTCAGTTTACGCTCAGATAGACAATGCAGAGCAAATTGCTTTCCAATCGGATGTATATATGAACGAGTTTCTATCGGAAACCAAGTATGTGACTTCAGCAAGAAAAAGACTTTCATGAAACAAAAGTATTTCAAAAGATTGTTATGTATGTGTGCGTAAACTATCCGGCGATGGCAAATAAAGAAAACCAAAATTTTTCCATATACGTTCTTTTCTTTTGTCATTCTTGTTGGATCTTACCGGGTACCCTGAAAGAACGGGTAACGAAACACTATTATTATTGCCACTATTATTATTACTATAGCTATTGCAGCTATTATTAAAGAAAAATGAACATTGTTTATATGTTTATCAAAGTTTTATATTTATTGTTGCTTGCGCAAGATGTCTGATTTGAAGAAAAAGCATAAAAGTTAAGATTTTAAATACGTGGTGCAACTATGACGTGGAAAGAATGTTTTCATTCCTTTTTTAAAAAAGCACAGACAGGTAAAGGGAAGTATATAAAAAATAAAATTAAAAAAAATATATTTAAAAAAGCCAGAATAAGGATAGCAGTTCAGAACGTGTAAAAAATGTAAATCCTATTCAGGAAGAATCGAGTTTTCTGCCAACTTTTGTATGATTGATGATATTTCTTTTGATATGTTCTGTTTGTGATTTTTATTTTTATTTACTTTATGTAAAAAAGTATTTACATTTTTTTCGGATTTTTATTTTCTCTGTTTACCAACTGCAAAAATAAGTGATTTTTTTTGTTTTGTTTCCGGTTCTTATAATTCATTCGTATTTTTAAATCTTTTTATCTGAACCTTTGTACATCCGGAAGACGTTTACACTAGGAATCATTTTACCATCTCTTTCTCAGCCATCTCGTATATTTCTTCATCTTTAAAAAAAAAAATCTTTTCTCTCATTTCCCCCTCGCATCCAATTTCATCCATTCCCATCCGCCCTGACAATAGTGTTATTTGCTTAACATTTTATCTGTTTTTTCCCCCTAAATGTTTCTTTTTTATAGTTTTCATCGATGCATGCTTCTCCATCTCATTGTTTTATCCTTTTCCGTAAACTCTTCCTTTTATCCGATCTCTCATCCCAACATTCATCAACGGATCACGTTTATTCCCTATTTGACTTTAGAAAATTGAAAAAAAAATGGCGACTCATCCCAAAAGTAAAGTCCGAAATCTGATAACGAAAAAAATGGATGATATATCGACCCTTCTGTAATGACTAAACCGTTTCATACGATGATGTATCGTTCCGAAATACAGGGTGTCCCCGAAAAAATGACATTTTATACGTCAATAAGGTTTACTATTCTTATTCAAATAACCTGACATTCTCACAGAATATATGGAAAATAATCAACATTTTATATTCAATGTTTTATTTTTGTTTTATTTCAGGTTGAGCCATGTCATTCATTTTCGAATAGAAGCCATTTATCGATTTGGAATATGCTCTCGACTCAAGACTGGCGTCACTGCTAAATTATTAAAAACTTCACCAACTGGCAAAGCTATTTGGACTTGTGCCAAAAGTTTCAAGAGGGAGCAGTAGATAGTGGGGGGCGCATAGAATATTAGGACTCCCTGGAATGGGGCAGGAGTAGAAAGAAAGTCGGAACTGACGTCATGACGGTGGGAGGCTTTTTCGATCTCTTTTGTTCCTGACTGACGAACAAAGCGAATGTGAGGAAATGCCGACCCGCTGACTGCTTGTAGGCTGGGGAGGCCGACACACCGTGTGGTCTAAATTGCCTGACAAAACATCTTTCTGATTGTTTCATTCTTTCTGTCACGTGCAAAACTACTAAATCTTTGACTTTTGTTTTATGCCAAATATAGACGTTGAAATAACTCAACAAAAGACACCGTCTAGTTTTTGTGTCAACTCCAAGTTTAACAGCGTGAGCGTGAGCGTTAACCACAACGACGAACACAAGATGCACAAGACAGCAAGACGAAACTCGGATGCACCCAGCCCAACGAGGTAAACGAGAATTTAACAGAAGGATTTATACTGTATTTATGGAAATCGCTCAGGACTAGGCATGAAGTCACTTGCTGTAAGGAGCTAATAAGAACGAAATATGATTTTGCCTTTGTTTTGAAAAAAAAACAGGGTTTTAGGTAGAAGGTAAACAGTCAGCAGGAAAGGTGTTCTATAAACCTTCAGTTCTTGAAAAGAAGCCACTGAGGTATCAAAACAGCGAATTGGTGGACACCACTAAACCAACGAGTCAAACGAGCATAGCATCAAATAGATCACAGAATTCTGAAGAACACATACTATAATAGTATTTATAGGAAAGACTGTGACTAGCAACATGACGTATGTGAGAGTAAAGGGTGGTTAAAGAAGACGAAATGGTGGGGGGGGAGTCAGATTACAGATACGTTTCTGCACCTGATCAAGAACCACTCAAATGAGGCAGAGGTTCACCAGCTACAATATTACAACAGTACTCCATACATTGGGTGATAGTAGATCTGTAGAGATAAACAATGATCTAAGGTGTTTGGAGCGATAGAGAGAACCGACTTTACGAGAAGTTATTTAGGCCGGTGAATTCCCTCGGACAACCTCCATCATTATCTACAGATGGAGATTTTACAAACCTTGGGAACTCACCAGACCTTAGGCATAGCGCCCGAACTCCAAGAAAGATTTGATGTGAGAGAAATACTAAGAGGTTTCAAGAGCAGAGGCATCCATGAAAATCTCAAGGAGGACAAAAGACACTCTTACGATGCAATGACCCGAGCTGAGTCTTGTAGACCATCATCAACATAAGAAGTGAAAAACCCTTGCGAAACCCGAAGAGGTTCGTATGGTTAACACAAGAACTTCATTTTTTTTAAAGACCTGTGTGTAATCGTCATTAAGTAGCGTCACCACTTGATGCAGTTTTGTGCAATACCCAAAGGTATATTGGGAAGATTGAGTATTACATAGGTTAGAAAAATAGAGTATTGATTTACTCCTCTCCAGGAGTTAGGCACAAGGCCAGTTTTTATCTTACTCCCACAAGTAAGATGTGACCCAAGGTCGGGTCGGGAAAGTGGGGTTTAAAAATTGCCTGGGCAGCCCCGTCGGCATTCCGCGATAGGTGCGCCTCAGGCAGTAAGCAATAAACTTACTCCTTCCCAAAGAGGGGAGGCGAAGCCTGGGAGAATGGGCCTCCTTGAACTGCACAGGACAGACCCATAGACCGGCGTAAATCAAGCCCCAAAGGCCAAGACAATTCCAGTCTATGGGGTGCAGTATCCATCGGAACAGATACTACACTTTGATCTTAGCCAAAAATCATAGAACATGAAACCACTTGATGTAAGGACCTTAACAATACCACTTGAAGGTCAAAAACAAGCCAACGATAGCTGTTAGATAGATAGAGTCCGACCCAGAAAACAGCAATGATTCCCCCTCTGTCAGACCCATCTCTCATGGAATGTGAGGATTAAAAGACAAAATACTGGAAGCGAGAGTTACGAGGCTGCCAAAAGTAAACACAAGGTTCACTTTCTACTCTCTTAAAATACTTGGTGGGGGGTAGGTAGAGACGAACGCCTTGTCTAAGTCTATTACAAGCAGTTTAGTGTTATGACCCGGAAAAAATAATGTTTAACCCTTTAATGAGACCCTGACAGGTTATACCATGTCAGAATGGACCTGAGAGTCATTAAGAGGTAACTCTATATTCGGCAAGGCCTGATTTAGGGCCTTAACGCTTGGTGATGTTTTATGGCACACCTGGTGCCACAAGAATACGGAGAAAGTACCAGTATGAATCATGGATCCGGCAAGCCAAGTTAAAATCCGGTTGAATATATTATGTTCAATTATAAAAGTATACATTTGCAAAAGGAATGAACTCTTGATTTCCGCGAATAATAAGAAAAACAGTACTCTTATAACTTACGCGTTAGATTTCCGTGACTTCGCGTCGGCAACGATCGGGCAGGTCGTTGAAGCGCTCGAGAGCTGGCAAGACGAGACGAAAACGAGGCTGAAACTGCCAAGCGCTTAATAGAAGACTTTCAAAGAAAAAATACATAGATATAAAGAAAGAAAAAAAACACGAACTAACCGTAGATGAAGAACTGTAAATAAATATATTTTTATTTTTTGGTGGGCCAAATAAACCATTGTCTATCAAATGTGTAGATGTAAATGTTTTGATTTGTTTGTGAAAATAATGTTTATTTTGTTGAGGGGGTGGGCGGTGGTTAGGGGTTAAAATGTTGTCAATGTCTTTTTTAAAATAAAACAAAGAAAGAAATGAAAATGTTATGCTTTTGAATTAGTCCTCGGGGAGATTCGACGGCCTGATACAGTTGATCATAATTCACTGTTGTAGCAATAGAACACGATTATTGTTTTTTTTTATCCAAATATTGTCGGCTGCTTGCTATAGCCTGCTTGGCGAATGAATGCTGCAACCTGATTGGTTAATACTTCGTCAGCTCTCGGGCGCTTCCTAGACCTGCCTGATCGTTGCCGACGTGAAGGCACGGAAATCTGACGCGTCAGCTATAAGAGTGCCAGAAAAAAATAGTCGATCGACTATGAAGCAATCAGATAATTAATTTCATGGTGATATACTGAATGGCTTTCATAATATTGTCGAGATGACCCCCCCCCCCCGCGCCCACTGAAAAAAATTGCCACCTATGGAATTATGTTTCTGAATTTTTTAGATTTAGATTATTCGCACTACTGGTCTCATCTAGGGTGTTATCATCACAACGTTTCGGCTGCTGTAACCTCTGGCCTTCTTCAGGTGTATCTTTTCGAACTCGGGAGTATTTCGGTCGAACTCGGGAATTAGAAAATAAGTAGTGATATATAATGATAAGTAGTAATGCGAAACACTGAAAACAAGAAAAAGGTTTCAGGCTCCCAAAATTCGTACTGGACCCTGTCCGCAAAGGACCCGTGGCGCAGTGGATATAGTACTAAATAATAATTCAGTTCTAAACGATAGTCATCCGAAGGTTGAAGGTTCAATCCTCGGTGCGGGCGATACAAAGAATTGCGGATTAGTGAAGACAACCCCCGTGGATTAAATAAAGGGTTCTGTTCAAAATTCCGCCCAGATTCCCGAGTTCCATAGACATATTCCCGAGTTCGAAAAGATACACCTGAAAAGAAAACGAATCATAACACTCAAGATGAAAACAGTAGTCCGAATAATTAAAATGATACAAACCTATGAAATTGTTAATATAATTCACAATCATTTCTGCATTCCAACCATATTCGTTGCTAGTGAATTTCACTTTGTCCAACAGGCTTCAGTTATGAATGCCCAGCGTTCAATGATAATGGGGCACTTTTGTAATTGCGGCCTCGGGTTGATTTTAAATTGGCCTCACACTTACCGGACTATAACTCCAAGAGTTCTATATGTGCGACTATCACAGCCGAACTCAGATCAGTGTCAGAGTTATTGGCTACGTCGCGCTGCAAATTTGGAGTATAATATTGAACGAAGATAAAAATAAAGACTGTTGGATATTTATGACTGAAACTTGGTGGACAAGTCATCTATAGACAAAAGAATCACACCTCTTATTGATGAGACGATCACCAAAGTGTCCCCCCATATAATTGAACGAGGATAGAACAAAGACTGTTGGATATTTATGACTGAAACTTGGTGGACAAGTCATCTATAGACAAAAGAATCACACCTCCTATTGATGAGACGCTCACCAAAGTGTCTCCCTATATAATTGAACGAGGATAGAACAAAGACTGTTGGATATTTATGACTGAAACTTGGTGGACAAGTCATCTATAGACAAAAGAATCACACCTCTTATTGATGAGACGCTCACCAAAGTGTCTCCCCATATAATTGAACGAGGATAGAACAAAGACTGTTGGATATTTATGACGGAAACATGTGAGACAAGTCAGTCATAAACTGAAGTTTATTTGCACCAAATATGATTGGATTGTAGAATCAATTGTGAATTTTATTAACGATTCCAAAGGTGACATTTTTCGGAGGTCAACCTGTACTATTGTATCATTTGTATTATTTTGACTATTCGGACTACTGTTCTCATCTTCGATGTTATTATCACAACGTTTCAGCCGATGTAACCTCCGTCCTTCTTCAGGTGGTTCTTGTCGAACACGAGAAACTTTCAGTCAAACTCTGGAATCTGTACGCAATTTCGAACGAAACCGTTCATTTAATCCACGGGGTAGCTTGTTCTCGTTCCGTCAGCCATAGAAGTCTTAAGTAATTCGTAATTGTATCCTTAGTGTCGCCCAAAACTTAGGATTGAACCTTCAACCTCCGGAAAACTGTCACTCTAAAACTGATTATTATTATTATTCTTACAAGGTTACGCCCGATGTAATATCCGACCTTCTTTAGGTGTATCTTGTCAAACTCGGGAATCTCTCTGTCAAAACTAGGAATATGTATGCAATTTCGAACGAAACCTAAATGAGGAAAGTTCCAAGTAAGGGGGGGGGGGGTCAGAATTATTGACAATTTTGCACATGGTATCCATGTGTGTTTCTAATTAAACGGTTACGAAACAAAGAATGGTTGGCATCTATGACTGAAATAGTGTCAGCACGTCAGGCATAGATCAAAGTTTATTTTTACCAAACATGGTTGGATTGTATAAAAAAAATTTTGTATTTGATTAACGATTCCATGGTCACCATTTTTGGGGTCGCCCTATACAGTACGTAAACCGTTGCAGATCGTTTAACCCACATAGAATATAGTTTAGTAACGGTTAGCAGGAAGTAATTCTCGCTTTCGTTCAGAAAGATGTCACCTTGAAATGTCTGCCAAATCTAAGTAATTGCGTGGAAGTCCATCTTCTCATGCGTAATAATAATAGTGAGACTCAATGGATTTCTACAGCAGCTTCAGTTGCTTACAAAATCTGGACTGCTACACATCAGTTGAGAATCGTTCTCAACAATCAGTCCGACGGGAACTGGACCATTTCGCTGGCCTTTTATCTGTCGGGCTACAGTATGTGTTCTTGGTGGTTATGGGAGGTAAACCCTTCAAAGCTTTGCCTTCCCTCTTTCGAGAGGAGTTTGTTTATTGTTAACTGCTTAATGTGCTCCGTCCGCGGGGAATGCCGACGGAGCTACCACGGCAATTTTTAATGGGTCAGATTGCGCCTTCTTTAAGGGCGCTGGCTTGATTTTTCCCAGATTCCAACCTTGTGTCACATCTTTCTGCAATGGGAAGGAAGGAAATGATGCTACTAGTCCCAGGCCTTTTCTATAAATACTATTATGGCATGTATTCTTCAGAATTATGGGATCTATTCCCCGCTTCTTTTGTTCCAGCTCGTTTGACTCGTTGGTCTAGTGGTCTCCATGAATTCGCTGTTTTCATACATCATTGTAATACAGCTTCCCATTCAAGTAGCTATTTTCCAAGAACTGCATGCTTATGGAACTCTCTTCCTGCTGACTGTTTTTCGTCTTATCTATATAAACGTAGTCTTTTCATGACTAAGACCAATAGGCATTTCATGTCTTTACGATAATCATATTTGTTTTTTTTTCGCTCCATACATCAAGTGTCTTCATGCCTTGTCTGGAGCAATTTCCATACAAAAAGTCGCAGCGGCACCATCATCAGTCGAAGTCGGATCAGCACAATCAGCATAAGTACGAGAACTCCCACCAGCAGCATCAGCACTATCATAAGCACCGCCGTGAATATATAAGAACAAACACCACCATCGTTATCAGTATCCTTCTTTGGGGGCGCTGCTTTGGCTCTCCCCACCTTCCGGTCTTATGCCACATCTTCCTGTGGTTCGAATCAAGTAAATATCAGCATCAGCACCACGACCAGCAGCATCACCAGCAGCATCAATACCTATGATGGCTGAGCGGCTATCCATCAATATACTGGCAAATGCCTTCGTTGCTTAACTTTACTAATACGAGGAAAACCCGTGATTCAACGCGATTTTGCTCGAACTATAATACATGTATTCAAGCAACGAAGACATTCACACACACACCCACACACATACACACACAAACACACACACAAATACACACACACATACGCGCACACGTATAACGTATATATATATATATATATATATATATATATATATTTATATATATATATATACATATATAAATACCAATACACATATATATCCACACATATATATATATGTGTGAATATATATGTATATATATATATATATATATATATATATATATATATATATATATATATATATATATATATATATATATATATATATATATATATAACTTCACTGGTCCGAGGAAAATTCGTGATTCAACGCAAGTTAGATCTAACTATAATACATGAATTTTTATATATATATATATATATATATATATATATATATATATATATATAAATATATATATACATATATATATACATATACATATATAAATATACATATATATACACACATACATATGTGTGAATATGCACACACACACACACACACATATATATATATATATATATATATATATATATATATATATATATATATATATATGTATAACTGGTCCGAGGAAAATTCCCGATTCAACGCAAGTTAGATCTAACTATGATACATCAATTTATATATATATATTCACACACACACACACACACACATATATATATATATATGTTATACGTGTCTGCGTATGTGTGTGGGGGTATGTGTGTGTGTTTGTGCGCGTACGTGTGTGTCCGTGGAGACACTGCTTCTTCAAGTGCTGCTGATCTTTCGGGGACGGACTGTGTATTCGTTCAAAAATTAATTAAGTGCAGATCTTAATTAAATTGACTCACAAAACAAGTTAATTAAAACCTTCTCCATCCTCCCACAAAGCACTTAAGGACATCGTTGACTGATTGTTGAACAGATGGTTTTGGACATTTCCTCTGACCTGAGCTCATAAACAACAACAACAACAACAACAACAACAACAACAACAACAACAACAATGGCTGCGTTGTCGATGACGAAGGACGACAACGGATTTGACTAAATATCTCCCAAACCAGTCGGAATATGTCACCTTGCTTTCCACGGGTCTTCCTTTGGTCAACTGAAAATACTCGCAGGCATTACGAGTGGAGCGGAATACATGAAATGACAATAATTATATATGTCCACAAAACCGAATGTCCACCCAACAGTTCCGAGCTGGCAATCGTAACCATTCAAAGGAATAACTGTGTAACCGCAAGAGGATTCGAATCTGTTTGAGATCATGACAATAAAAAGTAGAAGTTTAATTGAAAGAAATTAAAACAAAAACAAATAGGAAAAAGCAAAATTAAAGCAATAGAATAAAAGAAAGAATCGTCAATTTATTAATAAATTATAAAAAAAACATTTAAACACAAAAACTGGTCGAACACAGTCGAGGCCGACCCGAAGGCCGCCTTTACATTAGCTACTACACCGAGATGTAGGGGAGGGCGCCACCCTTTTCTCAGGATTACTCCACTTACCCTTGATCCTCTCCTTATAATTCTGAGTTTTTAGCAATGGGGGTTCAAGTACCATGTTTCAAGTCTTTTGGTATAACTCGACCGAAGATTGAACTCGACCCTGTTAGGAAAATCAATGTTAATTCCTGTGATTTTGACACTATTCGTCTATGCTTTGTTGTATTGTTGCTTCTGTCTTTATATATATATATATATATAAATTAGGAAAGTTCATTTTATAAAGCATCTTTTGTAAGTTAATATAAATATAGAGGCAAAAATGCCTTAAAAAACTATGTATTAGATGCGAGTAATTAAATCAAAAGAAAATAAAAATATTTCGAAACATTTAATAAAATATTTCAAAATACCTTCCGTTTTTTTTTCTTCATCTTGATTTTTTTTTTTTTTTTTTTTTTTAAATATTTTATTAAATGTTTCGAAATATTTT
This sequence comes from Sepiola atlantica, assembly GCA_963556195.1. Taxonomy (NCBI): domain Eukaryota; kingdom Metazoa; phylum Mollusca; class Cephalopoda; order Sepiida; family Sepiolidae; genus Sepiola; species Sepiola atlantica. The sequence goes on along the minus strand of OY744548.1, from coordinate 14,418,919 downwards.
TATTTTTCTTTTGATTTAGTTACTCGCATCTAATACATGGTTTTTGAAGGCATTTTTGCCTCTCTCTCTCTCTCTCTCTCTCTCTCTATATATATATATATATATATATATATATATATATATATATATATATATATATATATATATATGATGCTTGTTCACATTTGTTTTAAAGGCCGGCAGCGCGATGAAATAAACTATTGGAGTAGAAGGCTCTCCGGCATCTGGAGACCTCCACAGTGAATATATGGGATTTAGCTGATTGTCGTGTTGGTCACCAGAACAGGAAGTTCATTGAAGCACATTCCATTAAAGTACTTGTAAAACTAGCACAAGTATACAACATTGCGGCGACGGGACAGGGGCTGGAAATTGGTGGAGAGTGAGAGACCTATTAGATTAGATACGCTTTTTTGGACTTGGTCTAAGAAAGAGACACTGATGAATGGTGCCCCAGCCAAGATTTGACAACAATACTCCATGCATGAACAGATAGTGGTTTTCAAGAGATATATGATACTGTGAGGTGTTAGGGGTGTTAAGCACGGTAGAGGGAGCTCACTTTATTTGCAGCAGTTTTGGCAATGTCTTCTATTAATGTGTTCCAATTCATATTACCTGTGAATGTTAGGCTGATGATTTTTCAAGTTGGACTCTAAGGTAGGGTGTTATTTGCAATGTCAATCGATGGTTGAAGAGGTGTCTTGTAGTTGTTGAAGGAAAGGAGCTTCGTCTTCGCAACATTAAATGTTACCATCCATTTATAAGCCCATTCAACCTTTCTTAGGATTTAGCAATAGCCTCGGATATGTGCGCGTCCGCTTAGCGCACATAACGAGAGTAGATCGTGGTGTCGTCAGCAAATATACCCATCTCAGACACAATGTAATCGGGAAGGTCGTTTATGAAGCTCAGGACCAATAACGGTCCAAGGATTGATCCCTGGTGTACACCTGCATTTATGTCATGTTGTTTGGATGACCAGCCATCGAGGACAATCTGGATCTTTCTGTTGGATAAGAAGGATCTGATTATATCAAATATTCGTCCGGTAATACCATACGAATTTATTTTTAGGAGAAGACATCTATGCCAGACCTTGTTAAATTCATTGGATATATCAAGTAGACCGTGCTTGTCTAAATCCATATTGATGGTCAGGAAGAAGTTGATCATTAACGAGGTGACGGACTGTCGTTTGATTGATTACGGATTCAATGATTCTAGCAAAGAACGGGATTAGACTGATGGGTGATAATTCTGAGGGTCAGTTGTATCTCCAGAATTCTTGAAGACTTGTACCACAGAGGCAATTTATCAGCTATCAGAGAGGGAGGCGACGGTGGTTAAGTGGATATCGAAGACCTGGGTGTTCCAAGTTCGAATCAAGTCGGTTCCACAGTACCACGTTCACTTAGGGATGTTTGCAACCTCTTCGTGGTCCTTCCCGTAAGTACCCGATGTCTTTCCAGAAATATTTCTAACTAGAAAAACATCGGGGAAACTAATTCCAACACGAAAATTATCTGATTCAGATGAATGAAGAAGAACCTATCAGTGAAGCAAGAATCGACAAGGCATTTGTTGTAGAGTTTTGAGAGGACAGAGGACAGTTCAGTCGAACATTTATTTATTACTATTACTGGTATACAATCAGGCCTACATGCTTTGGAGGTGTCACGGTATTTTATGATGTTCCGGACATAAGATGGGGTGATGGTCTGGTCATCAAGTTTGGCTTCAGTCAGCAATGGGGAATTTAGGAGAGAGAGTGGTTTGCGGAGTGCAAATTTGAACTTAAGGCGAAACGCTGGTAAAGTAGTTCAGCCTTATCAGTTACCGTGCAAACAAAACCATTGTAGTTGGATAGTGGTGTAATTGTTGATTGCCCATTATTTACTACACTATTTAAGATTTTCCAGACATCGCGAGTACCTAGTTTCTGTGATTCAATGCATTTTCTGATCATCACTCTATACCTTCTGTCTTCTTCATCTTTTACTGTCTTACAATGATTTCTTGACGTTATAAATGTCTGTCTAGTTTTAGTAGTAAACCCTGAAAATACACGTTGCTGAAGTATGCGTGCGACTTATCTGATGTTTCATTTTACTTCAGTCGAAGTTCTCAGAAATCAACGGACCCGTTTTCCTGAGTTCTAAATCATAATCTCTGTATGAGATACATAGATACTCGAGTATTCTATTAAAGTTCTTCTTTACCAGAGAAGAAAATGACTGTTCTTAATTTCTTTGCTAACGTTGTGTTGGTAAAGAAATTAAGAACATTCATTTTCTTCTACGCAATTTACCAGTTTTTTGGCCTTTTGGCTAAGATCAAAGTGTAGTATCTGTTCCGATGGATACTGCACCCCATAGACTGGTATTGTCTTGGCCTTCGGGGCTTGATTTATGCCGGTCTATGGGTCTGTCCTGTGCAGTTCTAGGAGGTCCATCCTCCCAGGCTTCGCCTCCCCTCTTTGGGAAGGAGTAAGTTTATTGCTTACTGCCTGAGGCGCACCTACCGGGGAATGCTGACGGGGCTGCCCAGGCAATTTTTAAACCCCACTTTCCCGACCCGACCTTGGGTCACATCTTACTTGTGGGAGTAAGATAAAAACTGGCCTTGTGCCTAACTCATGGAGAGGAGTAAATCAATACCCAATTTACCAGTTTACTATGTTGTTGTATATCTTTCTTGTCATCCAGTCTGGTGGAATATCCAGCTTAATGTTGTTACTATAGGCAACATTACTTAGAGAAGGTGCACTATTTCTCGTATTAGCCAGTGATGAGTAGCAATACCGAGGGGATCTTATATGTGCAACGAATACTATGCTATTTTGAATATTTGGTCAGGGTTTACATGTAGGGTGAATTACCCCTATGTCAGGTTGTCCTGACAAACCCTTGTACAGAGAGACCGAATACACTTATAGGTTGGTGTCTAGTAGGTAATTCAAACTCTTACAAGACTGTATATGATTGCGTATGCGATAGCAAGGGAATAGTCGATGGGTATACGTCAGTACGCGTGCGTGTTAACGCAGAACCCATAAAAATTACTGGCTGTAATTCTTTTCCGTTTTTTGACATTAACATTCTATTTATTGTATCACTTCCTGTTCCCTAAATAATTTAATGTAAACACATCTTTAAGAAATTGCCTGTGTGTACCTTATAAACTCGGGTTATCTTTGCTCAACTAAACAAAACAAACCATCGCCATCTTCAAGACATTTGGCTCTCACACTGACGAACGTTTCTGATAGTTGTACTATCATCCGCTCTGACGTGTTCTTTATCCTTACTTGCTAAAAACTCCCTTTTCCCTATCATTTGTTTGTTTGTTTTAAGGGACCAAAATAATAATTCATTTTTTAAAAGCTTCAACGTGTCCCACAAGTGTCACACACATTCAGATGATTAAGCGTTTATATCTTCAGTGAAAAGATATGGCTAAAAAAAAACGAAACGAACGAAATACTCACCTGCCAACCTCCGAAGTGAAAACTTCGTGTTTTGTGCTTCTGTTATATAGAAAATCAAATCTTTTTTAGGGTTAGGGTTAGGGTTAGGGTTAGGGTGGGAGTGTTGTGTGTGAACATCCGTCACTTGAAGTGTTGGTAGAGAAGCAAATTACTAGGTCCGGGTCCCATGAATACAACATGCAATACAGAAAAGAGACCAGCTTGACTATATACTCAAACTCTCTCCCTGGTGTAAGATAAGTGTAGGTCTAGCCACACTGAAAAGATGTGATACAGTAAAGTGGCAGTCAATGTTTATATAAAGTCATTGTAGATATCATTTACAAGCGCACATCCCGTGGCTCAGATCTGCAGACTATCAAATAGATGGTTGAAGATTAGATCCTTTGCTTAAGATCGGTGATAGTCTAGCCGCACTGAAGTGATGTGATACAGCGAAACATTCTGTTAGTGCCTATATATATATATATATATATATATATATATATATATATATATATATATATATATATATATATATATATGAATGAGAAAAGAAGGATTAGAGTAATCCGACGTAATGGGAAATGAAAAAGGAAAAACCAGGAGATATTTTTTATATATTCTTCAACGTTTCGTCTTTATTGTAAGATATCCTTAGGATGATAATTAAAATTATCATGCAAGTACATCGAAATATTGGGTTGACATGATGGATTGCTGAGGAAAAGTCGTAGCCGTGGCTACTAAGAGCGCTGGACCAGGTTCCTGGCTGCTACTGACTAACTTCTCGCAGCCCTGACCCTAGTCCAGCGCTCTTAGTAGTCACGGCTACTACTTTTCCTCATCAACCCATCATGTCAACCCAATATTTCGATGTACTTGCATGACATATTTCTTAAAATTATGATCCTGAGAAAGTCTTACAATAAAGATGAAACGTTGATGAATATATAAAAAATATCTCTTGGTTTTTCCTTTTCCATTTCCCATATATATATATATATATATATATATATATATAAGCACTAACAGACTGTTTCGCTGTATCACATATATATGAAAATTGAACATGCTTGAGTATATGTATATATCGAATTCACAACTATAAAAAGTATTTTCCGATTATAAATTTAAATTTATCCGCTTGCTATTTCAACTTTTATTGATATTTGTCTTTGTTATTGTTTCCTAATGAGTTTTTGAAACCTTAGCTCCGTAAGGTAAATTAATAATGGCTACTTGACTTGAATTTGTGTCATCTCGGAAGAGGGTGTGTGTGCTCGTGTGAGTGTTGACTGCTTTCTGTTTTTTCCTATGAACTTTTTGTAGAACATTTTATTAAATGTCTTTTTATTGAGGTGTCTGAAGAGTAGCGTGTAATTGCGTTTGATCTTAACATATTGCACGCTGCGAAATGATTGTAAAACCCTCTTCAATTCTCGTATTACATAGAATAAATAATATGAGAGAAAGACAGAAGGTTTGTAATAGGAATTTAAATAATCACTATCACTTGACGGTAAAATAACGGCGATCAAAAATGCTGTTAGCGTCGTTCAATTTGTTTAGTGGTCTCCCACTATTGTTTTACAATTATTTGAACGCAAGTTGCTATTTGGCCTATGACTTTGGGAATTCAAGGTTCGCTTATTGGGCCGGGAGAACAGCGTTCAATCTTTGGTGAAGTCATACCAAATACTTAAATAATGGTTCTTGATGCCCCCTTGCTAAACAGCAATACAAGGTGAGGATCAAAGGTAAGTAGAGTAATCTTGGTGTTGTAGTTAAGTGGCAGGAGCCTTAGGGTCGCCTTCGACTATGGTCGACCACTTGACATTTTTATGAAGATTGGTACGTATGATGTGAAGATTTTGGGGGTGTTAATTCAATGCGTACATATATATAATAAGAGAAAATGATGATAAAACAAAAGTAAACTTATATACTTTATAAGTGTATTATATTTGAATAGTACGAAAACCAATTATTTAACAAGAATTGGTCTACATCAGGGGCGGGTAACCTCCGGCCCGCGGAACACATCCGGCTTGCGGAACACATCCGGCCCGCGAAGGCTTAGCGTCCGGCCCGCCAACCTGTTATGCTTGATTATTGCAATCTGGCCCGCGGACCTCCCAGTAAAACTCATATCATTTTGTGACATAGACGGTAAAGTAGGTTTCAATTACGATTTACAGTGGGATAAAAATGTATAAATATCAGCGAGCGATGATGCATGTATATTTCATTTTTCTTTAACTATTAATTTCAAATACTTGGCTTGAGATAAAAATCGAAAAGGAGAAAGAGAGAGGCAAAGAGGAAACGAGAGACGAGGAAATGGCATGAATCAGAGAACATTATTTTTTATGATTCCAAAATGGCTCTCCGTCGGCGCCTTTTATGACATCACATATAGAAGTCTCTTGAGAAAAAATATCAGATTTGTAGAGTGTTCAATGCAATTTTTGTACAATTTATTCATGTAAACAAAATATAGTAATTCTGAGATTTCGTTTTTCACTCCGGCCCGCGATCTCCTTCCAAAAGTCTCATCTGGCCCTCACTCTGAAAATGTTGACCGCCCCTGCTCTACATTACTAATTTGAAAAAGTTTTTTGAAAAATTGAATAAAATTGGAAAAAAAAAACACATTTTAAAAACTTTTTAAAATTGATAATGTAAAACAATGTTTGTGCATTCAATTTTTTTTATACTTCTGAAGAAATGACTCCTTATTTTTGTCCAAAAGTTATAAATTAAAGAAAAGTACGTTATTCTTAAGCCTCTGCTCAGTCTCAATATACAATGCATTCCCTTGTAAGCGTGTCTGCACAGGGAGACTATTGTGAAACAAGTGTTGTACAATCACTAACCGCACATCTCTTAAACCGGCATTTCTTGAGTAAAGAAGTCAAAGATGACTGCAAACAATATCAGAAAAAACGCAGAAAGTCCCCCCACCACCACATACGGCACCTGGTATTCCAAAATAGTCACCCGTTTCGTAATAACCAGGGTCCACGTTGCTTAACTTAAGAAAACACGTTAATATATTGTCAACAACATGATACAATAACAACAAACGAAAATTGGCATAAGCAACGTTTCATCTGTAGCTTAAATGCTATTTGAGTTTGACTTCGAAAGTCCGACAAGGTTACTTTATATGTTAGATAGCTATATGATGATTCCGATGGTTCCGAAACCTTTAGCCCATCGTGGCACTACTCTAGCGACCAAGTAATTCTTCCCGTATTGTTTTGCACACTGAATTGGCTTGCGACTAAAGTATCCGATGTCTCCTCGCTGCGTGTTTTTCAATTCTGCACGTGCGTTGTTCTGCTCGCTGAACTCACAAACCCCCGCATCCAATTCCCAGTGGTGCATGCAAAGCCCTTGTTCGGTTATATTCAGCGTGGAAGACGGAAGTCCTTCTCATGGCTCGCTGAGCGAGGAGACATACTCAGGTCTAAATCCAAGGTTACATTTTATCAATATCCGCGGTCACCCCGAGAGATCCGACCTCCCTCACGGATAACTTGGACAAGGAAAGAATTCAACCAATATAGGTCACTGCAATCCCGTGTTGGTAAAATCAACAATCTCTAAATGATGCAAAATAAAACAAAAAAACAACAATTGAATATATTACAATTATTGCTCTACTCTAAAGAGTATTGAGCAAGTTTAGATCAAATATAAAACATTTACCAATTTTAAAACTACTATATTTGGTAAAAACTTATATATATATATATATATATATATATATATATATATATATAAAATATATATATATATATATATTAAAAAAGAAGTGTGGTAAATTATTACCATCAAAGCTGGTAATAGATGCAATATTTATTTTATTTAAAAGAAAATGAAATAAATATTGCATCTATTACCAGCTTTGATGGTAGTTAATTTACCACACTTGTTTTTTACTAAATTTCATTCAGATGCTTAAAAAAATATGAACCTTTCAAAACTATATATATATATATATATATATATATATATATATATATTAAAAAAGAAGTGTGGTAAATTATTACCATCAAAGATGGTAATAGATGCAATATTTATTTTATTTAAAAGAAAATAAAATAAATATTGCATCTATTACCAGCTTTGATGGTAGTTAATTTACCACACTTCTTTTTTACTAAATTTCATTCAGATGCTTATAAAAAGTATGAACCTTTCAAAACTATATATATATATATATACATATATATATATATATATATATATATATATATATATATATATGTATATATATAATCAAATAGGAATCTAAAAGAAAAATGTTAGTAGATAGAATCTATAGTGAAATGGTTTAAGCTCAATATACGAGATAGAGCAATTATTTTTCAAATGTTTAATTTTGGCTTTTTCCGCTGCCAACTTATCTATCTATATAATTTTTCTGATGATAAGATTTCGATCTTTGAAAAGCCTTGGCTGAAAGAAAAGAATAATAAACATTATTTTATTATAGATATACCTTGCATTGAACAACTATAATTTGAAATAAATCTGGACATTCGTACATGTTTATCACTCTTCTTTCATCTATCTTTATATATATATATATATATATACATATATATAATATATATATATAGATACATATATATACATATATATACATATATATATAATATATATATATAATATATATATATAATATATATATACATATATATAATATATATATATAATATATATACATATATATATATATAATATATATATATATATATATATATATATATATATATATATATATATATATATATATATATAAAACAACGCGCATTGTCTAGAAACAGGAAGTAAATTAACCTCTAAATAGCAAACACGACTATCCAGAAAGTAGTCGAGAGAGTTATGCATTGCGCAGAATGACGACTTGTTGTCAAATTAAATTAAAGTTCTCTATTATGCGAGAGCTTTGAATAATTATTTATAAATAAATATCATTTTCAAAATAAACCCATATACACATGTGTTTTGTGCCAACCCTGTAATCGTCAGTATGGGAGGAGACAATCCCTGTCGGTCACACAGATCGAACACCGATACGAAAGTCATGTTTGACTCAGTGTATATATATATATATATATATATATATATATATATATATATATATTTGTTATTGTTTATTTATCTATGGACGTATACGTTTCGTCTCTTTTCAATCAAGACTCATCAGCATAGAAGTATGCCTATTCACTACCGGTCACACGATTCGAAACCCTGGATTACAAGTATTTTTCAACCCCAATCCAACGTCGCTAACCAATTCTGAACAGCTTATAAACAATGCAAATTTTAACACATTTAAGGCGGCGAGACATACAGGCATTCAACTTCTATAAGTGAAGGAATGATGCATATAAAGCAAGTGACGTCACGCTGTGTTAGTACAACCATTTACAGTGCTCTACTTTTTAACGAGGAGCTTCAAATATAAATATTTGTTATTGTTTATTTATCTATGGACGTATACGTTTTGTCTCTTTTCAATCGAGACTCATCAGCATAGAAGTACGACTATTCACTGCAGGTCACACGATTCGAAACCCTGGATTATATATATAGTACTTGAAAAAAATGCGTGTTTTTAATAGATCATAACGAATGAGTTCACGCATTGAGCGATCGACAGACGGCCTAAGCACAATTTAAATTGCGAAACTGTAGTCGCTTTGTATACTTCCGTTTTCGTGTACCTATTCTGCAGATCTTTTATGATGTACACAGAGGTTGCCCCACTTCTTTAGCCAAGAGTTCAACCTTTCTGTTCATTCATTAAAAGTTGTATTTTTATTTATACATACGAGAGATACATATGTCCGCTCAGAGCGCACCTTCCGCCTTGTGTGAGAACGAAATTGACTTCGCAATTTAGTAGGGCATGATATTTTATCTATTCCACAACACATTTCTCACAAGTGACGGTGCTTGACTTTATCTATTCTATTTCATTTTCGATAGAAGGTGCCCGACTGAGCTCCAATATTTGGTTCTTTATCGTAAAACATTTACAGCGAGAACTCGTCTTCTTATTATCACTGCAAATAATATTCCCTTTTTTGCTTTGTCTACCTAAAACCAAATGGAATTTCTATGAACAGAGTTATTTCTAAAGACATCATATCAGTGAAACGCAATACCACGGAACTACTTCTCGACAGACTACAACATAGTCATCTTCAGGATCAATATCAACAAATACTTGTCAAGCTGTTTACTTAAGTAATCAAAATGTTGTCCATCCGATTCATCGTTTAAATCTTTTAATAATATGGTTCGGCAAACCGGAATATTAACCGACTCAGTTTAGAAGTAACGGTGTTTATTCAGATGTAGTTCTCGTTATTAAACTTTCTCCGTGATATAACTTCTGGTGATAGTTTCAGTTTAACAAATATATTAATTTATTAATTACACTGGTCAACAAATTTTTTTTTTCTTTGGCAGACCATCTAGGAGTGTTTTCTGGGGTTTTGAAGGTCGCTGATTACGAATATAACATTGGTTTTGGCAGATTGGTTCTAGTTTAGAAGATACTGATAGCCCCAAATAAGCCTAAACTGCTAAAATTCTCCCTGAAATACTTCAATATAGAAGCAGTAAATAATAATTTTTAGATATTATTGAATCATTATAATGATTATGTATATATTGAAGTATTTCAGGGAGAATTTTTATATAATTTTTTATATAGGGAGAATTTTTATATAATTATATACTGTAATTACTTAATAACATGTTCCATAAATATAGTTGCAGTATAAATTAAACAGTAATTAAGAATTTTCTTTTTAATTCCACAGTTGAAAATGAGTTCCAGAGAGAAAATGAGTTCTTCTAGAAGATGTTGCAGATATGAACCGGATGTCTTTTGTTACATCTGTGGACAGTATATGATGGCACAACAAAAGAGGAATATTACAGACTTTGTCAAGAGGGCGTACAAAGCATACTTCGATATGATACTTGGTGACCAAGACAAGTCTTGGGCCCCACATATGGTGTGCAAAACCTGTGTAGAAAGTCTCCGCGGTTGGACCAACGGTAAGCTGAAGTTGAAGTTTGCTGTACCAATGGTGTGGAGAGAGCCCAACAATCATTTTGATGACTGCTACTTCTGTCTCAATGACATGACGGGGTTTAACAAGCACAAGAAAGCAAATTGGCAGTATCCGAGCCTGGATTCTGCTATCCGTCCTGTTGCGCACTCTGAGGATGTACCTGTGCCTGTTTTCACCAGTTTGCCTGAAATCGATGAAACCGAAGAGATTCCAGCTGATCTTTCAATATCAAGTGATGATAGCTGTAGTGACTATGAAGAACCCTCAAATGGCCCTCAGCTTTTCAATCAATCTGAACTTAATGACCTAGTGCGAGACCTTTGTTTGTCGAAGGAGCAGTCTGAAGTTCTTGCATCACGACTCCAAGAGAAAAACATTCTTGATTCTGGCACAAAAGTAACATACTATAGGACAAGGGAAGGCAGCTTGCTTCGTTTCTTTTCTAAAGAAGACGACCTGGTCTTTTGTAATGACGTTTCTGCACTTCTTAACTGCATGGGGATCTCATCATATGACCCAGCAGATTGGCGTCTCTTCATAGATAGCTCGAAAGCAAGTCTAAAAATTGTACTTTTGCACAATGGCAATAAGTTTGCTCCTGTACCAATTGGCCATTCTACCAAGATGAAAGAAGAGTATGATGCTATCAAATTTGTTCTTGAAAAGCTGAATTACAACACTCATAAATGGCTGATTTGTGTGGACTTGAAAATGGTGAATTTTCTGCTTGGTCAGCAAAGTGGGTACACAAAGTATCCCTGCTTTCTTTGTTTGTGGGATAGCAGAGCAAGAATCCAGCACTGGAGAAGGGAGAACTGGCCAGAACGAGAAAGTCTCGAAGTCGGCACAGCCAACGTCATCAATGAGCCTTTGGTACCCAGGGATAGAATCATCTTCCCTCCATTGCACATAAAACTAGGGCTCATGAAGCAGTTTGTTAAGGCGTTGAACAAGGATGGGGATTGCTTCAAGTACATATGCAGGCAATTTCCAGGTCTTTCCATCGAAAAAGCTAAAGGTGGCATCTTCGATGGACCTCAGATTCGAACGCTCATGAGGGATTCTGACTTCACTAATCATATGAACACGGTTGAGTTAAATGCTTGGGTGTCCTTCACAGATGTAGTGACAAACTTTTTGGGGAATCACAAAGCTGACAATTACAAGCAATTGGTCCGTAAGATGCTTACTGCATACGGAAAACTAGGGGCAAATATGAGCATTAAAGTTCATTTCTTGTTTAGCCACCTCGACAGATTTCCTGGTAATCTTGGTGATTACAGTGAGGAGCAGGGAGAGAGATTCCATCAAGGCATCAAAACAATGGAAGAGAGGTATCAAGGCAAATGGGATGAGCACATGATGGCAGACTACTGCTGGAACCTTTTGAGAGACTGCCCAAAAGTTGCTCACAAGCGAAAATCGTATAAACGTCAATTTTAGTTTTGTGAATAAAATATTGTTTTGTGTGTTCATTGTAACTAAGAATCTAGTGTATAATGCTTTGCATTAATTTATGATATATAACTGATTATGTAAATGTTTTTTTTCACTTGGAGAATTAAAATTCAGCAAATTTTTAGCAAATTTTTTGTATATCCTCGAAATCTATGAAAAGCGTTCAGTTATAGGATAAATGAAATGATGTTATATCTAACTTAACTTGTTAGATTGAGATTTTACACTGTCTTTGTGGTTTAAGATCATCATAAAAATCAATATCTGACATTTATGCACTATTTAGCCGTTTTTTGTACGTTTAGCTATGGTCGCGAATGGGTGATTTCAGACAAACGACCCCCCTGTGATAACTAAAAAACTAGAGCCAATTTGAAAAAACTAATGTCAGATTCGGATTCAGCGCCCTTGAAAACCCCAGAAACCAGTCTTACTTTGCCTGCCAAAAATATTGTGTTGACCAGTGTTATTTATCAAACTGTAAGGTGGAATAGTTAACAAACATCCCTCCCCATGTTAGGTATGATTTTCTAAATAATAACATTATTATTTTAGCACGGTCTGTAACCTGTGGAAGTACAAAAAAAATCAAACTACCTTTTTTTTTAAATAAATTATTTAAAATAAAAAAAAACTGACATCTTTTTAATATTTTCCTCAGAAAAAGTAAACCACCTATTAGATTACTTATTTTTGTAATAGAATTAATTTTAAAATAAAAATTACTTCAATGGATTGTGCTCTGATGAGCTTGGTGCTCTGGTACCCCCACGACGTAAATTCACTAGACCAACCCGACAATCTGCCAAATCCCATCCATTCACTGTTGGGGTCCCCAGATGCTGCAGAGCTTTCTATTCCAAAAGCTTCTTTCCTCGTGTTGCTGGACTGTGGAACTCCCTCCCTACTCCCTGTTTTCCTGACGGTACTGATATGCAGAAATTTAAAACTCCCAATTTAAGTTGACCACCCCCAAAAAAACTTTCACCCTTTTTCTCAGTAGCCCTTTACGTCTACAGTGACAGCCTGCCTTGTTTGGGGTTAACTATGTTGAAATTTTTTTTTTTAATTAGTCGAAACCTTTTTCTTAATGTCTTTACTTAAAATACACAGGCGACTGTAAGACTTCCTGTTTTGGGGCGGTTAATATTCCGGGTTGCCGTATGGTTCACCAGCCAATTGAAAATCTTCTTAAACCTATCCTCGAGTGCCCTTTCGTCTTGCTAAGTGGTGACGCATTAGTATATATATATAAAATAAATGTAACAGAAAGCAGGTAAAAATGCTGCGTACCATCCGTACAAGTACTGTAAAAATAAATACTAAATCGTCCAGCTCTTTCAATAAGTTAAGCAAGTCATTTATCCGATTTTTCAGCTGGGTGACTCGGTCGACTCGGCCGACATCAATAACTAACTTAATAACGCGTCGATCTGATATTGCCATACGCACATCCACACACACACACACACACACACACACACACACACACACACACACACATACACACACACACATACACACAGATACACACGTGAAAAGTGCACGTTTTTTGTACACCTGAAGATATAAGCAGTTTCTTTTTTTCTTTTATTTCTTTCGTAACTTTATTACTAAATGTATTCTATCGTCTCAAATTGTTAATTAAATTTTAGATTCCAACAAAGGCCTTCATATATCTCTTGCTGGGAGCGGAGACATTATGATAATGAATCTTATTAGCGACGTGAAAGAAATGAAGAAACGAGAATTGCACAAACAATAACAAATTGGACAAAGGAAAAACAAATAGTGTCGAAAGAGAGACAGACGAAATCTATACTAACATGAGAGTCATACGTCTGTCTGTCCGTTTGTTTGTATGTTCGGAAACTAAATGTAACATACTAACAAATATATTCCCCTATTTTTTTGCTAGGTCTGGAGGATTATATAATGGTGAAAGAAGTGCATGCGATACGTAGTTAAAGCAAAATAAATTGTTTTGGTATATTGAAATAATTTACAAAGCTATTGATAATGTATACCCGTTCATTTATTTATAGTTTATTATCGCTTAAATTTGAATTCATGTTTTGAAACAGGACGTAAATAATAAATCTATGACGTCAGGCCACATCTATCATTGTTTTGTTAAGGTAATGCTTTAAGCTCTATTTATAAGAAAGTCCAGATGGGTTAGGTTTTAGAACTTCTGACTGATGATCACAAGGTTTCGATTTCGAATTCCAGTCGTAGCCTCCGCTTTATTTGTTGGTAATTAATAATTAACTATTCATACACTATTCATATTTATTTCTAAAAGTAGTTAAGGTATCTGATATTTCGAAATGAAAAAATATTCCACAATGTATTTATTCCGTTTGAAAAACTGTAACTGACGGACGGACAAAATCTCTATTTATAGAAGGTTAAAGATCGAAATGTGTTTTTCTGTGCAATGCGCAAGTTTGAAAAAGCTATTGAATACGAAAATACGCAGATCATTTTGTGAATAGGCACATCAATATACGAAGTTTTTCTTATGGTCCTTTAGTATAATACATGGTTTTGAATTGACTATACAATGTATTCTATTATTTAATTTTAGTTTAGATAAAAAAAAATATTATTTTATGAATTTCTATGGTAGATTCTGTTCGTCTACATGTCGGCCTGTCAAGATTCAGGTTCGAATAGAAAGCGACTTATCCTCCCAAAAAAGTAAACCTCAGTCTATTCCTGACTTGTCCACCAAGCTTCACCCAAGAATGGACACAGTCTTTGTTTTATCCCTGTTCAATGATAAGTACACTACCATGAAAAATTGTCAATATCTTTTCTGAACAGGAATAGTTTGGGATAGTTTTATAGACATTACCTTAGAAATAACACAGGACATAAAAGTGTAGAGGGGTTAGGGTTCGGTATCTGTGAAGTCTATTTAGAATAACATAACCCTAAACCTAACCCTAACCCTAACTCGTCTGAATAAAGGGTTACTAAAGTTCTTCCATATCATTAAACGGTGATAAAATAAATGATGTTGAACTTTCAAGATTGAAGCTCGGTGGACAATTCAAGCAAGCTAAAGTTTATCTGTATCAAATACTACTTTATTGCAGAATTCATTGTGCATTTTATAAATGATTTCATGTGTGGTTCGGGGGTCACCCTGTTCTATCCTTATTGCAAAAAGTGCTAATTGCATTGACATAATTCCTGAGAATAACATCCCAGATGAGAACAGCAGTCCAAATAATCTAAATGATACAACTTTTCATTCCACATCTAAAAAATTCCAGAAAATGCCTTAGCATTTTTGTA
This sequence comes from Sepiola atlantica, assembly GCA_963556195.1. Lineage (NCBI taxonomy): Eukaryota > Metazoa > Mollusca > Cephalopoda > Sepiida > Sepiolidae > Sepiola > Sepiola atlantica. The sequence continues at coordinate 14,403,577 of OY744548.1, read as the reverse complement.
TTTACCCCCCTCTGCAGGAGGTTAGACACAAGGTCAAGTGGCGATTACAATAAAGAACTCACAGGGGAGGTAAAGCCTGGGAGGATGGACATACTAGGACTGAACAGACACAAGATCTGGTAGGTTTTGAAAAGCTATCGCACGAGGTCAAACGCACTATGGCCTACAAAAATGCCTGAACAGCTCTGTCGACATTCCCTGGTAGGGGCGCCTCAGGTGATTAGCAATGAAGTAACTCTTACTCAGAGAGAAGGTAAGGCCTAGGAAGGGAGACTTCCTAGTACTGAACAGAACCATACATCAGATTGACAACAAAGTCACTGCCAGACTGATTGTCAATGACGTATACCCATCTGCTGTAAGCAATACCTATTCTTTTCGGTGATTGAACAATCATTTCTACACAAGATTAACAAATAATTCAAATTCATATATATATATATATATATATATATTAGTATTTCATGTATCCACATAAAATTTAATAAGGAGATATCATTTTTTTATGTATCAATTTTCAGTATTTACTTCAACAGTGCTCGATACGTAAGTATAGCTAGGTAGTAAGCTATAAAATATATTTATGGCAATTAAGCTAAACAGAGGCTCCCGCGTTTCATCCCCGGGGATAATCTCCAGGCTAAAATGCATTTAAACAGACGATTCCCCCCGGGGGTGAAACGCGGGAGCCTCTGTGTAGCTTAATTGCCATAAATATATTTTCATAGCTTACTACTAATATATATATATATATATATATATATTAGATTTCTTGAATGTGAGATGATATATATAATTATTTCCACAATCAGACAACGCCGGAAACGAAACAAACCGGAAGTCCTAGACTCGAGTTTCGACCTCCTTTGGGAGTAGTAGAACACATCCGAACTCAGGATTCGAAACCCGAGTCACTTGCATGGTAAGCGAGTACTCTGCCACTGAGCTACCTCGCCACATACAAGAATGTCTATTAATTTACACAGATTAAGCGAACCGCGGCGATGACCGACTGTGGAATTTACCTACTCTTTTCAACAAGGGGTGTAGTCATCCAACTACTATGAACCCAGGCCGATGTCTCACATCTACTCGAGTCTAGGACTTCCGGTTTGTTTCTTTTCATAGGTTGTGGGCTGCGGCGTTGTCTGATTGTGGAAATAATTATATATATATATATATATATATATATATATATATATATATATATATATATATATACTAGCAGGAAGAGGAAGACCCGACGTTGCCTGGGATTGAATAAGTGTCACTACTATGTACTATGTTGGACAATACTCTGAAATCAATAAATATAATTTATTAAGTAGTGGAACCGTAATCCTAAGTCCAAGGATATTTGATAATCAGATTAGAGTAAACAAAATTGGCGACCATGTTGGAAACCGCATGTGCTTGGCTAAGTCAAACGAATGCAAGGATAATAATTGGTGCAATCAGTAAACACACGTGAAAAATATACTGGTAAGTAGAAAACTAATTATTGTTGCGTTCAGTAACTGTTATTTGTTGTCTATTTGTTTTGTGTTTATTCTTTTAAACACATAAAACACATGTATCTTTATTAAATGAATATGTTTAAAATTGTAACAATAATATTTGAAGTATACAAGAAAATACAAAGAGTGAATATTTTAAACGGGTCGACAGAATTCGATTTTGAAGCAATTCATTTTAAATTGGTTGAATTCATTTATTTTTTACTCCAGCGTTACCAGTATGATTTTTAAATTGATTCACTGTTAGCGATTTGAAGATCTATTTTTTTGTTAATGGATGTGAAAGGTGATAGTATACATACAAGCTGAATAAGCGTGAATTAATGTTGCATCATGGTTTTTAGAATATCATTGACGTTGGGCATCCATAAATAGCAAAGAAAACGTTTTAGTTTACAGGGTGCGTAAGTATCCGAAGACATACGTTATTTATACTAAAACATGAATTTTATTTGGCTTTATATATATATATTTTTTACTTCAGAATTATTAATGGCAGTTCTTATAGTTAGACAACAAATGAACAATATAAGCATTTTAGGGTATATGTTACGAGACTCAGCAGAGGCGCGAACGGGGTCCAAAAAAAGAACGAGAAAGGATTTAAAAACATAAATTTGCAACAAGTGAAGTTGACCTACGACTAGAATAGATATTTTCCTACTTACCTATGTAATTTGTTTTTATTTTTACGTATTATAAATGGGTTTTCATTAGATGTAAAAAAAAAGATTTCTTGTTTTTCCCAACGTTTTCACAAAAATCAATATGGCCGCTCCAGGTGCATTTGTTAGTAACCCCCCCCCCCCCAAATCGGCCATTTTGTTTTCTCAAGTTGCGGTGAGAAAACTATTGATTTCTAATAAATAGCACTTCAAACGGGTTTAAAATACAAACAAATAGCACATGCAAGTTTGAAACTAACTTTTACAGCTTACAGTTACTTTTATTTGTTGTATATTTGTTTTTTTAGCGTTTTTACTCTGCTGAGTCTCGTAAAAGATGCCCGAATTTTAAACTATAATTATTTTTGAAGCTTTAGTAGAATAGGGCGAAACATGGATGGTCCGATTAAATTCTACTCCTTTATCAATTATAAAGACACCTTTCCAAGCACCGATTGTCAGTGCTGATAGCACCGTACATGACAGTCTAACATTCAAACACCTCAAACTAACATTCATGGATAACATAAATTGAGACAAATAATGAAAGACACTGCCAAGTCTGCTGCAAAGAAAGTTGCCTCCCTTTGTCGGGATAGCAAACGTCTCACACATGTCAGTATCCTATATCTCTACAAAACCATCATTCGCCATGCATTGAGTATTGTTGTCACATCTGGGCTAGTGCCAAACAACTAGTCTCCCTCTTAGACAGGGTAGAAACGCCAGAAATCTAGTAGGTTCCAGACTGTCTACCAAGATACAGCCCCTGTCCCAACGCCGCAATGTTACGTCCCTGTGTTTGTTTAACAAGTACTTCAATGGAATGTTCTCCAACGAACTTGTTTAAATTGTACCCCCAACGTAAACACCCCCGATCAACTTGACAATCATTGTAGATAGCCACGGATGCCGGAAAGCTTTTTACTCTGATAGCTCATTTGCTAAAACTGCTTTCATTTAGAATTCCCTTCCTGCTTCTTGTTTTCCTGACTGTAAAAAGATGCGGAAGTTTAACTGTTATGTAAACAAGCATCTCGCTGCACATCTCCATACTTAGTATGCCCCCAGAATTTGGCATCTTATTCAGAGCAGCCCCTTACGTCCCAGTGGTAATTGGGGGGGGGGGGGGGAATATTAGTAAATAAAAAAGTAGCTTGATCTTTTGTTTACAAAGTTTGATGGAAAAGTATCACCATTAGAAATAGGTAAGTTAGATTATAGACACACTGATAGCAATTTACATCTGAATTCATTCGACAAGTACAGCACATCGTTGGTGGTAATCCTAAAAGACTCGTGAGATCGATTGCAAAAGAACACCGTGTGTAAGAAAGGCACAACCAACATCAGCTACAAATGTGATGAGTAAATAAATGTTTATGCCAAAAAGCGTAAATGATAATCGATTACTTACAGAATACAGACATGGATGGTGGAAGATTTTCATGATCACATTCCCCTTACCATTTTATTCCCTAGCTCTTCATATCTCAACTTTACCCACATCTCAATGTTCCTCAGATATCAATCATTTGAGCTACGGTGTGCATCTCTATAGTGGATTGGGGTCATAAATGGTTGGTAACTTTTAATGCCGCAAAGACAAAGCTCCTTTCCTTCAATAACTAAAAAAACTTCTTCAACCGCTTATTGTCATGGCAAATAACACCCTACCTGAGAGTTCATCATTCAAACTCCTCGGCCTAACCTTCACAGGTAACAGGAATTGGAACAAATACATTGAAGACATTGCCAAACCTGCCGCAAAGAAGTTTGGTTCCCTCTACCGTGCTACATTATCCTGTATCTCTATAAAGCCACCATCCGCCCATGCATGTAGTATTGTTGCCACATCTGGGCTTGTGCGTCATCTACTTGTCTCTCCCTCCTTGACAAGGTCCAAAAAAGAGTCACCAACCTAATAGGTCCCTCACTGTCAACAAAGCTCTAGTCCCTTTCCCATCGCCGTAATGTAGCATCCTTGTGCTTGTTTTACAAATACTTCAATGGATTGTGTTCCGATGAATTGGTTGCTCTGGTGCCCCCTCGACGTAAGTTCACTAGACCAACTCAACAATCAACTAAATCCCATCCATTCACTGTGGAGGTCCCCAGATGCTGGAGAGCTTTCTACTCAAATAGCTTCTTTACTCGTGCTGCTGGCCTCTGGAACTCCCTCCATGCCCCCTGTTTCCCCGACAGTACTGACATGCAAAAATTTAAAACTAATGTAAACAGACATTTCGCTGCGCAGATCCAAATTTAGGTTGACCCCACCCCCTAACCTTCTCCTTTTTTCTTTTTTCTTAGTAGCCCCTTACGTCTACGGTGGCGGCCTGCCTTGTTTTGGGTGAACTATTTTTGGAACTATGTTAATCGCTCTATAAATCCCGATCTTGTCTAAAAAACCAACAACTTTTAAGCCAAATTCGACTTTATTCATCAACATAGTCTCTTTCTAGGCTGATACACTGATTATAACGATTCCCAAACAATTTAATAGCTTTTCTGTAGAAGGATTTGTCTTTGGTTTCAGTTACTGATATCACTTCCTTCATTAAGACACACCTCTTTCCCTGAGGCATTCATTTGATGTCTGCAAACAACCAGTAGAAGCTGCAGACCATAGTTTTGGTGCGGAAGCAATTCGAATGCAATTCATGTAGGTTTACCATATTTGCTATCGACTTGTGACACGGTGCGTTATCTTGGTAAAAGCGTACTTTTTCTGCTTCATTTTTTGGCCCTATTTCTTTGGCGATGTCTTTCTTGGAATGAATTGGCTACTCTGGTGCCCCCTCGACGTAAATTCACTAGACCAACTCGACAATCAACTAAATCCCATTCACTCACTGTGGAGGTCCCCAGATGCCGGAGAGCCTTCTACTCAAATAGCTTCTCTCCTCGTACTGCTGGCCTCTGGAACTCCCTCCCTGCCCCCTGTTTCCCCGGCAGTACTGACATGCAGAAATTTAAAACTAATGTTAACAGACATCTCGCTGCGCAGATGCAAATTTAGGTTGACCCCCCCCCATACTTTCTCCCCTTTTCTTTTTTCTCAGTAGCCCCTTACGTCTACAGTGGCGGCATGCCTTGTTTGGGGTGAACTATGTTTGGAACTATGTTAATCGCTCTATAAATCCCGATCTTAACTAATAAAACAACAACTTTTAAGCAAAATCCGACTTTATTCATCAACATAGTCTCTTTCTAGGCTGATATATAACGCTTCCCTAACAATTCAATAGCTTTTCTGTAGAACGATTTGTTTTTGGCCTCAGTTACTAATACCACTTCTTTAATTACGACACATCTCTTTCCCTGGGGCATTCTTTTAGTGTCTGCAAACAACCAGTAGACGCTGCAGACTATAGCTTTGGTGCGGAAGCAATTCGAATGCAATTCATTCAGTTTTGCCATCATTGCGATCGACTTGTGACACGGTGCACTGTCGTGGTGAAAAAGTACTTTTTATGCTTCATTTTTGGCCCTATGTCGTTGGCGATGTTTTCCTTAGAACAAATACAAAAATGGTATAAAATATTTGCTACTAACTCTTCCTCTTTTCTTAATGTAGTCGATGAACAAAATATGTTGCGCATCCCAAAATACGAAGGCATCTATCTTGCCTGCCAATGTTTGCGTATTTGGTCGCTTTACACATCTTTCACTTCTTGCTGTACACTTAGCTGACTGCCGATGTGACCCTGGCATAAAAGTAGTAGATTCATGTTTCATGCATTGTTACATATCACGCGAAAACTACTTTTTGCTGCATTGAAACAGTTGCAAACAACGTAATCAATCGTCGACGCAGTGTTGTTTTTGATCGACTGTGAGCAAATGCAACACCCAGTTTGTACACAGCTTTTGCATTGAGAAATATCCATGCAAAATAAGGAATTCACTGCTTTCTGATATAGTCAACTCGTCTGCCATCTAATGCAACTTCAATTTACGACCAGCCGAATTGAGTTTGGTGATTTTTTTAATGGTTTCCGGGATGAGTGCCGAATTTTGGCGATTTGAGCGTTCAGCATCATGTGTCGTTGTACGAACGATTATGAAGTCAACATACCACATCTTAAGTGTTGTTTCTGACAAGACGAAGTCCGAAGAAAATTTATCAAGTCGTTACTCTGCTTGAACAGTATTTTTTGCCATCAGAAAGCAATGCTTTATCAACACACGAATTGAAGATTTTTCCAATGCTTTTGAAAATTTGCAACAGTAGGTTCAGGCAAATACTTTTGAAAACTGTCCCGCCTTCGCTCTCTCTTTCTCTCTTTCTCTCTTTCTCTCTTTCCCTCTCTCCCTCTCTCTCTCTCTTTCTCTCTTTCCCTCTCTCCCTCACTCTCTCTCACCGTCTTTCTCTCCCTCTCTCGTTCGCTTCCCCTCTCTCCCTCTCTCTCCCCCTCTTTCTCTCTTCTCCCCCCCTCTCTCTCACCCCTCTCTCCCCCCCTGTATCCCCCTCTATCTCCCTCTCTCTCTCCCCCCCTGTCTCTCTCCCCCATCGCTCTCCCCCTGTACCCCCTCTCCCTCTCTTTCTCCCTTTCTCTCTCCCCCTCTTTCTCTCCCCTCTCTATCCCCTCTCTCCCCCCTCTCTCCCCCTCTCTCTCTCACCCTCTCTCTCTTCCCCCTCTTTCTCTTTCCATGTCTCTCTCGCTGCCCTCTCTCTCTCTCGCCTATATCTCCCCTTCTCTCTCCCCCCCCTCTATCCCCTTCCCCTTCTTTACCCCCTCCTCCTTTCTCTCCCCCTCTCTCTCCCCATCTCTCTCTCTCTCTGTATATTTATATTTCTCACCTTATCTCTTCTCTTTTATTCGTCTTCTTTCCTCTGTTTGTTTCACTATCTTCTTTGTAGGTCTTTTACTATGTCTCTATACTCATATACATATCATATTCTCACCTATCTCGTTTTCTATGTATTTCTCAATTCTTCTGAACACATCACCCCCGTCTCTCTCTTATCTCTCTTTTATGTTCTCTCGACTCTTTTTACCTATAGTCACACCCACCATTTCTTCCCATATGTCACTGTCTTTTCTTCCTTCTCCGTCCGCCTCCCTCTCTTTCTCTCTCTCTCTGTCTCTCTCTCTCTTTTTCTCTCTCATAAACACACTTTAATATTCATCATTATCTCATCAACGCTGAACTCCATGTCAACCGCCGTCAATCCTACGGGCACCTTAATTAGAAACATCACACCTCGAAACTATAATCCAACTCACAACAATTACTTCATCTAGAAAACATATTTCTTATTTGAAAGTTGACATTAGTAACCGCTAAACCCATTTTTCATTCATTCGCCAAGATGTTCCACGCTGCGCCTCCATTACTTGCAACGGTTGTCCCGTATGAAAAACAATCAAGCTCACCTACTGATAAAAAAAAAACAGCCTGTGCGGAATAATTCATTAAAGCATTCATTATTATCCGCGTGCTTAGTTATCTAAACAATCAACCTTTCATTTCGACCCCTTTTCCACACGCAACAATCGTCCCAGGAATCTTCCCTCCTCCCGGACTGGGTGTCGAAACTATCCCGTCGGAAATGCGACCAGGTGCGAATCTCCATTAAAAATTCAAGAGACACCATTTTGCGTGTCTTTCTCTGCATCAGTTGTCACATCAGGTGACAACCGAAGTATGACTTGACGGACAAATATGCTACAAAAAACGATGAATTTATATTCGGACAGACAGACTGGCAAACATTTCAACCTATATCAATAAATAACAAATTAAAAAAAATTACAAACACAAAACATGTTTTGAGATACGTCCATTCAATCTACACGCGTTTATATGTAACAAGATTATCTGGCACAACCAGTTTTGTTCATACTTAATGAAGGGTACGTCCTCGACAATCCGTCCAAAGGAATCGGGGTCATGCTTGAGTAGTTGATGAACTTGCGTCTGTTGGGCTGAGGTATGGATCACTGCAGTTCTTATAGGTAAACCTTCCCAGGCCTTACCTTCTCTCTTTGCGAATAGGTTAGTTTATTGCTAATCGCCTGAGGCGCCTCTACCGGTGAAGGCCGACGGGTCTGCTAAGGCATTTTTGACGGCCAGAGTGTACACATCCTTCTACCGTGCTAGAAATCTTCTCACAATTGACAGTATTCTTCGATTTATCTTCCTCCCACAAGGTAAGATGTGACACAAGGTCGGGAGAGTGGGAAAAAACCAGCGCTCGAGAATTTGAGCACTCTGGCCATTTACAAATTGCCTGGGCAGCCCCGTCGGCATTCCCGGTAGGGACGCCTCAGGCGATTAGCAATAAACTAACCCCTTCTTAAAGGGTGAGAAGGCAAAGCCTGGGAGGGTGGACCTTCTATAACTGTACAGGACGGACAACCGATAGACCGGCGTAAATCCAGACCCGAAAGGCCGGACAGTACCGGTTTATTGGGCGGAGTAAAAACCCCTGGCTGAATCTTCTCTACAAAGGCACCATCCGTCCATGTATTGAATATTCTTGTCACATCTGGACTGGTGCACCAACCACTAGTCTCCCCCTCTTACATAAGCTTAAAATAAGAGTCGCTAATCTAATAAGTCCCTCACTATCCCCCAAGCTCCAGCCCCTGTACCATCGCCGCAATGTTGCATCGTTGTCTTTGTTTTACAAGTACGTCAATCGAAATGTGCTCCGATGAACTTGCTGCTCTGGTATCACCTCGACGTACATACACTCGACCAACCCGACAGTCAGCTAAATCACACACATTAACTGTGGAGGCCCCCAGATGCCGGAGAATCTTCTACTCCGATAGCGTTATTTCTCGTGCTACCGGCCTTTGGAACTCACTCTCTACTCCCTGTTTCCCCGACTGTACCGACATGCAGAAATGTGGATAAGAAATGTGAATAAGCATCTCGCTGCACAGCTCCCAATTTAGGATAACCCCCTAAACTTTTATTATAATTCTCAATAGCCCCTTACCTTTATATTGGCAGCTTGCCTTGTTTTGGGTGAACTATGTTAAAAACAAAACAATAAAAAAAAATATTTTGCTGTAACAATGTATTGTATGTTGTTTATTCACGATTATACAATCTTTTCAGCCTAGCAAAAGTATACGACCTGTGGGAGCGCATATTTGTTAGTTATATAAATAGATATATAAGTATATTATGTACCCAGATGACGCCGGCGATATCTACTAGTTATTTATTCAAAGATAACTGCTGAAATCAATATTATTTGTAGAAGTCGTTTTTAAGTAGCGGGTTAAACAATGTTTTTCTTGGAAATATCTTGAGTCTTGAATTTTAGACAAGAAAATAAAGAAAATCGCACCGTTTCTATTCGTATTCCTTCTACTGCCATGGAATACAAAGTGCCAAGTATTTTTTAAAGACTTTTTATTCGTGGCACTATACCAGAGGTTATTAAACGGTGTCATGCTATTAAATTTCTGGAAAGACAGAAGAGGAAGAGAATGCCAAACAAGACGAGATTTATGGCACAGACAGATTGCAGCCATGTTAGTGTTAAGAGCTTTAAAAACTCGATGTGAATCGTCCAAGGATGATAAACGTGTTTCCATGAGTGACAGGAACCATAAAGTTCCTTCAAGACAGGTATCCAACTACCATTCTCACGAATCTGCTTTTTCCCTCTTTTTGTGATCTTCTTTTCAATGATTTTTATTAGTTTAATCATCTTGGAACATCTTTTTTTCTGAAGTTGTGGAATCTTTTTAAAATTATTTCCAATCAGTTAAAAGATTCATTAGCTCCAGTAAAAAAAAAAAATATTTTGACAGGAATCGCCAAAACAATAAAATAAGAAACTGCTTAAAATTGGTTGGCTCGGTTTCAAGAATTCATGGAAGTTTACGAGAATTAAAAAAATATAAATTCCTGACATTTGATGAATTAAGCATGTCAAACATTTTTTTCAATTCATATGAATGTACGACTCGGTAATAGTTGTTTTAATTTTGCCGCATTCACCAAAATGATGCATATAATTTTAATTAAAATTTAAAAAAACGATTATTTTAATAACTTTTAAGCATCAGGTTAAAGTTAAAATTAGAAGTGAAAGGAAAAGATCACATTTCATATACTGAATCAAAATGTGGTCACAAGTTGTGAGCTAGTGCGTACGAAAGGGGGTCAGGTATGAGTACGTGTTCACTACTTCCAGAGGATAGTGCGCATCGTTGTTAATACTTTGGGAGCTCAGCTAGGTTAAGGTCGTCCATTCGCTAATTCTTTATAAGATTCATTGCAACGATTATTGTAATTTGAAACATAGCTTTTAAATAAATTCACAAGTTTTAAATTTTCACACAACATCTGTTCCATCATATCGATAAAAACATCTACAACTTTAATGTGAACAGGCAGAGATGGATATTCAACTGGATAAGCAGTGTTTTTATTTTGTTGTATGTACCAACATTATGCATATGATATTTTGAATATTTTTAAGCATTAGCTTTAGGTTAAAATTAGATGTGATAGAAAAAGATATTTCATAGAATCCAACAAAATATGAGTACAAGGTTCGAATTTGGGCATACGAAAGGGAGTCAGATTTGTTATGTGTTCCCTACCTGAGCATAGAGCACAGGGTTCTTAGTCCTTTGGGGGCTCAGCCCAGTTGTATAGCTGACTTTATGTTATAAAATTATCCTACATTTGAAGAACTTTGAATGTTTAATTAGAACGCACACACACAAGTACACACACACACACACACACACATATATATATATATATATATATATATATATATATATATATATACAGGGTGGGCCAAAATAAGGGTCTTATCTTTAAATTTGAATAACTTGAATTTGAATAACTTCCACAAAATAAAAGTTAAACTCACCAAACTTTGTGTGTGTAGACTGACCCTTCCGAGATTTTTTGAAATAAACAAAACAAATTTTAGCCGAAAAACACTTCTTAAAACTTACAAAAACTAAAGTATTGTTTTTTACACTGTTTTGAGTTTTTTAAGCAAAATAATGTTTTCTAAATGAGGGTACGTTCCTTAGGGCTAATACGGCTCATGCTTGCTTCGGAAGGGGTCCTTTACTTATTCTAAAAAAAAAAAAATCAATAAATAAAAAAGTTATGAATTTTTAAAAATAGGACCCTTATTTTTGCCCACCCTGTATATATATATATATATGTGTGTGTGTGTGTGTGTGTAGACAATTGAATGCACATTATATATAACTTGAAAAAATTCAAAATTATGTTGTAGTTTTTTATTTGAATCAAATACTCACCTCAAAGGTGTTTATTTGTTGTTTATTGAAAACATGTGCTGTTAGAGCGGCACGAGAGCGCGAGCACAAAAAGAAGTATTTCTCGCTCAAAGCTTAAAATACACAGTTAAGCGGTTGGGATGAATTCCGATGGAACGCTGATTGGGGCAACTCCTCAGGATGAAACGTGTATTTAATTAGGACTCGCAAAATATATTTTTCAACTCGGAATTTTAATGAAAATTCACTCATATGGCAATAACTATCTGAAATAGGCGCCCCAGGAGGGGGTCTATGGTCGTTATACACACTTGGATCTTTTAATGAGTGCATGAAGATCGAGGCTAAAGTACTTTAATACAATAAAAAACATATTGCCGTGATAAAAAGTGGGTGAAAACAGATTACATAACTGATGTTATGGACTTGTGTTAATTATAATCTTCTGGAGTTTAGCTATACTTTATTTTATTAAAGCAAGGAATATAGACGTTTGTAGAATTTTTTTGGGGGGATGGGGTGAAATAAAAAAAATATTCTCTCGTTTTTAGACTTTTCAATTTCATTCCACCCTCAAAAATGTCACAAACATCTATATTCCTGGCGTTAATAAACTTTTGTACCACTAGAAATTTATTTACAATTTGTTTTCTTTTTTATGATTGAAATTTAACTAATGTTTTGGAATTGTGACTTTTATTCGAATAAGACCTAATAAAGTTCTTATAAAATGTTACAATAAAAAGGGTTGCGCGATTGGCTTTGTTACGGTCAAATCTTGCTAATATGAATTTTGTGAAGCAGTTTTTTTTATTTAAGAATTGTATAAGGCATTTAAAGAGAATTGTCTTACATTTTGTTTTTATGTGATTATTTTCCAAATAATAAGTTATAATTGTAAAATAAAAGTTTCTAATTTAGTAAATGGATTTATTAAAAATTAGTTTTAAATTCCAATAAGTATTTATGTTGTTCTTTACACTTTGATTTGTTTTTTACTTTTACATTTCTAAATAATTAATAACATTTTTTTTAAAATGTGGATGGAAATAGATTCGTGACTGATATTATGGACTTGGAAAATTATAATTTTGTGTAGTTTCGCTACAATTTGCATAATTTGAATTATTCAGACTACTGTTCTCATCTTGAGTGTTATCCTCACAACATTTCGGCCGCTGTAAGCTCCGGCCTTCTTCAGGTATATTTTCATTTTGAACTCGGCCGAAACGTTGTGAGGATAACACTCAAGATGAGAACAGTAGTCCGAATAAACTAAATCATGCAAATCAATCCCCATCTAAAAAATTCATAAACTGAATTTCGCTAGAATTTGTGTTTTAAAATTTAATTACATTTTTGATGGCATACAACTCTTATAAGAAATTATAACGAGAACGGTTGCTAAATTGATCTTGTGTCGGTCAAATCTGGCGTATATGGATTTTGTGAAGCAGACTTGAAGAATTGTATTTTGTTATTTTTCTAAATTTGGCTAAGATTTTGTATTTTTAGGATTATTTTACAACAATAATTTTTAATAATTATTAAAGAATATGTTCTAATTAAGTATTTTTTTACTTAAAATTAGTATTTAATTAAAATGATTTATCTAGTTTTAAATAATTGTTTTCCTTCTACATTTATTTATGTTTCTTTTAATTTAATTGGCCTGGGATAGTGCACCTCCTAGGCTTACCTAGAACCTAATACCTCATCCCGACAGATAAAAGGTCAACGAAATTGTGCAGTTCGTGCCGGACTGATTGTCGAGAACCAATCCTCGACTGGTATTACCCCATCCCTAAGTTCTCAATCAAGACGTAATGAGCTACTGTGATTATGCGCAAGATTTATAGGGGGCATCCTAAGTGGGGAGGTGGGCATCAAACTGTTCACATTACGTTTGAATTACTGCATCATTCCACATTCGGGGAAACAGGAAGCACGGCTGTAATTCCACAGGCAAGCTGTCCTAATAAAAAGGCTATCAAAGTCGAACGTTCCCCAGCATCTGAGGACATCTACAGTGAAGAGTGTGGATTGTGCTGCTACTTGAGAGTATTCACGTTGTAGTAAATTCCTTGAAGAATATCCTACTGTATTAATTATTTAAATAACATTCATCCGTTTTGAAGGCAATATATGAGTGATAAATTAAAAAAAAACTTACGCATTTATTCATTTATATATATATATATATATATATATATATATATATATATATGTGTGTGTGTGTGTGTGTGTGTGCGCGCGCGCGCGTGTGTACAAGATGGTAACGTCCGGTTGTGGGCACGAAGATGGCTGAGCAAGCCCAACTTATTCTTACAAGTCTTGCTGGCATGAGCAGCCACACACATCGTCATTTCTGTACGTAGGGATATCTGTACATGTAGATGGGCATGCTGTGCGCTTGTCGATTTTTTTTCTTTTAAAACGCATCATTAACTCGGTTAGTATTTTATACATAACCAAGCAGAGAGAATGCAGTAGACATTGGACACCAAGCAGGGAGAATGCAGTAGACATTGGACACCAAGCAGAGAGAATTCAGTAGACATTGGACACCAAGCAGAGAGAATGCAGTAGACATTGGACACCAAGCAGAGAGAATGCAGTAGACATTGGACACCAAGCAGAGAGAATGCAGTAGACATTGGACACCAATCAGAGAGAATGCAGTAGACATTGGACACCAAGCAGAGAGAATGCAGTAGACATTGGACACCAAGCAGAGAGAATCCAGTAGACATTGGACACCAAGCAGAGAGAATGCAGTAGACATTGGACACCAAGCAGAGAGAATGCAGTAGACATTGGACACCAATCAGAGAGAATGCAGTAGACATTGGACACCAAGCAGAGAGAATGCAGTAGACATTGGACACCAAGCAGAGAGAATGCAGTAGACATTGGACACCAAGCAGAGAGAATGCAGTAGACATTGGACACCAAGCAGAGAGAATGCAGTAGACATTGGACACCAAGCAGAGAGAATGCAGTAGACATCGGACACCAAGCAGAGAGAATGCAGTAGACATTGGACACCAAGCAGAGAGAATGCAGTAGACATTGGACACCAAGCAGAGAGAATGCAGTAGACATTGGACACCAAGCAGAGAGAATGCAGTAGACATTGGACACCAAGCAGAGAGAATGCAACAGTGCAGCGATGGGGAAAAGCTGGAGCCAGCAAGACAATGCGGGACCTATTAGGTCAAACTCTTTTGTGCATTCTGTCTAAGAAAGAGAGTCTAGTGGTTGGTGCACCAGCCCAGATGTGACAACAATACTTCATGCACGGGCCATTGGTGGCTTTATAGAAATATAAGAACAAGGCAGGCTTGAGAAGTTTAATAGACCGGTAGAATGATCACACTTTATTTGCACCAGACTTGGCAGTATCTTCTATGTATTTGTTCCAATTCATGTTACCTGTGAATGTTAGGCCGAGAAGTTTGAACGTTAAACTCTCGGGAAGGGTGTTATTAGCCATGGTAATTCGTGACTGGAACCAATTGTTAACAGTTGAAAGCAGATTATGTGACTAGAAATATAGAGAAGAAATATTAAAATTTAGAGAAATTTAGTTCTTATTTGTTTTGTTTTTTTAACAACCACAACATACTCACTTACTTACTAGGATAGTAACTTTTACTCAAACCCAAGCTATTAACTTTATTAACTATCAACTATTTTATTAACTTTATTAAGCTATTAACTATTTATACGGCAAAGTTGTCAGTTTAGCTTTTTTTACGCCAAATTTGACAAATTTGGCGGTTTATTTTATAGTTTTGACTTAAAAATTATATTTGGCTTTCTTTTTAAATTTGACTTAAATCGTGCGTATATTATTAGATTATTTCATATAAATAATGTTTTATTAAAAAAAATCAAAAATATTAAGAAAAACATTAAGTAATTCTTTTAATTAAAGCATAATTCTAACTATAACATTACTGATTATAATATTTTCTTTCATAATTATAATCGAAAACGTTATAATAGAGTAATATTTTATGTAACATTATTTTTTAATTCAATAATCATTTTACCTTGTCTTTAATTTTAAGTATGAAATTACTTAACTATATATTTTTAATAATTATTAAAGAAAACGTTGTATTTACGTAATATTTAGCTTAACATTATTAATTCATCCACGTTATAATTTTACGTTTTTTTTATTTGAAGTAAAAATTTGCTGAATATATCTTTTTCGTAATAATCATAAAAGTGTTTTTTTTTAATTAAAATTAATTTTTAATTCAAATAATTATTTACGTGCGTCTTACGACTTTACCTTTTGATTATTTATTTTAATAAATATTCGATTAATAGTAAATTAAATAATTCAATTTGTATTTAATTAAAGTTATGTCCAAATCGATATTTACTGTGTGAGAAATTCCATGGCGATTTGAAACCTGTAAACTGTCAATTCGAAAGTTTTCAAGTTGTCTTTGTCTATGAATACTTTCTTTGTTTTGCCCTTTTTTTCTGAAAGTTTGGCTTCAAGCATTTATTATAGTCTTAGACAGCGTCCAAAGCAGAGTCTATAATCTAATAGCTCACACACTATCTACCAAGCTCCAGCCCCTGTCCCATCGCCGCCACGGTACATCACTTTGCTTTGTTCACAAGTACTTCAATGGAAAGTGCTCCGACGAACTTGCTGCTCTGATGGCCCCTCGACGTAAATACACCCAACCAACCCGACAATCAGCAAAACCCCACCTCTTCACTGTTGAGGTCCCCAGATGCCGGAGGACTTTGTACTCTAATAGCTTCTTTCTCCGAACTGCTAGCCTTTGGAATTCCCTCTTTGCTCCCTGTTTCCTTGACTGTACTGACATGCAGACATTTAAATGTAATGAAAACAAACATCTCGCTGTTCAACATCTGTTCTGAGCTAGGTGTTCACACAAGTCGGAATACAGAGGGAACTGTGCGAAGGACGCTTTAAAACTGTCCTTGAACCGTTTCTATTGCCCTCCTGCGGTTCTATTGCCTTTGGTCAGTTCACCGTAAAAAGAGCTGTTTTTCGAATTTTGAATCTGATATGCAGCATATATAACCTTAACCCAAAACCTGACAATATTGCAGCATGGTGTATAGTGACGGGAGGCTAGATCAAGCGAAAACCTTTGTGTCTGGTGTCCTATCTTGCCTCTTGATATTTATCAATCTACTCGTGGTACTACAACGTTCCGTAAGAGTGGACCTGTGAGTAATAGGAACCAAGAAGTGACTGCGCACTACTTTAAGATCCAAGATTGGGACCTGAGCACCGATGCGATTTTTGCAAAAGACCAAATCATACATATCAATCCGCCTGGGTCATTTCTCAAAACTGAAGGAAACACGTTTAATCCCGGATTTAATATCATTAGAGACTCTCAGATTGAATTGAAGATTACAATTTTATTGGACATTACGCAAAGAATATGATGTTAGATGGCGAATAGAAGGAAGGTTTATGTATTCGATATAATTGAATCTCTCCGAAATTACGTCCTGCCATTCCAAGATGCCTCTGATCGATTAAGGATATAACGGAATATCTTATTAAATGCCAGCAGGGAAACTAGCGTTGCCTAGGGGAAATGTTAAAACGTGCAAATTTGAGGTATGTGTCTATAAAAAATGTCTTACTTAGATTAGATTTTTTTTATTAATATACATTATGTTCAGGGTAGTGATTGATAATGTTCTTATTTTAAGCGATTGTCATGTGATAAGGAAAACATAAACAAACATTGTTGTATATATATATATATATATATATATATATATATATATATATATATATATATATATAATGGTAATAATCCAGGTGAAAAATATGCACAGGGTGGTAATCCAGAGAATTTTAACCGGGTTTATGAAAAGTGCTCAATATCAAAATAGAGTTTTATATATGATAATTTTATTTACACAGACATGTACAAAATCTGCGACACTGGCATGTCGATGTTATCGATCAACAGTTACTATAAACTGAGATCTCATCAGGCAGAGTTAGAATCCGATCTTAACCTCAGTTCATATTTAGAGAGGTTCTCTCCAAATATGATCTGAGGTTAAGATCGGATTCTAACTCTGCCTGATGAGATCTCAGTTTATAGTAACTGTTGATCGATAACATCGAAATGCCAGTGTCGCAGATTTTGTACATGTCTGTGTAAATAAAATTATCATATATATATATATATATATATATATATATATATATAGAGAGAGAGAGAGAGAGAGAGAGAGAGAGAGAGAGAGAGAGGGGGGAGAGAGAGAAGGGAGTATTAGAAGGCTATCACAATGCAATAAATTTCTAGCATTGTGTGGCGTTCTAATACTCCTCTATATACGTATTTTCATTTCTTATTTTTATTTATATTTTTATTTATTTTTTTTAGTTTGTATTTTATTAGTTTATTAGCTTATTCTATTTTTCTTTATATATTTTTTAAATTTTTTATTCTTTAATTTATTTATATTTTATTTTCATTTTTATAAATTTTATTTAATTTTATTATTATTATTATTATTATTATTATTTTTCTATTTTTTTATTTTATATTTGTAACTCATTATTTTTCTAATATTAGTCTCTGTGGCTCTTTCTGTCAATAGATGTTTCTCTACGATGAGCTTTTTAATTTTTTCTTTGAATTTCTGTAAGACGTGGTTCTAAAGGCGCTGATGAAGAGACGTTTTGGATTAGCTTTATTAATTTATAAAATAAAATAAAATAAAGTATTTCCAGAATGTTTTGGAAACGATCGTACGCCATACTGGACTTGATGTTCTAATTATTGGAACAATTTTAATGTTTTAATTCATTGAATCTTTATATATGTATATATACATATGGTAAACAACTGATGATCCCTTAAATAATGTTAAGACTAGCGTAAATTCTTCGAAGCAAACTAATATAGTAACTGCTAAAAGTAAATTGACTTTCAAAAGTAATTTTCCACCGAACGACTTGGGACTAAAATGTTTTGTTGCTTTTGTTTTTTTTTTATTTCTTTATATAGTTGTAATGGTTGAGAAACTTCCGAGACTATATATACATATATATATATATATATATATATATGTGTGTGTGTGTGTGTGTGTGTGTGTGTGTGTGCGTGTGTGTGTGCGTGTGTGTGTATCGAGGCAGCATTTTTTTCTCTAAGGCACGTATTATTAAAAATAACCGACAACTCGTGTCTGGATATTTTTGTATGAATCCCTTCCATTTTCCGGATTAAAGTCCTAATCTCAGATGAGAATTGGCTGATGAATCTGCCGTAATTAAATGTTTATAATACTAAATAAATATAGTTTCGTATTTAAATTTTCTCGGCAAAATTAACTATACACTTACTCCAGGTCTTTACCTGATTGACATTATTCCCACTGAAGATGGACCCAGATGGGTCGGAAAGTACTTTGGGTAAAAGAAAATTACGGCAGATTCATCAGCCAATTCTCATCCGAGATTAGGACTTTAATCCGGAAAATGGAAGGGATTCATACAAAAATATACAGACACGAGTTGTCGGTTATTTTTAATAATATATATATATATATATATATATATATATATATATATATATATATATATATATATATATATATATTAAGGCATGTTTTATTAAAGACGACAGAAATCTTCTGTTTAGTGATTCTTTTTTTAATTTTTTCCATTCGTCGAATGATCTTTTTGACGTGTAGATGGAATGAATTGATGAAGGATCCATGTGTTTGACTAACGTTTTCGATTCTCTCCGGAATCATCTTCAGGTCTTTTATGGCAAAAATGAACAAAAAGCGAGTGAAAGAATGGAATTTCTTAAAAATTGTTCATTTTTGCCATAAAAGACCTGAAGATGATTCCGGAGAGAATCGAAAACGTTAGTCAAACACATGGATCCTTCATCAATTCATTCCATCTACACGTCAAAAAGATCATTCGACGAATGGAAAAAATAAAAAAAGGAATCACTAAACAGAAGATTTCTGTCGTCTTTAATAAAACATGCCTTAATGAAAAAATGCTGCCTAAATACACACCCATATATATATATATATATATATATATATATATATATATATATATATATATATATATATCGAACACATGAAAATCGTTAACTAGTTACTTTACACAGTTTTACTCCGATATTAGAATGGATAACATTTATGAAACGAGTTTTTGTGAAGAAAATTCCCATCTGTGTTTATTTAGATACTTTTTCTCAAGATGATATATTACAAAATGTAAATCCGAGGGCAGAATTAAAAAAAAAACAGGGTGTTTAATACATCCTGTAGAAATGGCGGCTACTGACTCATATTCAAGTATTCGGACAATCGCACACATGACTACATGCAGTCACGTGATATCTAGTGATATTCGTGTGAAGTAATATTGAAGTTAATATATACATGTATAATATATATATATATATATATATATATATATATATATGTGTGTGTGTGTGTGTGTGTGTATATATTTAAACCCCTGTTTATTTGAAACCCTGTAAAACCTTTTTTAAAAACTTTCTCCAAATCTACAAATTTTTTTCACAATTTACAAACTGTTGTTATTTTGCTATCTGCACCATAGCGTCCCCTTTTTTCTTCGGCAATGGCTACTCAATATTGCTACCACTTGGCCTTTTGGCTAAGATCAAAGTGTAGTATCTGTTCCGATGGATACTGCACCCCATAGACTGGTATTGTCTTGGCCTTCGGGGCTTGATTTACGCCGGTCTATGGGTCTGTCCTGTGCAGTTCTAGCAGGTCCACCCTCCCAGGCTTCGCCTCCCCTCTTTGGGGAGGAGTAAGTTTATTGCTTACTGCCGGAGGCGCCCCTACCGGGGAATGCCGACGGGGCTGCTCAGGCAATTTTTAAACCCCACTTTTCCGACCCGACCTTGGGTCACATCTTACTTGTGGGAGTAAGATAAAAACTGGCCTTGTGCCTAACTCCTGGAGAGGAGTAAATCAATACTCAATATTGCTACCATTCTCCCTCTGGCCATTCATTTATTTATCCCCAACCTTTTTTGTTATTTTTTTCTTTAATTTTCAAAGTGAAATGGAACATGTAATATTTATTTATTATAAATACCACATTACCGAATTATATCCTCTGACGAGAAGAGTTTTATCTTTGAAAAACCATGGTTTGAGGAAAAGTGTAACTTCTTGCATCTGAACTTTCGGTGTAATAACATTTGTATCAATTTTATGTAATTTTATGTAATTTTATGTAATTTTTTATCGTCATTTAACTTCTTTAAAAATATATATATATATATATATATATATACTAGAAAAATACTATTCCGAGAACGGGATAAAATCACTTCCCTGTACAGAACAGTTTTGCACCACTTTTATGTTTACTTACGAAAGTATAATGAAATTATATTAAACTTTATGTCTAGAATCCTTATTCAATTTTTGATCAAAATCCATTAAATAATGTTGATTCTAGAAAATATTTTAAGTGTTACGCTTAGGCTTAAGGCGCCTTAAAACAAATTGTAATTCAGGGAATCTTGCTTAATTTGTGTCTAAGGATTAAGGATTAAATTCAATACAATTTCAAGGCAAATCTCACACGGTTGCGTGTGCCGATAATATGCACTCCGTACACCATTGATGATCTAATACGTATAGTTACAACTATATAATACTCAGAGGTATCTGCTGTTTTTATTTTTACCCCCTTTGACTAAAGGTGAATTAAATTAAATGCCCACCACAATTGGTCCCTTTAGGTCTGCCAGTTCTGCTCCCAAATTCATAATGGCCGCTAAATGAATTTAGGCGTGAATTCTAAAACATCAAATATATAAACATAAAAAACACCTAACTTTATATATATATATATATATATATATATATATATATATATATATATATATATAAATTCTTTGTAGAATGGTAGGAAAAATCCCAGCAGAGTGCTCGATTAATTAAGATTCAAAGTTAAAAATTAAGAGCATAATATTTATTTATTCTGGTACAGAAAAATTAGTACAACATTCGTACCGTCGGTTTCAAGCACGGAAGGTCTTACCCATCCGGCTCTCTTCAGCTTCTGTTGTCATCTATTTTGGAAATGTGAGGTCACATGACACTCTTGTTGGGACGCGTTATTTGCTCAGTGTGTTGTGTGTGTTTGTTTAAATTTGAATTTAGTGTCATAAGACCGTTGAGATTTAAAACACGGGAGAAGAAAGAGAATTCAAGATTAAAGGGAATAAAAAAGAGAATAAAAAAGGGGGGTAAAAAATAAAAAAATATATATGAAAAAATATATATATATATATAAATAAATATAAAAAAACATATATATATATAAAAACATTTTAATACTAAGAATAAAGGAATAAAAAAAGAAAAAGAGTATAAAAAGGTATAAAAAGAAGAAAAAAAGGGGGTTAAAAAATATATATATATATAGAGAATAAAATGTAGAGAATAAAAAAGAGCGAGAGAGAAAGAAAGAATAAAAATAGAAAGAATAAAAATATAAATAAAAATAAAAATAAAAATAAAAATAAATTAAAAATAAATTTAAAGATTAAAAAATAATAATAATAATAAAAAAATAAAAAATAAAAAATAAAATTAAAAATTAAAAATTAAAAATTAAAAATTAAAGATTAAAAACAAAAATAATAAAAATAAAGAAAGGGTTTCTCTGAAATTCCCGTGAGCCAAATTATGAATTTGTATCATTAGCCGTTATATTTTTGAAGGTATGCGTTCTAAAAAACCGTTGATGTGTAAGAATCTTTTCTCCAGATTGGAGTGATTTTTAATGAAGAAATTCGGCTCTAAGGGAGGTAACTAAGATGGAAATATGAAATATTTGAGTTTGTTAAAATGGGTTTGTAGATTAATCTAGTGGTTGATAAAAAATAAAAAATTAAATATTTTTGCATTTTGGTGAAAGTCGAAGTTTTTGCTCTTGGAATTTATGTGGATATAGTTTGTTTAAATGGATTTGTAGAGTAATCTAGTGATTGATAATTAAATTAAATATTTTTGTATTTTTGTGAAGGTCGGAGTTTTTGCTCTTGAAGTTTAAGTGGATATAGGTTGATGAGGTGTTTGTTCGTTTTTATTGTGTTTATATTAGTAGAGGGGGGTAGTTAGACATTATGTGAATCGGTCAGACCAGTTTATAAGCAATGCTTGTCTCTTGTGGACACATCCCCTGAATATTTCATCGCGGACATTTAAACAGGCTGTATTCGGATCGATGATGGCTTTTGAAATGTGGTATTTTTCAGCGTCACATAGACGACATCTGTTTATGGCTGGAGAGAAGGATGGTTTTCTCTCAATTATTTTCCATTTGATGGTGAAGGGTGTGTTTTCTTCTTTAAGCTGCCATATTCGGGTCGCGAGTGCCGTATTAGCCTTGTTTTTGTATCTGAAGGAGTTTCTGTGTGCATATAGCCTTTGTTTGAAATTTCCCTTCGTCATCCCAATATATTTTTCTGCATTACTGGTATTCTGGTCTGTGACGGTTGCTTCATAAATGATTGAATTGATTTTGCAATTTCCCTCCAGGGTGCAGTTGTTTTTGTCTTGGCATGAGCAGCCTGCGTTTGTAATTGTTTTGGGTTCTGCAGAGATAATTTTTTCTTATTGAAGGGGCAGTGGAATAGCTGACCTTAACAGAATTTCTGTTAAAAAGTTTGTGTAATTCATTTGTGGGTGGGAAGTGTTTGTCGAGCAACTTGAGGAAAAGTTGGCCTACCTTTGTTTTGGTATTGGTCGAATAGGGTGGGGAAAACCAGATCACCGATCTCCTTCTATTGCGGGTCCCCTACTCAACATTACTCACAACCTAGTTTTTACAAACCAGCAAAATCCATTTCAGAAGACACTTACCGCCGACATAAAAAAACTTAAAAGAGAAAATAACGCACTTATATTCTCCGACAAAACTAAAAATATTTATAAAATGACTAAAAAGGAAAAAACAGACCTAACAATTAGCTCCATTACCGATAAATATCAATTAGCCAAAGCAGATACATATAAATCTATTAATAATGATACTACTGAAATAGCTACTAGACTAGGCGTCGAATATAGAATTAATTATTTAGATAAGAGGAAGGCCTTTGTTACTTTAAAAGACCACAAAGAAAACTTCACAAATAAACCCTCATGCAGACTTATCAACCCAGCTAAAAGCGAACTAGGACTAGCAAGCAAATCCATTGTTAAAAATATAGTTAATAAAATTAAGGAAAAAATAAACCTAAGTCTGTGGGGCAATACTAACTCAGTCCTAAATTGGTTCCATAACATACAAGATAAACACAGATGCAAATTCACACAATTAGATATAGTAGACTTCTACCCATCCATTACAAAAGACACCCTAGATAAGGCCTTAACATTTGCACTTTCACACACAAACATCAGTCAACTAGAAAGGGACACAATACTGCAAGCAAGACAAACCCTTCTCTTCTTCGAGGGAAGGGCTTGGGTTAAAAAATCAAACCCAGAGGACCCATTTGATGTTGCAATGGGGGCCTACGACAGTGCAGACATATGTGACTTAGTCGGCTTGCTTATATTAAATACACTCCAAAATAAATTTCCAGACCATTTCTTTGGTCTCTATAGAGATGACGGACTTTGTCTGTCACGCAACCACAACGGAAACACATTAGATAGATTTAGAAAAGAATTAACAAACACCTTCCATAATCTCGGCTTCAAAATTACCATTAAAACAAATTTAGACCAAGTAAACTTCCTAGATACCACACTGAACCTTAAAAACAATACACACAAACCTTTCCACAAACCCAATGAAACACTCCAATACATACACAAGGGATCCTGCCACCCCCCCACCATCTTTAAAAATTTAATCAATAATATTAGCCAAAGAATCTCAAACCTCTCATCCAGTCCCGAAATTTTCAACCAAGCAGCACCATATTACAACAAAGCGCTCCGCGACAGCGGGTTCAGAGAAGAAATCTCATACACCACCAACCGAGACCAACCACGGGGGACCCGCAATAGAAGGAGATCGGTGATCTGGTTTTCCCCACCCTATTCGACCAATACCAAAACAAAGGTAGGCCAACTTTTCCTCAAGTTGCTCGACAAACACTTCCCACCCACAAATGAATTACACAAACTTTTTAACAGAAATTCTGTTAAGGTCAGCTATTCCACTGCCCCTTCAATAAGAAAAATTATCTCTGCAGAACCCAAAACAATTACAAACGCAGGCTGCTCATGCCAAGACAAAAACAACTGCCCCCTGGAGGGAAATTGCAAAATCAATTCAATCATTTATGAAGCAACCGTCACAGACCAGAATACCAGTAATGCAGAAAAATATATTGGGATGACGAAGGGAAATTTCAAACAAAGGCTATATGCACACAGAAACTCCTTCAGATACAAAAACAAGGCTAATACGGCACTCGCGACCCGAATATGGCAGCTTAAAGAAGAAAACACACCCTTCACCATCAAATGGAAAATAATTGAGAGAAAACCATCCTTCTCTCCAGCCATAAACAGATGTCGTCTATGTGACGCTGAAAAATACCACATTTCAAAAGCCATCATCGATCCGAATACAGCCTGTTTAAATGTCCGCGATGAAATATTCAGGGGATGTGTCCACAAGAGACAAGCATTGCTTATAAACTGGTCTGACCGATTCACATAATGTCTAACTACCCCCCTCTACTAATATAAACACAATAAAAACGAACAAACACCTCATCAACCTATATCCACTTAAACTTCAAGAGCAAAAACTCCGACCTTCACACAAAATACAAAAATATTTAATTTAATTATCAATCACTAGATTACTCTACAAATCCATTTAAACAAACTATATCCACATAAATTCCAAGAGCAAAAACTTCGACTTTCACCAAAATGCAAAAATATTTAATTTTTTATTTTTTATCAACCACTAGATTAATCTACAAACCCATTTTAACAAACTCAAATATTTCATATTTCCATCTTAGTTACCTCCCTTAGAGCCGAATTTCTTCATTAAAAATCACTCCAATCTGGAGAAAAGATTCTTACACATCAACGGTTTTTTAGAACGCATACCTTCAAAAATATAACGGCTAATGATACAAATTCATAATTTGGCTCACGGGAATTTCAGAGAAACCCTTTCTTTATTTTTATTATTTTTGTTTTTAATCTTTAATTTTTAATTTTTAATTTTTAATTTTTAATTTTATTTTTTATTTTTTATTTTTTTTTTATTATTATTATTTTTAATCTTTAAATTTATTTTTAATTTATTTTTATTTTTATTTTTATTTTTATTTATATTTTTATTCTTTCTATTTTTATTCTTTCTTTCTCTCTCGCTTTTTTATTCTCTACATTTTATTCTCTATATATATATATATTTTTTAACCCCCTTTTTTTCTTCTTTTTATACCTTTTTATACTCTTTTTCTTTTTTTATTCCTTTATTCTTAGTATTAAAATGTTTTTATATATATATATGTTTTTTTATATTTATTTATATATATATATATATTTTTTCATATATATTTTTTTATTTTTTACCCCCCTTTTTTATTCCCTTTTTATTCCCTTTAATCTTGAATTCTCTTTCTTCTCCCGTGTTTTAAATCTCAACGATCTTATGACACTAAATTCAAATTTAAACAAACACACACAACACACTGAGCAAATAACGCGTCCCAACAAGAGTGTCATGTGACCTCACATTTCCAAAACAGATGACAACAGAAGCTGAAGAGAGCCGGATGGGTAAGACCTTCCGTGCTTGAAACCGACAGTACGAATGTTGTACTAATTTTTCTGTACCAGAATAAATAAATATATATATATATATATATTATTATTATTAAAAATAACCGACAATTTTTGTCTGGTTATTTTAGTATTGATCCCTTCAATTTTCAGGATTAAAATCTTAATCTCGGAAGAAAATTGGCTGATGAAACTGCCGTAATGTACATGTTGGTCCAGGCGATGGACCCAGACGGGTCAGAAAGTACTCTGGACCAGCATGTACATTACGGCAGTTTCATCAGCCAATTTTCTTCCGAGATTAAGATTTTAATCCGGAAAATTGAAGGGATCAATACTAAACTAACCAGACAAAAATTGTCGGTTATTTTTAATAACCTTTATCTTAAGGAAAAAATGCTGCCTCGATATATATATATATATATATATATATATATATATATATATATATATATATATATATATATATATATATATATATATATAAAGTTACTTCTTTTTATACGATATATATTCGAGGCCTGTCTAAAAAGTGTCCGCCCTTAGGCCAAACAAATTATTTCAAATACTTTACGGGGTTGGGACTCTGATCCCTCCACTGCCGGAAACACACCCGGAAGTTTTCTTTTGGAATGGTGTTCATCTCCGCCATCGCGTTCCGCATTATCTCTTTTTTCGAACCCTCCCCAAAACAGCTGCATTTGGAGCAGTTTAGGGCCTGCCAGAACGCGGGTCACTCTCCGCTGATGTGCGACCATTTTTGAATCGGTTGAACCACTCCTTAATTTCTGTTACACCCATCGCATCTTCTCCAAACACCTGCTGAATCTAACGCGACGGCGGAGATGAACACCATTCCAAAAGAAGACTTCCAGAGGTCTTTCCGGATGGATCGGTGGGCTAAGTGAGTGCAAGCACAAGGGGGCTACTTTAAAGAGGTTTAGGGTTCCAACACCGTCACCTATTCGAAATATTTTTTTCTGGCCTAAGGTACTTTTTTGACAGTTCTCGTATATTTAATAATAATGGAATTAATAATCTAACTTAATCAACAATGAAAAAAAGAACACCATTTTTTTCTCATCGTCGCCTTTTCTTCTTCTTCTTCTTCTTCTTCTTCTTCTTCTTCTTCTTCTTCTTCTTCTTCTTCTTCTTTTTCTTCATTGCTGACTGTTCTGCTTCCCTTCGGAGAGAGAGAAAGAGAGAGAGAGAGAGAGAGAGAGAGAGAGAGAGAGGGGGATTTATTACAAAACTATACGTTACATATTTCAGAGTCGTACCAACTCTTAAATATGAAACGTATAGATTTTAAATAAATTATTTATATTTAGCTCTCACTTTTTTGTGATGCAACACTTTATTTCTTTCTTTTCAACATAACCTGACATGTTATATATATATATATATATATATATATATATATACCTTTACAGATCAAGGTAATGACATATTGTGATTTATGGTCAGTTTCGAAGCAAAGGGTAAGCTTACACGTGTTTTTAGATAAAAATACTTGAAATCTCAAAGACAAACCTTATTACTCTGTTGTTGTATTTGTTTATAAGAGACAATGTTGTATTGTGGTCATGATACTTTTCTTTTACTCTATTGTGTAAAGTTCTATATTTTTCGATATATTATACTACAGCTGAGTAAATCAACGTTTGCTTTCCTAAACCTTTTTCAAAAAATATTTTCATCGCACGAAATAAATGCTAAAATATTAATTAGTTTTGTGATTCAGTTATGTTTGAAGAAACTTCGATTTTAATTATTTTTACTGGCGGCAATTTGTAATTTACTTACCAAGTACTTCATCACTTACTAAGCTTTGATCCATCACTCTCACCCTCTCTCACGGAATGTGGTTTGACGACACCGCTCTTCTTTTATGCCGTATCTATCACTATCGCTTGCGTCACTCTCTGTTTTTATTTTATTAACAATCGAAGATAATAAAGAGAAAATATTAAAAGGAAATATCACCAAAGGTAGTCATAATGTTTAATCCGTATCTATAGAGGTAAAGGCTAGAGCGAGACAGAAGGAGAGCAGCGGGAATATAGTTAATAAATACTTTTCTGGCTTGTTTAAGTCTCCATCCCATGTTATTCGGGAAAGACTTATGTTTTAGTCACTGTCCGTTCGTGATTTTCTTAAATTCGCATAAACTGTTCTGACTATGAACACAGTTAACTAACCAAGCCATCTTTTTCCAAAACAAAACTGATGATATTTTTTTTCAAAATCCGATATATATATATATATATATATATATATATAGTCTCGGAAGTTTCTCAACCATTAAAACTATATAAAAAAAAATATATATATATATTAAAAAAAAAACTTATAGTCTCAAGTCTTCCAGTGGAAAATCACTCATTTAAGTCAATTTATTTTTTACAGTTATTATATTAGTTAGTTTCTAACACTATTTTAAGGGATCATCAGTTGTTTACCATGAAAAACTGTTTCGGCAATTTAATATATATATATATATATATATATATATATATATATAATGGTAAGTTTTTGAAAGGCTGTGGGCAATGCAAATTCCGGGTAAGATGCAAGTTGTAAGGAACAAAAACAATAAATCGAATACGAAATATGACTTACTATTTATTTTTCCTAATATCTTACATAGCAGCAAGAGTGCTACAAAATAGGATT
This sequence comes from Sepiola atlantica, assembly GCA_963556195.1. Classification (NCBI taxonomy): domain Eukaryota; kingdom Metazoa; phylum Mollusca; class Cephalopoda; order Sepiida; family Sepiolidae; genus Sepiola; species Sepiola atlantica. The sequence goes on along the minus strand of OY744548.1, from coordinate 14,374,648 downwards.
CTCCGCACAGTCTAGAACATTTTTCTTCTGGCTTAATTATTTTTGACAAAGGGAAGTCTCTTTTCCCGAAATATTAAATAGTGATTTTTAATCACCCGGACATCATACAAACAGCTTAAAACACTCTTGCTGTTATGTAAGATTTTAGGAAAAATAAATAGTAAGTCATATTTCTTATTCGATTTATTGTTTTTGTTCCTTACAACTTGCATCTTACCCGGAATTTGCATTGCCCACAGCCTTTAAAAACGTACTACTACTATACCCAGCAATGCTTCAAGCAAACTACCATTCTCTACAATATATATTAAATAAGAACAGAGATAGAAATAATATGCCAACGTAATGGAAAATCAGAAGAGGAAAACCAAATATATTATTCATGTATTCTTCAACGTTTCGTCTTTATTGAAAGACTTCCTCAAGATGATAGGTCTCGTGTGTTATTTCTTCAGACCAATCATCCTGAGGAAGTTTTGAAAAAAAAAAATGTTGATGAATACATAAATAATATTTTTGATTTTCCCTTTTTTCATTTTTCATATATATATATATATATATATATATATATATATATATGATAATTTTATTTACACAGACATGTAAAAAATCTGCGACACTGGCATGTCGATGTTATTTATCAACAGTTACTATAAACTGAGATCTCATCAGGCAAAGTTAGAATCCGATCTTAACCTCAGATCATATTTGGAGAGAATATGAGTCTTCAGTTTATAGTAACTGTTGATCGATAACATCAACATGCCAGTGTCGCAGATTTTGTACATGTCTGTGTAAATAAAATTATCAGATATAAAGCTCTATTTTGATATTGAGCACTTTTTATAAACCCGGTTAAAATTCTCTGGATTACCACCCTGTGGATTATTTTTTACCTGGATTAATACCATTATTATTATTATTATTATTATCATATATATATATATATATATATATATATATATTGTGTGTGTGTGTTTGTTTGTGAGAGACACATACGGGGACATACAATGAAGAAAAACAGAGGCAGACATAACATTTTCCGAATTGGATTACAAGAAACAAGTTTGTCGAATTATACAAATTTATTTTTAGAATGTTTACCATTTCCACAGAAGGTCGCCATTTTAGTTTATTTTATGTTCTATGTTTGTACGTGTTTGTTCGCTTTTTTACTCCTTCAATCTGCTGTAATTTCCAACAAGATCCAATCAATATCTATTACGGAAAATTGCTGAGAGTTCGACAAACAAACTAACACGTATATGAGAGAACATGGCCTCCCCGGCACAGATGCACAACTATAGTCACATGTTCACACGCCGGTTCTCTTCAGACTACGGAAGTTAAGCAACGTTTCGAATGGATAATACTAAATGGGAAGACCAACTTTTGCATGTAACTTAAATCGTTTCGAATTCAAATAAATCTATACATCAACCATATACAAAAACAAAATATGTATTTTAAACCTTACCTTAAAAGAAGAATAAAACTGCTATTTAAAACAGAACCGTAACTGATCAAAAATGTATATCTCAAAACTCATCGTAACAAACCTGCCAAACTGCTATTTTAAAACTTACCTTAACAGAAAAATGAAACTGCTATTTAAAACCGTAAATAAACAGACGAATAAACTGCTATTTAAAACCTTACCTTAACAGACGAATAAAACTGCTATTTTTAACCTTACCTTAACAGACGAATAAACTGCTATTTTAAACCTTACCTTAACAGACGAATAAACTGCTATTTTAAACCTTACCTTAACAGACGAATGAAACTGCTATTTAAAACCTTACCTTAAGAGACGAATGAAACTGCTATTTTGAACAATACCTTAATAGACGAATGAAACTGCTATTTAAAACCGTACATTAACAGACGAATAAACTGCTATTTTGAACCTTACCTAAACAGACGAATAAAACTGCTATTTTAAACGTTACATTAACAGACGAATGAAACTGCTATTTAAAACTTAAAAATATAAATTAAAACAAATGCGATTTTAAACCTTACTTTAACAGACTAATGAAACTGCTATTTAAAACTTTACCTAAACAGACGAATGAAACTGCTATTTTAAACCTTACCTTAACAGACGAATGGAAATGCTATTTTAAACCTTACCTTAACAGACGAATGGAAATGCTATTTTAAACCTTACTCTAACAGACGAATGAAACTGCTATTTTAAACCTTACCTTAACAGACGAATGAAACTGCTATTTTAAACGTTACCTTAACAGACGAATGGAAATGCTATTTTAAACCTTACCTTAACAGACGAATGGAAATGCTATTTTAAACCTTACTCTAACAGACGAATGAAACTGCTATTTTAAACCTTACCTTAACAGACGAATGAAACTGCTATTTTAAACCTTACCTTAACAGACGAATGGAAATGCTATTTTAAACCTTACCTTAACAGACGAATGGAAATGCTATTTTAAACCTTACTCTAACAGACGAATGAAACTGCTATTTTAAACCTTACCTTAACAGACGAAAGAAACTGCTATTTTAAACCTTACCTTAAGAGAAGAATGGAACTGCTATTTTTAACCTTACCTTAACAGACGAATACAACTGCTATTTTAAACCTTACTTTAACAGACGAATTAAACTGCCATTTTTAACCTTACCTAAACAGATTAATGAAACTGCTATTTAAAACCTTACCTTAACAGACGGATGAAACTGCTATTTCAAACTTAAAACTATAAGTTATAAAAAACTGCGATTTTAAACCTTACTTAACCAGACGAATGAAACTGCTATTTTAAACCTTACCTTAACAGACGAATGAAACTGCTATTTTAAACCTTACCTTAACAGACGAATGGAAATGCTATTTTAAACCTTACCTTAAGAGAAGAAGGGAACTGCTATTTTAACCTTACCTAAAAAGAAGAATTAAACTGCTATTTTGAACCTTACCTTAAAAGAAGAATGGAACTGCTATTTAAAACCTTACCTAAACAAGAATCAAACTGCTATTTTAAACCTTACCTTAACAGAAGAATAAAACCGCTATTTTAAACTTTACCTCAAGAGAAGAAGTGAACTGCTATTTTGAACCTTACCCGGATATGTTAAAAAAAACTGCTAGTTTAAACCTTATTTAACAGACGAAAGAAACTGTATTTTAAACTTTACCTTAAAAGAAGAATAGAACTGCTATTTTGTAACCTTACCTAAACAGAAGAATGAAACTGCTGTTTTAAACTTTACCTTGACAGAAGAATTGAACTGCTATTTTGAACCTTACCTTAACAGAAGAATGACACTGCTGTTTTAAACTTTACTTTAAGAGAAGAATTGAACTGCTATTTTAAACGTTACCTTCAAAGAAGAATGGAACTGCTATTTTGAACTTTACCTTAAGAGAAGAATAGAACTGCTATTTTGAAGCTGACCTAAACAGAAGAATGAAACTGCTATTTTAAACTTTATTGTAAGAGAAGAATGGAACTGCTATTTAAAACCTTACCTAAACAGAAGAATGAAACTGCTATTTTAAACTTTACCTTAAGAGAAGAATGGAACTACTATTTTGAACCTTACTTAAACAGAAAAATGAAACTGCTATTTTAAACCTTACCTAAACAGATGAATAAAACTGCTATTTCAAACTTAACCGTATCAGTTCTGAAAACACTGCTATTTTAAACCGAATTATCATTAAATGACCGACCAACCGACATAGCATCTAATAAAGATAGATGACGCTACTGTATAGATTTCTCAAAACAAGTTTTGCAGATAAAAAAGCCGAAAGGAAGCGAATCTTGAAAAAACAAGCCACGTTGGTAGATTTGAATTGCAAACTACAGTCACGATAAAGGCATTTTTATCTGCATTTTTCTGAGTTAAAATAACATTTTTTAAATGAATTAAAAAAATGTTTTCCTCCTGTTTTGCTTGAAATATTCGTGTTTTTTTCTGTTTATTTTTACTGTTCTTTCAGAAAAAAACAACTTAAAAAGCGAAAAAGAGAAATGTGTGTCGCTTTGACTCAAATTCAAAAAAGTAGGTTTCAAGAGAAACAAAATGGTAAAATGTCTGTTATTCAAAAATCGTTCTTGAAATTCTAGAGATTTATTTCATCGTTTTCATTCTTTTGGGTTTTTTTATTCTTAATTCCTTCCTCTTTTATGATTATCTTTCTATTTATTTCCCCTTCCTCGCTCTCGCTCTCTCTCTGGCTCTGCTTCTGTCTGTATGTATGTTTCGTCTTCTTTCTTATTTCTTTTCTCTTGTTTCTTCTTTCTTTATTTAACTCGCTATTATTTCCTTCATTTTTCCACACTCTTACTACGAATTTATCTTCATCGTTTTTTATTTCTTCCTTTTATTCTACTTTTTCTTCTCCTTCGTCTTTTTCTTTTACTTATGGGCCCCCTTCTTTTCCCTCTTCTTCGTCTTCTTCGTATTTCTTTTTCTTCATTGTCTTTCTTTAATTTTCTCCGTATTATTTTATTCCGTTTATCCCTTCTCTTTCTACGTATTGTATCATCATCGCCTTTCCTTTTCTGCTGCTTCTTCCTCTTCTTCTTCTTCTTCTTCTTCTTCTTCTCTTTCTTCTTCTACTATTTCTTCTTCTTCTTTTGTTTTTTTCTTCATCTTCTTCTTCTTTTGTTTTCTTCTTCATGTTTTTCTTTTTCTTCTTCTTCTTCTTCTTCTTTTTCTTCTACTATTACTTCTTCTCTTCCTTCTTCTTCTTTTGTTTTCTTTTTCATCTTCTTTTTTTCTCTTCTTCGTCTTATTCGTATTTCTTTTTCTTGATTGTCTTTCTTTAATTTTCATTTTATCCATCTCTTTTTACGTATTGTATTATCATCGCCTTATCTTCTTCTTCTTCTTCTTCTTCTTTTGTTTTCTTTTTCATCTTCTTTTTTTCTCTTCTTCGTCTTATTCGTATTTCTTTTTCTTGATTGTATTTCTTTAATTCTCATTTTATCTATCTCTTTTTACGTATTGTATTATCATCGCCTTATCCTCTTCTTCTTCTTCTTTTTCTTCTCTTCATTCTTCTTCTTCTTCTTCTTCTTTTTCTTCTCTTCCTTCTTCTTCTACTCCATCTTTTTTCTTCTTCTTCTTCCTCTTCTTTTTCTTCTTCAACTTCTTGCTTATCTTTTTAAAAATAGTTTTCCTATTTTTCCCTCCTTTTTTCTCCTATGCCTGTTTCCCTTTGCTGCTGCCCTCAAAGGAATGACCCTTGACTCAGTAACTTGAAATGATCTAATCAGTCTGCAGTATTTGCAGACAGACACGACTCAGGGGAGGCCATTTCGTCTCTAACCTTATTTCCAGAAGTGAGGGACCTGCATAATTACAATTTTTGAGAAATTGTCAATGGTATTACTTGAGGGAGTCAATCCATCCTGAGGTATCCATGATCTCAACGGCAACAACAACACAGTCCCCTGCTTAATCTGAACCGAAGCCAGAAATATACAAGTGTTCTCCAATGCATAAATCAAAATTATACATCAGATCTATTTTATCTGCTCTTTTTCAAATGAAACAAATGCTTCCAAGAATGTTTCTTCTATTAGTTCTATAATACTATACTATACTAAACTATACTACATTAATACTTAATCATGGAATATGTATTCTAGTAAACACAGTAAGTAACGTTGGTACATTATTTATTTTGTTATTTACTTCACCAATTTTTTTTTGGGTGGGGGGGGGGAGGTCGAAACCCGCCCATACCCCACCCAAAGAAAGAAAAACATCTATATAATAATAATACGCTAAAGCCATTTCATATTGCGTACGTACGTTATCACCCTTCACCTTTTTTTTAAATGATGGGATCGCACTTTCGTCGAAAATGCATTGTTATTTCATTCATTTCGCATGAATCAGATGATGCTCTTGTTGTCATTGGTTTCCCCGATATATTTCTAGTAAGAATTATTTCTAGAAATAAATCGAGAAAAGGTTGCCATCATCCATAGTGAAAGTGTTTCTGTAGAACGAACTGGATTCGAACTTGGCACACCCAGGTTGTCAGTCCGTGTCGTTAACCACTTAGCCACCGCCATCGCAAAAAAAAGTAATTGTTATATTTCATCTGATGTCGTAATTTCGTCGAACGCGGAAGACGAACTAAAATATACTTTCTTCGCCTTCGGTTTAGGATCTAAGTGTAATATCTGGTTTGTCCACAGACGGTGAATTAGTATCGTAAGAGCTGTGTTCGCGCCGGACGTCCATAGAGGTATTTTTTTTTTATATATATTCATCAACGTTTCGTCTTTATTTGTAAGACTTCCTCAGGATGATAATTTAAAAAAAATGTGATGCCAGTACATCGAAATACTGGGTAGACATGATGGGTCGATGAGAAAAAGTAGTATGACACTACCTACATACCAAAGAAACAGAGTTTCCCCCCTCCCCACTTTCCCCAGACCCTCAAAATCCATGCTACACCTCACCCCGACAAAAACCTCAGCACCCCCCTCTCTCCCACTCTAAGACAAATTCACTAACACTCCCACCACTCCCCTTTTTCAC
>OY744548.1:14340605-14363105 GCA_963556195.1 Sepiola atlantica | reverse complement strand
CATATAAATATACCTAACTTTATAAAGATAGAGATTAGTAAATCAATATTCTGCAAATTATAGTTTTTAGATTTGATCTCGAGATGGCACACTGACAGGTACTATCGAGTCAGAATGGGCGTGGTAATAATGGCCATGAAGAATTAACACCACAATGTTCAAATACCCCGAACCGCTGAGTGCAGTTTAATGTCATACACGGGATTACATTTCGGATAAACAGTGTTTGAATTGTTGATAGGGTTCGGAAGTAGGGTAGGCAGGAATTTTGTTGGGTTTTTTTTTTCAAAAAATAAAAAAAAGACTGAGAAAAATCAATTTGGGAGTGGTACGGTGGATGTCCGGTGAACACTTTACCAAGGGTTTCTGAAACACTTAAATATATTTAAAAATAGATATAAACTTAAAGTCAGTACAAAATCAACGCAATCAGATTGTCTATTATTCTACAGACGTTTCGGTCGATGCAATCTCGGACCTTCTTCAGGCGGATCTGTTCGAACTTGATAACGTTTATATAGAACTCGGGAACAAACCTACAGGGAATTTTGAGCGTTTTATCTAATCTACATTGCTCTCGATCCATCAGCCATGACCGGGTAGAAGTTTTAATTAATTATTAGGTTATTCTTATTTATCATCGCATGTAGTAAGGATTGAACCTTCGCCTTCCAGAAGACTGTCACTTAGATATGATTGTTAATCAACGCTATTATTCGTGGCGCCACGGGTGGACAATTCTAGTATCATGGTTAAGGAAAGGAAGAGCATTTTGAAACTCATGTGGATTAAATAAAGAGTTAATCACGAAATTCTATATAGCTTCACGAGTTCGATAAAAAGATTCCCGAGTTCAGTAAAGAAGCATTTGAAGAAAGTCGAATGTTACATCGGCCGAAACGTTGTGAAAATAACAACCAAGATAGGAATACAATCCCGACTAAACAAAATAATAAAACAGCTTTGATTTTCGATGCATGAGCTGCTTTGAGTGAACCCTAACCCTAACCCTAACTCTAACTTTAACCCTAAAACCTAACACTAACCCTAAAACCTAACCCTTACCCTAACCCTAACCTTAACCTTAACCTTAACCTTAACCCTAACCCTAACCCTACCCTAACCCTAAAACCTAACCCTAACCCTAATCCTAACTTTAACCCTTAAACCTAACCCTAGACCCTAAACCCTAAACCCTAACCTTAATTTTAACGCTAACCCTAACCCTAACACTAACCCTAACCCTACCCGTTACCCTAACCCTAACTTTAACCCTAACCCTAACCCTAACCCTAACCTTAACCCTAACTTTCACCCTAAACCCTACACCCTAACCCTAACCCTAAACCTAAACCCTAATCCTAACCCTAACTTTAACCGTAAAACCTTAAACACCAGCTGCTTATAGTGAACGCAGAAATAAATTTGTTTTGTTTTTCTTAACGGAAAAAATAATTTTTTAAAAATAAAACAATAATGTGAATGCGATAAAAAAAAATATTTTGAATCCGCACTGCAGGTTTATTCCACATCCATGGACAAGCTGACTGACCAGTGGATTGATGTATTTTAATTATCTTGCTGTCAATCCATGTAGGAGGCACCTTCTCAATTTTCGTGACCTCACACAGATTTCACACAAGTTCCGCTTTCTCAATATATTTCAACTTCAACTACTGACAGCATTGCGACCGACCCATTGAACTCTCAAATTAATGTTAGATAGAAATTGCCCATTGCCGCTACAGCTGTAACTCAAAATTCTTTCACTGCTATGATTCATGTACAACTACAAACAATGTCCATATACCTCTATAATTATGTTGACAAACCGATTCCCGTAATGTAACACTATTTATATGCGCGTGTGCAAATATATTGTTACTATGGTAAATTTCCACATAATGTTACAAATAAGTTATAGTGAAATTTTTAAATTAGAATTCAAGTAAGGTTATGTGTCCCGGCAGTGAGGTTACAGGGAGCAGAAATCGCGAGTCTTACGTGGAAAATGAGTAAGGGAGTTCTGTATCTTTCGACCGAACCAACAGACATAGGTATATATATATATATATATATGGGAAGAGAAGGATGAAGGTAATCCGACGTGATAGGAAAATGAAAAAGGAAAACCAAAAAATGGATGTTTTTTTATGTGTACATCAACGTTTCGTCTTTATTTATAAGACTTCATCAGGATGATAATATAGAGAAAAATGTCATGCAAGTACGAACACATGTAGGGTTGACATATTGGGAAAAAGGGAAGAAAATAATGGCCACTACTGGGTGAATGCCCGTACTTGGTGAGGAGTGAAAAATGAATTTTGATGAAAATGAGTGGGGAAGAAGTGGAAAGATGGGGGTGAACAAGGACTACTGTGGCTGGTAGTAAGAGAAAGAGGTGGGGGAGATGAGCAGGAATAATGTGGATGGCAAAGATGGGGTGGAGTAGAGGGAGGAAGGAGGTGTTTGAACAGATGGCTGCGGTCAAGACTGAAGGGGAAAAAGTAAGTTGGAATGTTTGTGTGTGGGGGGTGTATGCAGAGCAAAAGGAGGGTGGGTAGAGAAGAGGGGGGGGCTGTGATTTTGGTGGATGGGCGAAAGTTATGGTCTTAGAGAGCGTTTTGAGAAAATGAGGGGATTTAAGAAGGGGTATGGAAGAGTGAAGGTACGAAAGAAATAGTTGAGAGGGAGAATGGGTGAGGGGGAGAGGGGGGATTTGTTGTGATAGGGTATGAAATATTTGAAATATTTGGAAAATGATGGCAATGAGTGAGGGAGTGGAGGGTGGAGGAGAGGGAGGAGGGAGGTAATTGAACAGGTGGGTATGGAATATTTGAAATATTTGGAAAATGAGAAAGTTTCATTGGACTGCAGTGTTAAAACTGTGAGGGAAAAACGGAATGAGTTAGAGAAAGTAAAGATTGATGGAGAAAAATGAAGGGTGTGTGTAAGTGGGAGAGTGTCATTAAGGTTAGAGATGAAAATAAATGTTATCTATGATTAGGCAAGAGTTTTTGTTCTGTAAGGATGATCTTGCTTATTAAGGGTGATAGGTTAAAGAAGCCATTTCGTTGCTTGATGGTGGTGGGGGCGGTAATGAGAGCAGTTTCCAATAATCTTCGCCGAGATTTGTTGTGGGTGTATTTTGTGATTTCGGCTTGTTCAAATTTGAAGGCACTATAGAACATGGTCATTGTGCAAAGTTTTAACTAATTTGGTTTATTGGTTTTTGAGTTATGATTGATCAAAGAAATGAGATTTCCAGCATAGGCCATTCGTAACGTCTATTAAGGGATAGAGCGCTCTCGCGTCTCCCTTGATTAAATTTGTTATTGAGAATAAGACAAAGAGAAGAGAAGATGAAAACCTCACCAACGACTAAGAAAATTATGTGTGGAGCGAGACATATGAACTGTTTGGATTCTAGACCACCCCAGCTATGCTATACAAAGTTCACCGAAGTTAAGCGACGTTAAGTCTGGTCAGTATTAAATGGGTGACAATTTAAGAAGACTAGGTGCTGTATGTTACAAACAATCTCTTAAAATTCAAATTGATCTAAAAAATCAATCGTATACAAAGACATTTAAGATTTCGGCATAAAATCACGCAATGATGGTTGACATCTCTTTATTTCTCTCTCTCTCTCTCTTTCTCTTTTCACCCCTCCATTTCTCTTTCTCTCTTTTATTAAACGACGTTCAGCCCGGCCATTTTATCCCTAGAATATTTCTAAGACATTGGGAATCAAACGTGTCTAATGTCCTCCCTTGGCTGGTTTTTAGATGCCAAGTTGCACTTCGATATAGCAGTGTGGACTAGACATTGCTGTTCTAAAATCTTAATTTTGATCTGAGGGGACAACCAGTAAAATCTTATAGGTCCTTGATATGACTCGACCGAGGAGTGAACCCTGGTGTCCCGGCCCATAAAATAACACTCTTACTATTATGCTCAAAATCGACCAGTTTTTTTTTTAGTTTTCATAATAATAATGGATGCTAATCGCAGCTTTGTGTGTATTTAAGAAATTATATCCAGACAATTTAATCTAGTAACAAAACAAGTGCCAAAAACTACTGAATCTACTGAGTGAAATTATATGATCGGCCATCGATCGGATGAGAGTGCAGACACCTGCCCTATATATTAAAAAGGTAAGTACAGACACGTATATGACACACTTATTAGTTAATCAATATTGCGTGTATGTTAAACAAATTTGTTGCCGACATTTTAGGTTGGAGGCGAAAAACGATTTTTGGATGTTAGATTGAAAAAAGACATCCAGTATGAACAGTCGATATGCTTGAGAAAGAATAAACGAGTTCTTAGTAAAATAGAAATCTAAAATTAGCCCACCCTATATATATATATATATATATATATATATATATATATATATATGCATATATGTATATATGTGTATATATATATATATGCATATCTATATATATATGTATGTATATATATATATGTATATATATATATGTATATATATATATATATATATATATATATATATATATATATATATATATATATATATATATTACTATTTCATGTATCCACATAAGATTTTATAAGGAGATACAATTTTTTTTTCATCAATTTTCAGTATTTACTTCAACAGTGCTCGATACGTAAGTAGAGCTATGGAGTAAGTCATGAATATATTTTCATAGCTTACTATATATATATAGAGAGAGATTCTTTCCAAATATGATCTTAGGTTAAGATTAGATTCTAACTCTGCCTGATAAGATCTCAGTGTATAATAGCTGTTGATCGATAACATCGACATGCCAGTGTCGCAGATTTTGTACATGGCTGTGTACATAAAAATAATCATATATAAAAACTATATTTGATATTGACACTTTTTATACACCCGGTTGAAATTCTTTGGAGTACTACTCTGTGGATGTTTTACCTTGATTATATATACATATATATATATATATATATATAATATTTATGAATAAATATTAATGATTTATTACCTACATACATCGATGTTTCATGATTACGGTATCTTCAGTGCAGGGAGCTAATTCCGACGGTCGACGGGCGCGAACTCCGACTACAAATCGCCACTTATTCGTAAGTCAGGAGAGTTACCGGTTGGCTACCAAAGATCAACTCAGAATTTAGGCGGAATTTAAGTTTGTAAATACCAAGTCGGCGAGTATTCACAGCAAGCGGCGAAGAGTGATCTAACAGCAACAAATCGTGTTGGATCTCGCAATGAAGCTAGTAGTGCTGCTTGTTATTAAATTCACTCAGAGTGCCCAGCCTTACTAAAAAGGGGCTATATTTATATATATATATATATATATATATATATATATATATATATATATATATATATATTAAATTCCCGAAACAGCTTTTCATGGTAAACACCTGATGAGCCCTTAAATAATGTTAGAAGCAAACTAATATAATAACTGTAAAAACTAAATTGACTTACATGAGTGATTTTCCACTGAACGACTTGGGACTTAACGGGTTTTTTGGGTTTTTTTTTTTAATGGTTGAGAAACTCCCAAGACTATATATATATATATATATATATATATATATATATATATATATATATATATATATATATATATATATTTCATCATTACAGCTTTACGGAGGAAAAACACTTCGGTGGAAAATTACTTTGCTTGTAAGTCAATTAACTTCTTACAGTCACTATATTTTTTACTTCGAAGAATTTACGCTTGTCTTAACGATATTTAAGGGAGTTATAATAATAATAATAATAATAATAATAATAATAATAATAATAATAATAATAATAATAATAATAATAATAATAATGAAAATGATGATAATAATGATGATAAGAAAAGTAATAATAGAAACAGTAAAATGAAAACTGGAAAAAAGACTGTGAGAAATTGTAATCAAAGGGATCACTAAGATCATACAAAATACAGCAATGATTAAAACGGCTGCAATCTTCAGGAAAATCCTCAAATGCGGAAACCAACCTGCATATGCTTTGAAGTAGCTACTCACATGGAACTTACAAAGCGAAGAAAACAAAACCACAGGAGGAACACCACCACACGAACCAAGGAACAGAAAGTGCAAGAAATCTCAAAAAATTGCCACACCCTAAAAAAGTGAGTGCACCAGTCTCGGCTCATACCACACAAAATAGTTGTGAAGTGTCAAGGAGAATGGGAAGACCGAGGAGATACAGCACCAACCAGACCTCCACTGGAAGAGTCCGGAGAGTACTGGGACCTTGGAGAGGCCTATTACCTCCCACATCTCAGACCAATGGTCGTTACCAGCGTGAATCAATGGTAGGCGTCTGTTGCGATACCGCAAGATCATTAGCAGTGCGTATCGAAAAGTACTGGAAATCTGAGCAAGCCTATTGTCACTCAGACTCCAGGAAACACCACGGCTTGATGTCGTTGAGTAATCACTGACGATGACGTGTGTGATAACTTCTAGTGAGTTAAAATAATAATAATAATAATAATAATAATAATAATAATAATAATAATAATAATAATAATGATGATGATGATGATAATAATAATAATAATAATAATAATAATAATAATAATAATAATAATAATAATAATAATAATAATAATAATAAAGTAATATGGTGTCATGGGCTGGGAGCAAGAGGCTAAACCTTGGCTCTTATTGTTACTATTATATAAAATAAATATTTTACATGTCTAGTACAATATTAAAACTTGTTTAGCTGAACATAAATATAGAAGACAACATTATTAATTAATGTTGATATTATTAATTAATGTTAATATTATTAATTAATGTTAATATTATTACTTAATGTTAATATTATTACTTACTGTTAATATTTTTAATTATGTTAATATTATTAATTAATGTGTATATTATTAATGAATGTTAATATTATTACTTAATGTTAATATTACTTAATGTTAATATTTTAATGAATGTTAATATTATTACTTAATGTTAATATTTTAATGAATGTTAATATAATTACTTAATGTTAATATTTTAATGAATGTTAATATTATTACTTAATGTTAATATTTTAATGAATGTTAATATAATTATTTATTGTTAATATGTTTAATGAATGTTAATATTATTACTTAATGTCAATATTTTTAATGAATGTTAATATTATTAATTAATGTTGATATTTTTAATGAATATTAATATTATTACTTAATGTTAATATTATTAATTAATGTTAATATTGTTACTTAATGTTGATATTATTACTTAATGTTAATATTATTACTTAATGTTAATATTATTACTAAATGTTGATATTTTAATGAATGTTAATATTATTAATTAATGTTAATATTATTAATTAATGTTAATATTTTAATGAATGTTAATATTATTAATGAATGTAAATATAGTAGAAAATATTATTTGAATTATTCGGACTATTGTCCTTATTTTCTTCAAGTGCGTCTCGTCGAACTCGGGAATCTTTATCTCCAACTTGGGAATACAACATTTTAGACTAACCCTAACCCTAACTCTTTATTTATTGCACGGGGTAGATTGTTTTCGTTTCGTCAGCTATGACCGGATAGAAGTAATTCTAATTGTATCCTTAGTGTTGTGAAGTTGTTCCACAGTAAATAATAAATAAAGGAAGTCAAGTCGAGGGTTGGTTTAACAAGTGTATTAACAAAGTAAGAAAGTGACTAGCTCTTGGCTAGACAGTTACAAGACTGGGTATTTATCTACTCCCCACAGAGTAAAATGTGACACAAGGTCGGAAAGTGGGGTTTTGATAAGTCAGCACTCTAGAGGAAGAGCACCTATTACCTTTAAAAATTGCCTGGCCAGCCCCGTCGGCATTCCCCGGTAGGGGCGCCTCAGACAGCAAGCAATAAACTTACTCCTCCCCAAAGAGGGGAGGCAAAGCCTGGGAGGGTGGACCTCCTAGAACTGCACAAGACCAGTCTCGTGCAGCATCCATCGGAATAGATACTACACTTTGATCTTGGCTAAAAGGCCAAGAAAGCGACTGAACGACAGTTACAAGACTGTGCTTTGTCTTCTGGTGTCTCGCACTATTTATAGTGACAACCGGTGTTGTTTCTCCTGTGTAAGAACGACCGGTGTAACACTTAGTGTCGCCCACATTGAGGATAGAACCTTTAATATCCAAAAGATTGTCACTTAGAACTGATTATTACGTAGCACTTAATCCTGAAGAAGTAGTTCGCAGGTTACATCGGCCGTAAAGCTCATGGCTGATGAAACAAGAACAATCTAGCCCTGTGGATTAAATAATGGGTTAAGTACAACATTCTGTACAGTAATTTTTATTTTCTTCTCAGCCAGTGTCGCCTGTAGTGAGGATTGAACCTTCAACCTCAATGCATCTGAAGAAAGTTTGAAGGCTACATCGGCCGAAACGTTGTCAGAACAGCAGACTTAATACTACAAATAATAAAAACTCACCAATCCTCATCACAAAAATTGCGAGACATAACCATATAACTAAGCTCTAATCAACTCAGTCCATCTGAGACAATCGCATTAATCCTCAATTGAACAAATTGTGAAACCCAATCCGCGTACGACTGGCCCGTTCCTTTTCACCATTTCAGTTTGGAGCAAGTTTCTGAATAGCCAACCGCTGAGAACGACTCGAGGAATTCCCCCGGGAGTTAACCATATCAGCTGAAAGGTAATTGATGACTCATTAAGGTAATTTACATATAATTCATGTTAAATCAGTCGCTGATTGCATCAGAATTCATTTCAGGGAGGATTCTTTTTCTTCTATCAGATCTCTTATCATCTTTTCTTTTTTATCTTTGTTTTCGTGTCGTCGCTAAAATGATCGTTTAGTGAAACGGTGCATAAAAAAACCGACGAGCAGACAAGTCGCTGATTTCTTGTTTTTTTTTTCATTCTAAACTTCTGATGCACATCTCCTGCTGTTTTTGAAAATGCAATCCGTGAACCGGTGAAATCAGGTTCCGAAAATTGAAAATATGCAACTAATGGCAAATAGAGAGCCAACATGATTCAGTGAAACTGGGGGAAAAGTGCCACCCGGGAAAGCCAATAATCGAATAAATGACTCACGTGCGCTATCTACTCTTGTAATGCGTTTCTTGGCCTTTTGGCTAATATCAAAGTGTAGTATCTGTTCCGATGGATACTGCACCCCATAGACTGGTATTGTCTTGGCCATCGGGGCTTGATATACGCCGGTCTATGGGTCTGTCCTGTACAGTGCTAGGAGGTCCACCCTCCCAGGCTTCGCCTCCCCTCTTTGGGGAGGAGTAAGTGTATTGCTTACTGCCTGAGGCGCCCCTACCGGGGAATGCCGACGGACTGCCCAGGCAATTTTTAAACCCCACTTTCTCGACCCGACCTTGGGTCACATCTTACCTGTGGGTGTAAGATAAAAAACTGGCCTTGTGCCTAACTCCTGGAGAGGAGTAAATCAATACTCTTGTACTGCGCTTCATCCTTTCTGTCCTCACTCAGTGCGAGAGCGGTCCTTTTTCGATCGGGGCAATTTTTATTTTTTGTCCTAATCAAAAGTGCTTTTTGGGGGGGAGCTAGATTTTTCCCACATTAAAATCCGACCATTGTGTCTAATTTTGCCCTCGTGGGGAGGCAATAACTCATGAACACAATTAGGATTAGTTTCTTTCCACCACAGGAAGATGTGACATTACACCGGAAGTTGAGGAGGGAAGCCAATACCACATAACAGTAATGATCGGCAGCTACGAAACAGATGGTGAAAATTGTATTATTAGTATTATTCGGATTATGGTTCTCATATTTGGTTGTGTTATTCTCACAACGTTTCGGCCGATGTAATTTCTTTCTTTCCACCACAGAAAGATGCGACCTATAACCGGAAGTTGAGGAGGGGGGCAATACTACATAACAGTAATGATCGGCAGCTACGAAACAGATGGTGAAAGGGCGAGTCAACGTCTATCGGTATCTTCAGTTGCTTTAAACGGGCATCAAAAGTGATAACGTACGTACAAACGAAGTTACACGCGACTTATTATTATTTTAATAATGCGTTAGACTTAGAAGTGCATGCCTATTTATGCAATGTATTTCAATGATAAATTCTAAAGTTTTGACACACAGCGACACCAAATATTTCTCAACTACTGTCTTATTTTTTTTTAACGGGTGTCGAAAAAGATAACGTACATACAAACAAGGGTACGCGCGTATCATTATTTACTCACGGAATTCTCACACAGGGCATCAATAGCGATAGCTCACTGAAAATAACCGGTGGTGTTCCCTGGATTCCGAGTGACAAGAAGTCTCCCCAGAATTCCAGTGCTATTTACCTCTTTCGATAACAATTGTAAATGACTTGTTGTTGTTATTATTATTATTATTATTATTATTATTATTATTAATAATATTATTATTATTAATAACAACTCACAAGGAGCTTTCACACAGGTCATCATCAGTGATTGCGCACCGGTGCAGTTCCTGACTGACTGGTGTCTCCCCAAATTAAGAGTACTCTCCACTTCTTTCGATAAGCATTGCAAATGATTTTGCGTTATCGCAATAGCCGATGACTATTGATTTCTCGCTGGCAACGACCATTGGTATTTTCTTGGAGTTGGGTGGCAATAAGTCCTCCCAAGATACCAATAATCTCAACAACTTTCCAGTGGAGGTTTGGTTAGTGCTCTTTCTCCTCGGTATTTCCACCCTCCTTGACCCTCTACTACCATTTTGCGTTTCATCAATCGAGACTGATTTCATCACATTATGCATGTGTTTTTTGATGCGATAGTCTGTAACATTTTTTGGAGTTTCAATTCCCTTGACCTCGTGTGATGGTGTTCTTTTGTTTTTTTGTTGCTTTTTAAAAATTTTATACTGCAACTTCCATGTGGTCGGTTATCGTTCATAATTTATGTGAGTTGGTTTCCGCATTCAAAGATTTTTTTCTTTTTAGCTGTATTCATCATTGCCGTCCGTTGTATAGTCTCAGTTTTCCCTTGGAGTCTAATTTTTAGTGCACCTACGATTATTCGTACTCTATTGAATTTCCTTCTGTTCTATATCCTTTTCAGTTTTCTGGTAAGTTCTGTATATTTGCTTATTTTTTTTCTGTCTCGTTGGTCTTCACCCTGTGGTCTTATGTGGTGGCAAAATATACAATTTGGCCGTTTTTCTTTTTCTTCTTGTTAATTATTATAATATCCGGTATTCTTGCTTGGATGAGTTTATCCGTGTGTATCTTCCTGTCACAAAGGATGTTGTCACTTTCCTTATCCAGCATTGTCTGCTTCCCTTCAGACTATAACGTGGTCGTCTTCAAATCCCATATACAACAGATACTTGTTATAAACCGTCCACATAACTAATCAAACTGTTTTAATTCTGTGGACCACATTACTACGGGAATGCTTCCCTGTAGACTACAACATGTCACAAACCATCCGTATAAGTAATCAAACATTGTTTATTGCATTAATCATTTTCATTCCTCTCGTAATATTCTTCATCGTTAACCCTTATCCTTTAAGGGCTTTTAGTCTTGACAAGTCGTGACTCATAGAAAAAAAGGTATAAACGCTTATAGTTATTATTTTAATAATAATGCGTTATACTTGCAAGTGCACGCATATTTATACTGGATGATTTATGTAAAGGAAAGTTATATTAATAATTCATGAATCGGACTGATTACTAGGTTTTGATCGTGATTGAGGTGAACAAGCGAAAAGGCTGGTTGGTTCTTTGGGGAATTATTAATCACTCTTGAAAAGAAAATTACCCACGTAGGACCTCCTGTCTCCGGACGAACCACGACATTGAAAAAAAAAAAACGATGAGACTAGATCTCCGCACCCCTGGACTTAATAGTTTGGGAACTAGTTATAATAATCTAGCCGACCAGTGAGAAAGCGTTGACAAAATATTGGGTAGCCGGGAAAAAAGTATTTTGTTTTTTGTATTATTCATATTTGAAACTGTATTTTTAAATAAATGATTATGTTAATATATTTGTGTTATATAGCATTTCAGAAAGGTGGTATGTACAGAAAGGCCCTTTGCGGTCTTTCCAGTTAGTAGGGAACCGAATGCCAACCACTGACGCCCCCTTTTTTAAATCTCGCTGCGTATAGTCATACTGATGAAGCCTGAAAATACAAAATAAGTGTCTATGGATATATATATATATATATATATATATATATATATATATAATATTTAAAAATAAATATTAATTATTTATTACCTACAGACATCGATGTTTCATGCTAACGCAATCCTCAGTGTAGGAAGTTAATTCTCAACGGTCGGCGGGCTCGAACTCCGATCACATATATATATATATATATTCCATTCGATAAGTTCATAATTCTTAAATTCTAACGGCTATTGTATATATATATATATAATCCAGCTAAAACATCCACAGGGTAGTAATACAAGAATTTCAACCGGGTTTATAAAAAGTTCTCAATATCAAATAGAGCTTTTGTGTATGTGTATATATATATATATATATATATATATATTCCATTCGATAAGTTCATAATTCTAAAATTCTAACGGCTATTGTATATATACGAGATGCAATTAAAAGTATTATCTAAATATGAAGCGGTGAAAAATGATTTTACATTAAAATCCTTGTTTTTTTTTTAGTATGAAATTGAAAGAAATAGTTTGTGATATTGGCCCATTTACTTTCAGACGCACCTGATGTTTCCGGTAATCCCGTTGAGGGAAATCTTAATGGGTTCTTACAAAACAATATATATTTAAGTGTATACCCTTCATAATATCCGTAAATGTTCCGAATTGCAAGCTCAATGAAGTTGTGTTACAAGCTTTAGAGCATATATATATATATATATATATATATATATATATATATATATATATATATATATATATATATCACAAGTTCATTCTAATGACTAAAGGTAAAATTAGTTCATACCTAAACTTTTCATCTGATCTTTCAATCTGTCAATCCTCATGTAACGTCGGTACGAGGAGGAATTACAGGTATTCACTGGTATATGAAAGTAAAGAATTTGAATGAATAGCGTCTTCAATTTAACAGCTATTACTTTCATGGCCCTCCAGTCGTCATAATAACACCTCCCCAATAACTAAATATAAACACAATTCAGTTATTATTTCATTAATATATATATATATATATATATATATATATATATATATATATATATATATACATGAAAGTATGAAAAAATACATAAATATTAATAAGTATAATACTACTATTAAATAGTAAAACATTACCCTTGGGCACTATTCTGTGATATGGTAGCTAGCATATAAATATATATATATATATATATATATATATAAGAACAAAGATGCATAAAAAACTATATATATATATATATATATATATATATATATATATATAGAGAGAGAGAGAGAGAGAGAGAGAGAGAGAGAGAGAGAAATGTGATACTTAGAAGGCAATACAATGCAGAGGTGTGACGGATAGACATAAGTTAGAGTAAATAAGACATATAATGAAACAAGTTAACTAGATTCACCCTTAATACAATGCATACATACACACACACATATATATACATATATATATATGTATATATATAGATATATAGATATTTTTTTCACAAACACACATATATCTGTTTATATACACAATGATACAATGTTATATAATACCTGTATAAAGATGGTATGGTAGAAAATCCGTATGATATAACATTTCGGGAACTCTTCCCTTCTTCAGAACCGTGCTGAACTCCAGTTCAAGCGTGCATAACTATTTAACTTGCTCCAACTTGTGTCTATTCGTCACACCTCTGCATTGTATTGCCTTCTAAGTATCACATTATATATACAAATAAACAATGCTTCAAGCAAACTACATAAACCTCTTATATATATATATATATATATATATATATATATATATATTCTATTGGCACCATACATTGGTGTAATATTCCATTGATTTAGGGGAGGAAAATCCTGGGAGGGTGGACCTACTAGAACTGCACAGAACAAACCCACAGACCGGCGTCATCAAGACCCGAAGGCCAAGATGGTACCAGTCTATGGGGTGTAGTATCCATCGGAACAGATACTACACTTTGATCTTGGCCAAAAGGTCATAGTCTAGCGGCCCCGTGAAAATTCCACAGTTGTATCCTGCATCTGGTTTATATTGCCGTCGTGCTTAAAATATTTCTATTCTATGGACATTCGGCGCGAACGCAGACCCCACGTTATTATTATGCTTTTGTTCAATTTATAAAATACGTATCTAACTAATCTGCTTAATGTAGTTTCAGAATGTATCTGCTGATGGTTGCCTATCTCCAAAACCTTTGTAGGCGTTTGTCACATATTTCCATTCTATGGGCGTCTAGCGAAAACGCATACCGTACTATATTCCATGATAAATGCCAGTATACTGAAATCATATGCCTTTAATTGGGTTGAGATGAACATTCATATACACTAAATGTACAAAAGCAAGGAAATTCCCAAATTTTTACACTTTTATTGTCATTAAGGGTATGCGAGCACAACAGGGCTATTTATTTTACTAGTAGGAATTTTTCTTCAGCGCACCTCACACACTTCATCCACTCATGCATAGAGATTTATACTGTAGTGATGTGATAATGAAATGGCTTGGTTTATATGTAGTCATACCGTTAATGACAATAAAACTCATCTTAACCCTATCAAGGGCAAATGATTTCAGTATACAGGCATTTATCATGGAATGTCACTACTTTTGTAAAGGCTATGCCTCAAAACAATGGTAATTTTAAAGCTTTTTTTTGAATTTTCTGGAAAACTAAGGTATATAGTAAACTGAAATTAAAATGCCATCAACTAGACCCTAGAACCTCTATCTCTGCCAAAAATCAGCTGAATCCATCAAATAATTGATGAGATACAGGGTGGCACACACGTACGTACGTACCTACGTACCTACGTACGTACGTACGTACACACGGATAACACAAAATCACTTCTGACCTTTCTGGATCTCTAGGTTACCTTGACTAATGATGCTGAAATTCTACACACTTATAGAACCTATCAAATGAAAATGTTGTGCAAAGTTTTAACTAATTTGGTTTATTGGTTTTTGAGTTATGACTGATCAAAGAAATGAGATTTCTAGCATAGGTTGTTTTTGAAGTCTATGAAGCGATAGAGCGCTATCGCGCCTCCCTTGATTATTGCACTATCTTTAGATAAAGCAGATACTAAAGTTTGATCATTGCCTGAATGCCAAGAAACTGTAATTTAGTTCTAGTAGGGGTGGGACGTAATGGGTAAAAATTTCAGATTCATGGAAGTAGTATTTTTGTGTGTTCATGCATACATAAATAACACTAAACAATCAAACATTTTGAAAATTTTACCAAATTCAGAAAGTGCAGGTCACTAGTTTTTGGATATTTTACATTCATGAAAACCCTTTCACAGCCTGAAAATGGTCCTAAATTAAAGTACTATATCAGATTTAACCATCTATATTTCTATTTATGGGGGACGGTAATTTTGTTGTTTTTTTTAACTAAAAATATTATTTGTTCTAAACAAAGAAAATCAATGTCTAACCACCCAAGAAATATGACTGGGGCTCCATGGGTTTACGGGTGAGTGTTCATTTCTGACGCAGCAGCCTAGCAAAAATAGACGACCGTAGGGAGGCTATTTTGGCTAGTCTATTAAAATAAGTGGTACGTATATAGTATTAAATTCTATACCACGTCTACTTAGGAAGTCATTTTCACCCAACATTTTCTTTAATTTCATTCATATCAAACTGTACGTTTCTTACTTATAATTCCACCAATAAATATCTAATTTCACTTCCTGATCAAACTTCATTTTATCTTCAGTTCATTCGATTAACTGATCTGAAGTTGCCCATCTCTGCCTTCGTCTCATACATCTTTACTTTTATTTCTCTAAGTCTTCTCAATCCATATTTTAATTCATTTTATTCATTTTATAGAAACCCCTTAATTTTTATTTTCATATTTTCCTTGATCTCATCAAACTTCATATTTCATTACGAAATGTCTAACATTCAAGCCTTAAGCTTAAGGGGTCTTAAGAATAAGATGAAATTTCGAAAATCTTCCTTAATTCGTGTCTAATGTCCATGGCTCAAATTTAATGCAAATCTGAAATATTTGAATTTGAAATGGAATGCTGTACCTATACTATGCTCCATAAACCCCTTTTAAATACTCCGAAGTAACTGAAATAGGAAAGGGTTTTATTAATTGATGTCTAATTGTGAAAATATAACAATAATAGCATGTATCTACATTTTCACGATAGGATTTGAATTTCTTCTTTGTAACCTTTGCATACTACTAAATTAAAGTAAATATAGTCCACGTTACTCAGCCTTACTCCTAGCTTACCTAACTTTATATAAATAGAGACAAAGAGAGATTCAACATAATTCACGAGAAACTTTTATTTAGAGTGCAGAAAGATTTTTATGTGCTATTTATTATGACACAAAAGCTGACTGTTTCAACGTTGATATTCCTTAGTTCTGGGATAGAGTTATGGGAGAAGAAAATCTACATTAATTGTTTTAATTAGTCGTAATTTGCAGTTAATTCATGAAGTGAATGTCTGTCTACCACTCATACTCTATCTCACTATACGTTGTTGGAATCCCCTTTTACTTAGGACGGTGTCTATCACTCTCTCTTCCCAGACTCTCTATCTCTCTCTCTCTCTCTCTCTCTCTCTCTCTCTATATATATATATATATATATATATATATATATATATATATATATATATGATCATTTTATTTACACAGACATGTACAAAATCTGCGACACTGGCATGTCGATGTTATTGATCAACAGTTACTATAAACTGAGATCTCATCAGGCAGAGTTAGAATCCGATCTTAACCTCAGACCATATAGTGTCGCAGATTTTGTACATGTCTGTGTAAATAAAATTATCATATATAAAGCTCTATTTTGATATTGAGCACTTTTAATAAACCCGGTTAAAATTCTCTGGATTACCACCCTGTGGATATTCTTCACCTGGATTATTACCATTATTATATATATATATATATATATATATATATATATATATATCTTTCTCTCTCTCTCTCTCTCTTTTCACTCGTGTTCTATTTTTCCCCGCTTTTGCCTTCTCTCACGCTTGTTCCTTTCTTTTAGCTTTTTTCTTTTCTTTATTTCTATTTCTCTTGTTTCCTTTTTCCCCGCTTTTTCCCACTGTTTCCTTTCTTTTCTTCTTTTTCTTTTTTCCCCCGTTTCTTTCCTTTCTATCCCACTTTTTCCTTTCTTTCAGTTTTTTTCTTTTTCCCCTTTTTCCCTCACTATTTCCTTCTTTTCCCTCTTTTTTTCCTTTTTTCCCCTCTTTTCCCAATTTGTTTCCTTTCTTTCCCGCTTTGCTCTTCTATCCCGCCGTTTCCTTTCTTTCCCGCCCTATCCATTCCTTAACACCCTTTCATTCATCTAATCACACTCTATGTTACTTCTTCGCCTCCTCGCTTCCCTTATTTATCTTTTTTCATCTTCCAATTTCGCAACATTTTATTATCGTCTCTCAAAATCACTTATCCCACTCTAGCCACCCGCAACATTCTTTGCTAGCACAATCCTCGGTTTAACCCAGGTGCCACCCCGAATTTTCCAAGAACGGAATGTCTTCCTCCGTTGACATGTTGCCTTAGTACGCCAGTTGAGGAGAAGGAGATAAGGGGTTAGAAGGGATTTAAGGCGACCCCCGTCCACCCCGGTAGTGTGCTACCCACCTATTGACCAAAAATTACAGAAAAGATGGCTCCTCTAATGTACGGGAATACATGTGTACATAGACGCAGATTGGGGAGGCATGCCGACGCATTTCCTCTCGTTGACTGGACACGTTATGGGGAAAAGGTGGAGTCCGGAAATAGACATCGCGAATGGTCAATTTGACTTCTGTCTGTAGAATGCGCGTCCAAGGCTCCGTGAGTCAAGAGATCATGGCTCGCATACACGCATATGCACACAGACAAATCGAACGAGAAACAAGGAAGATACTGAAATGATTGTATATAAACAGACCCCAGTTCAAAAAGTACACCGACATTAAAGAAATAAATAGACACCTTATTCTGATTAATAAGAAAAACGGCAGTCAACGGATCTTGATCGACCGAGGCAGCATACTATTGATTATTTTCCGTATCTGCTGAATTGGACAATCACCCAGTAAAGAAAATAAAAAGTGACACTCCAGAAAAAACATTCGACTCGGAGTCAGCGTGCCGCTATTCCGAATTCACAACAGCAAACCGCAATCGATAGACTGTCTCTCCGATCATAATTTTTTAAAAGTCAAAATCTTTTTCATGTAAAACTTTATAATCAAAACTTGCTGAAAGGACAAGTGTTGTATTTTTTATTTCAAATAATTTCTTTTTAGAAAAATAAGTAATTAAATAAGTGGGTTTTTGTTTCGAAACATTGAAATATACATTTTTCTACCAATACTAGTGATGTTGGAGAGCAGATGTTAAACAAAACCCATTTTTACTTTATATCTTTTTTTTCATTTAAAAAAAATTACGAGCAAGTTTAATTATAAAGTTTTACATGAAAAATAGTTTGCCTTTTTCAAAATTATAAACTGGGAGGCAGTATATTGATTGCTGCTAATGTTGTGAATTCGGAATAGCGGCACGCTGATTCAGAGCCCAATGTTTTTCTGGAGTGCCGAAAATGTAATCCCGAAGTTTGCGACGATTTGATGCTTATTTAAGCTACATTCAGATGAACATATAATATGTCTATACTGAAACTCTGAGAATTCTAACGCTTCTTTGGTCCTTCCATACTTAAATAGTGGTAGATAATAGGTATATTGATATCTGAAACGCAAGAAAATGTCAATTAGCATAACATATCGATATGTGAAACGTTTACTGATGCTTTGTACGGCTCTAAGTCCTGGCCGTCAACGAAGGCAGCAGAAACTTTTGTTAATTCGTCGTTTCACAGCCAAAATATCAGACAATGAATTGGCGGCAGCTTTCTGATTTTTTTTTCAGACTTCACAAATGAGTAAGTAAACCCAAATAAATTGTGTTGGATTTATTTCCTAACTGGCTTTTCTTTTGAAATAATTTATGGTAAGTTTTAAATTAGTTCAAAGCAATTTATTTGGATTTACTTACTCAATTGTATGGCGGAAAATAAGCAGACGATTCATTGTTCGCAACGTTGGCTGTGAAACGACGAATTAACCGAAAGTGTAAACACGCATGTGGAGTTTCTATTTACTTGTTTTATGTCTGTGTATAAAAGACAACAATTCAAAGTTTACCTCGTTTTATATTAAAATTAGAAATAGTTGAACGTCAAATTAAAAAGGTGTAACTACAAATTAATAAAGCACAACTTCAAATTCACATGGCTCAATTGTAAATTTCAAAATTTCAACATCACATGAAGAATGTCAACTGCAAATTACAGAAGCACAACTCCAAATCAAAAAAAGGTAACTTAGAATTCAAGCGCAGCAAAATTGGATACGGATGTGTAAAAATAATGTATAAAACGGAATTCCTTCACATAAGGTTACAGTAACCAGAGAAGTGTGAAATTCCATTAGAAGTTAAACGATAAAAATAAGAAATATGTGTCAGGATATGACGTTATATACAAGAAGTCTCCGGTTACACGTAGCGGATGAGCTGAGAAAATCTTTGCTTTTTCTTGAACGACGAAAAGCGATACTGTTTAAGACAGCTACTTCCTCCCACCGTAAGATATCTTGAGAAAAGGCTCGTAGGATATTATATATATATATATATATATATATATATATATATATATATATATATATATATATATATAAAAACAAACTCAATCACACGCCTTTTCTTTTTTTTCTGTTTCCCTCTCCTCCCGCCAAAACTTTAGAGAAAATAATTCAAAAATTCTCATAGAAAACAACAACACCTGATGACGATCACGAAGATTAAAAGACCTGAAAAGAGCCGAAAAATAACCCTCAGAATGATACTATGTGAATTACCACCAGAGACACGAAAGCTTGCTCACCGTGTCAAAAATAACTGAAAAAAATTACATAACGTAAAAAGCTTGATTGTCTTCAACCAGACTTATATATATATATATATATATATATATATATATATATATATATATATATATATATATATATATATATATATATATATATATGTAATTTCTTACAAACGAAATTATATATTATAATTTCCGATGAAGTTGTATTATAGCATTCAGAACCGATATACTTTATAGTTACATTCCAATGACCACGAGAAAAATAAATCCAAAATCATAGGTTTCATATTCACTTCAATTTCCAATATTTTCATATTTCATATTTCATATTTCATATTTCACATTTCATATTTCATATTTCATATTTCATATTTCATATTCCATATTTAACATTTCATATTTCATATTTCACATTTCACATTTCATATTTCATATTTCATATTTTACATTTCATATTTCATATTTCATATTCCATATTTCACATTTCATATTTCATATTTCATATTTCACATTTCATATTTCATATTTCATATTTCATATCGCCCACTAATTTTAACTAATGGATGCCCAACTGTCTTTGTTTTATAGCCATTCAATTATACTCACATCTTGAAAAGATGTGCAGAATTGTCAACAACTCTGAGATATTTTATTCATGGCAATGTTCTGATTTGAGGTGTCATTGCCTTGTTCAGGTCAGAACTAGTCTGCGGATTGCGTTGATAAACGTTATCTTTGAAATAACCCTACAGCTAACAATATGGTGTCTTAAGGTCCGATGACCGGAAATTCCATTCAGTATCATACCTCCTACTGATGAGACGATCACTTACGTGCCCCCTTATATAATGTAACGATCGTACGATAAGGTTTGGTGGACAGTCATCACTGAAACTTAGTGTATCACTCAGGCATAGACAGAAGTTTAGTTGTACTAACTATGGTTATATTCTAGAAAGGATTGTGAATTTTATTAACTATGCTATGAGTGACATTTTAGGGTCACCTCGTATTTGATATTAACGCACGTCAGACTGAGCCTTTAATACAGGTGTGTAGATCGATCTAAAAAGAGTTATTAGAAATTGACCACATTTTTTTATTTCAATTTTCTTGTGAATCTAATTCTCCGCTCTTTTTGTTACTACTTTCTTCAGTCCTTTGATGTTAATTATTTCATTACTAATGTTATTGAGAATCAATGGTATTATTAAAAACGGCACATTGTAAATAATAATGTAAAGCAAGGAAATTACGAACAAGATCGCTCCTGTTTACCTAAGACCGGTGTAGGGCGTGAAGTGTGCATTACTAAAAAAAGTATCGGGCCGGATATAGTACCTCATCGATTCATTCATTCATTTTGTATGAATCAGATGATTCTATTGTTGGCATTGGTTTCCCCGATATTTTTAGAGTTAGAATACTTTCTAGAAAGACATCGACTACTTACGGGAGGGGCCAGGTGAACGTTCCCAACAGCCAAAATTAAAGTGTTTCTGTATAACAAACTGGATTCGAACTTGGCACGCCCAGGTTTTCAGTCTGTGTTGCAAACCACTTATTTACCGTCACCTCCCATGGATTATCAATTGTCTATGCACAAAACGAGACTAATAGTGTACGTAAATTATTGGCTAGATAGAATCAAATATCGATTTATTAATTGCATTGCTCTATCAGTCTAATAGTTGAATAAAGAAAGTCGTTATTTGAATGAAAAGGTTTATAGTGACACCTAAGGGTCACAGGTGACCTCAGGGAAACGGAAGTAATCTAAATCAGGTGACTTTTGTGGCAGAGGGATTCTATCTCTTCCTGGTGATATTTGAGGCAAGAAAAAACGCCTTCACGGAGGGGGGGGGCGGATCTTCACAAAGTAGCAACGGTAAGGAGATCAACTATCTATCCACTTGTTTTTCGTTCTTCCTCCGCATTTAAACCATCATTTTAAATCAGTGGTTTCTTTTTCTGGGTTTCTCACTCGAATTAAAAAAAATTTCTCATTTCCTCAGGTGAGAAATTTCATTGGTTGCGGTTATTAGTTATATCTTAGTTTTGAAATATGTTTTTATAGATATTATTCATTTGAACACACGCATTATAAATAAGAGAAAATATCACATACCATGAATAAATTACAACAGGAACCTTTATATGAAAACGTAAAGTTAAATAAATATTTCTCAATGGAGAATTCTGACTGAAAAGAATATATGTATAAGTTAAATAAATGTTGGACGCATTTTTATTTTGTTCAGTCTCACTGGGGAATTTTTATACACTGATGAAACCTCCTCATGAAAATCGGTGATATTTTGTATGTCATAAAAACTTATGTTCTTGAGATAGGCAGAAACAATTGTTTGTA
>OY744548.1:14323105-14335605 GCA_963556195.1 Sepiola atlantica | reverse complement strand
TGAAAATATATTCATGGCAATATAGCTACACAGAGGAATTTTAGCCTGACCGTTCCTTACAGGGATGAAACGCGGACGCCTATGGGTAGCTTAATTTCCATACATATATTTTCATAACCTATTACATTTCTCTACTCACGTATTAAACACTGTTTAAGTCAATACTGAAAATCGATACATAATATATCATGTTCCCTCATAATATATATGTGTATACGTGAAATAATAGTATATAAATATATATGTATTTATATATATATATATATATATATATTTATAGATATATATATATATATATATACATATATATATATATATATATATATATATATATATATATATATATATATATATATACATATATATATATATATATATATATATATATATATATATATATATATACGTTTTTCACTCTTCGTTCACAAGTCTTCCCGTCTCCATATCCCATCCTCTCTTTTTCTTACCTCATTTCACTTTTATCTCGACCCAATCAGTGTGTACGCCTCTTTCCAATCAACTTTAAATGCTTGACCGATCATTTGGGCCCATTTATATCTGTTCGTTTCGAAAAGCACCAATTAGTTAATCAAAATATTTGGGTTCCTGAAAAGTAAATTAAATAAAAAAAAAAGATAATAGAAATAAAATAAGTAAAATAAAAAATGAATCAATAAAGAACAAACAACAAAATCACAACATCGTCTGTTTCGAGCAATTCAGTTTTAATCAATCGTCGAACCTGAAGATGTTTTGGTCATGGCCGCTTGTCAAAATACCTCATACGCCAACGGATCGATTCACTCTTAACACTAAGCGAATGATTTCTTTATTCTTATCTCATAGGTAACTTTCTGGCCTCCTTCCGTCTCGGGAAACAATGGACATTCTCTGAAACACTGTCTGTAGTGTATAGAAATGTTTTATGTGTGCAGATATAGGGACTGGAAACTACGTGAAAATAATTTGCTATTTAAGCCTTAAAATAAATGCTGCTAAATTGGCAAAAAATACTAAAAATCCGAGAATGTTATCATATTATATAGATTAAAATCGGAGAAAGAATAAAATCACTTGATGTTACTGCTATAGCAATCCTTTTATCAAAGAAATTGATATTCAAATGCTGTCATAATATATTAGACCCATTTTTAAACTAATTACTCAAACAATTACAATTATTATGATTTATATTATTATTATAGTTGATATTAATATTTATTATAAATTCATCATTTCTTTAAAATATTATAAACCCTAACCCTAACCCTAAACCCTAACCTTACCCTAAAGCATAACCATAACCCTTACCCTAAAACAAACCCTAACCCTAAGCACTAAACCTAACCGTAATCCTTACCTTAAACCTTAACCCTAAACCCTAACCCTAACCCTAACCCTAACCCTAACCCTAACACTAATCTTAAATCTTAACCCTAACCCTAACTCTAACCCTTAACCTTAACTCTAACCCTAAACGCATACCCTAACCCTAAACCCTAACCATAACCACAACCATAACCATAACCATAACCATAACCATAACCCTAAACCCTAACTCTTACCCTAAACCCTAACCCTAACACTAAACCATAACCCTAACCCTAACCCTAACCATAACCCTAAACCTGAAGCTTAACCCTAACCCTAAACCTTAACCCTAACCCTAAGCCTAACCCTAACCGTAAACCCTAACCCTAACCCTAACCTTTACCCTAACCTAACCCTAACCGTAAACCAAACCCTAACCATAAACCCTAACCATAAATCTTAACCCCAACCCTCACCTTAACCGTACCGTAACCCTAACCCTTAACGCTCGATTTAAGAGAAATCTTTACAGCAATCACTCACCACTTAGTATAGCAAAAAGCCAATCGAGGATACGGGTTGTCTGTTGGATGATGAAAATTCTATGAGCAGATTTAAAACAATAAATTGAATGAACAAAATTTGATTACTTAAAAAAACAGCTTGACATATATTTCTTGAGATTGGACTTGTACACAACAATGTTGTAGTCTTCAGAGAAGCAGTCTTCTGAGAATATATTCTTAAGATGTGAAGTTCGTAGAAATTTCGTTTGGTTTTAGGTACACAAAAGAATAAATTAAGTTCTTTGCATTGATGGTAGGAAGACGAGTTGATGACTTGTTTTTTCAGGATATGTGAAGTGCCTGATCTATGACCTCTTCCTTCTAGCAAGTAGAGAATCATTTCATGATATCGGCCATCAAACTCATCAACCTTTGTCCTCGAGTGGCGTTTCGTCTTGGTAAGTGGTGACTTATTAGTATATAATACGGGGACAAGTCCGGCGACCGTGGCGACTGTTTCATTAATCACATATCTACATTTCTACCACGCCTCATCCATCTCTTTGTGAGATTGACATAATCTCTGACTATCCTTGTTCAGAGAGGCGAAGCGGCATGCTTAAAACAAATGAAGTTATTGTATTCCCAATACGGAGTTCATAGAGTTTCGCAAGTTTTTTCACGAAGTTTCTGGCCCTTCTATTCTTATGTTGATGATGATCCGCCAGATCCTTAAAGCCGGACTAAGAATCCTTCCTCTTTAAATTTTCGCCACAAGTCTAAATAGGTTCTCCAGTTCGATGAAGGTTTTCCAAATTGATCAGTCATAGCTGGTTGTGTACAAGCATCTTCCGAGACTAAAAATTACTTCTATTCGAGAATGAACGACGTAGCTCAGCCTAATATAGAACAAAACTAAAACATTAAGTATAACATTTTTATCTGTTTCTTTACATTCTCTGAGAATTTGAGGTTATTTTAAAAAGAATTGCAAAGTATGCTGACATACGAAAAAGCCTCCCACCGTCATGACATCAGTTCCGACTTCCGTTCTACTCCTGCCCCTTCCAGGGAGTCCTCATATTCTCTGCGCCTCCCACTATCTACCGTTCTCTGTTGAAACTTTTGACACAAGTCCAAATAGCTTTGCCAGTTGGTGAAGTTTTTTTCCAAATTTAGCAGTGATGTCACGTGGCACAGTCTTGAGTGTCGAACCATATTCCAAATCGAAAAATAACTTATATTCGAGAATGAACGACATGGCTCAACCTGAAATAAAACAAAAATAAAACATTAAATACAAAATGTTGATTATTTTCCATATATTCTGTGAGAATGTCAGGTTATTTGAATAAGAATTGTAAAACTTATTGACGTATGAAATGTCACGTTTTCGGGGACACCCTGTATTTCGGAACGCTACATCATCGTATGAAACGATTTAGTCATTACAGAAAGGTCGATATATCATCCATTTTTTTCGTTATCAGATTTCGGACTTTACTTTTGGGATGAGTCGCCATTTTTTTTTTTTCAATTTTCTAAAGTCAAATAGGGAATAAACGTGATCCGTTGATGAATGTTGGGATGAGAGATCGGATAAAGGGAAGAGTTTACGGAAAAGGAGAAGAAAAAAAACAATAAGATGGAGAAACATGCATCGATGAAATATGAAAACTTACAAAAAAACATTTAGTGAAATAAAAACAAATAAAATGTTAAGCAAATAAGACTTTTGTCAAATCTATTGGGGGAGAATGGGAATGAATGAAATTGGATGCGAGGGGGAGGGGGAATAAGACAAAAGATAAAAATGATGAAGAAATGAACAAAATGACTGAGAAAAAAGATGGGTAAATGATTCAAAGTGTAAATGTTATCCGGATAACATTTACAATTGGAATCATTTTGTTTCTTTCTTTACAAAGGTTGGGATAAAAAGAATCTAAAAACACGAATGGATTATAAGAACCGGAATAAAAGAATCACTTATTTTGAACGGTTAGTAAACAAAGTAAAAAAAAAAACGAAATAAGAATAAAACTATTTTTTTACATAAAGTAAATAAAAATAAAAATAATAAACAAAACATCAAAAAATTATCATCAATCACAAACAAGTTTGCAGAAAACTCGATTCTTCCTGAACAAGTTTGCAGAAAACTCGATTCTTCCTGAATAAGATTTACATTTTTTAACGTTTCGAATTGCTATCAATATTCTGGCTGTATCTATCTATGCTATGTTAAATATTGGTGGCTATGTTTCCTAGTATAAATATTATTTAAAATATATTTGCTCAGATGGATCTGGTGTTATGTTGTAAACGGGATACATTGCAGACAAGGGGCCAGGAAAGGAGACAAAAGATTAGCTGTATGGAATCTTGGGATCCTGAAAGCAAGGAAGCGGGCTGGCATAAGGTCACCTGTTTTTTTATGTACACGTTTCTGACGGTTATCCTCATTTAGGCTGTATACAGAATGACTGTCTTTTGTTTCCTCAGTCTTATGAGGGCGCGTGATTGGTCTAATAGTAACCGTCTCGAACTATACAAACTTTTAGACAGAATTCAAAACCTCCCAAACCGATTGCGTTGAACAATACACGAGAAAGTAAATTGTGATTATCTCGGGAATAAAAAAGGAAGTGACCGTTCGCCTGTTATCACTCATATAACTGTGGAAGGAAGGATGCAGGGAAATAATCATGAATAGAAACATTTGAAAAAGGTGAAGGGCAGAAAGGCGCTCTTAATGAGACATTCAATAAGAGATAAACATCGGAATTATTGATTGACACAAGAATTAAATCGATTTAAGTTATGTTCGAAGTCGTCATTGCCCCCAGAAGACATATTACGTCAACTTTAACTTTTTTCATCATTTTGTTGTTACATGGTTTCAATACACCCAGCCTTATTAACCAGCCATGGCTGTATCCTTCTTTCGAACGGTTTCTTCTTCGACTCAGTCGTCGGATTTTACTAGGGATTATTATTTAGAACTGAAATAATTCTGCTGTAGTATGATTTTCATATTTGGGCTGGTGAATCTCTGTCCTATTTGAGGGTTCTTGATAAGCTGCAGAAACATATCTGTAATTTGATTGGGCCTACCCTTTCTTCTTCTCTGCTCTCTCTCTCACACACACATAATTGATGTTGCTCGTCTCAGTTATTTCCATAAAAACTATCATGTCATGTGTTCTTCAGAATTGTATGATCTATCTCCTGCTTCTTTTGTTCCAGCTCGTTTGACTCGTTGGTCTATTGGTCTCCATCAATTCGCTGTTTTGATACCTCATTGTAATACAGCTTCCTATTCCCTGCTTCTTTTGTTCCAGCTCGTTTGACTCGTTGGTCTATTGGTCTCCATCAATTCGCTGTTTTGATAACTCATTGTAATACAGCTTCCTATTCCCTGCTTCTTTTGTTCCAGCTTGTTTGACTCGCTTGTCTAGTTGTCTCCATCAATTCGCTGTTTTGATACCTCATTGTAATACAGCTTCCTATTCCCTGCTTCTTTTGTTCCAGCTCGTTTGACTCGTTGGTCTATTGGTCTCCATCAATTCGCTGTTTTGATATCTCATTGTAATACAGCTTCTTATTCCCTGCTTCTTTTGTTCCAGCTCGTTTGACTCGCTTGTCTAGTTGTCTCCATCAATTCGCTGTTTTGAAAGCTCATTGTAATACAGCTTTCTATTCCAGTCGGTACTTTCCAAGGATTGCAGGCTTGTGGAACTCTTTTACTGTTGACCGTTTTCCTCCTAAATATAGCATTTGTCTTTTCAAGACAAAGGCCAATATGCATGCCCTGTCTTTGCGATAATCATCTTTCGTTCTTGTTAGCTCCTTACATCAAGTGGCTATATGCTTTGTCTGAGGGTATTTCGATAATACAAAAGTGTAATTGCACAGAGAGTGAACTAAATATGTGAATCAGAAAAGCCTGAGCTGGATTGAACAAGTTGCAAAAAATTTGGAAGTCAAATCTTCGTAGAACAATAAAATGTGATCTCTTCGACTCCATTCTTACAATATTTCCTGTATATGTATGTGCTGTTTAATAAGCAGTTCTGACCATAGACCAGAGGTCTTCAAAGTGGGGGTCGCGACCCCCAGGGGAGTTGCGTAACCATAGAAAGGGGGTCGCCAAAATTATAACTATGGAATTTTTAAAATAATATTCAAACTTATTTTTTATTTATAAAAAATTTTGGTGGGTCACGAAAAAAATTTTTTTCCAAAAAGGGGTCGCGACCAAAAAAGTTTGAAGAGCACTGCCATAGACCAACGGATAACACCGCTGTTTAATAAGCAGTTTTACGTTACAGCCTTCTGGAGATTGAAGGGTCAAGCCTCAGTACGAGCGATTATGAGAATATAATTATGAATTATTTAAAACTTCTATCCGGTCATGGCTGACAGACAAAGACCAAGCTACACCCGTGGATTAAATAAAGAGTTCCGTTCGGAATTCCGTACGGTTTCACGAGATCGAGATAAACATTTCCGAATTCGGCAAGCAACACCTGAAGAAGGTCGCGGTTTACATCGGCCGAAACGTTGGGAGAATAACATCCAAGATGAGAACAGTAATCCGAATAATCCAAATAATACATAATAAGGCATGATGGAATATTAATGGATATACTTGCTTATTACATCCACTTAGTAAGGGTAATTTCATTTTATTTGAGTTCTAAAGATTCCCGAGTTTGAACTGCGCGAAGCAAGCCGATAAAGCTAGTTAGTTATATATAAACTAAATTCAGATTCCGTTCATACTATTGTGATCGGATATCGTTCAGTTAAATGTAATTTTGGTTGTGATTAAAAAAATGTATTTTGGTTGTACATCGACCGGAATCAGTCTTCAGACTTTGGAACGTAGAGCCACGCGCGAATATTTCGACATCATGGTTATTTATAGAATATCGCTAAAATGTATGCTTGGAATATTCAAATTTGCAAGAAAAGATTAGAATCTGTAGTTCTTCAGGGGCTTATGTTTACTCCATTTCTGTTGGTTTCTTTTTTTTTTTTTTTTCTTTTTTTTTTTTTATTACTAATGTCGGCTATTTCTTTTTGAAAATAAAATTGTTTTAATTTCTGCTTGTCAGATTTTATTTAATTTCATCAATCCTAGAATGAGTAGCGGAGTTTCATTTCCCTGTTGCGGAGAAAATCACCTGAGAATTTATCGACTTGTTTGATTTTCTAAATGAAAAATAAAAATTTAAAAATGTATAAAGAAGAAATAAACGGACGAGAATCGGAAAGAAAGAATGAAACGCATTCAAGTGTAATTAACATTCAAGCGGGGCATCAGTAGCAGCTCGTTTAATCCCATGATGCATTTTTATCGAATACTTCCGCCATTTTTATTCTACCTCTTCTTTTTAATTTCTTCTGTTTTTATTCTAGTGAATATCAAATTGAACAACAAATATGTGCGTCTCGGAAGTTTTGAGAAGATGGTTGGTAATTCATTTTATTAGTATTATTCGACTACTAGTCTCGTTTTGGTTGTTAAATCTGTAACAATTCGACTGATTATAATTACATGCTTTTTTTAAGTTTATTAGTCGAACTAGGACCCTTTTAGATTTTAGTCGAACTTGGGTATCTTTATGTTGAATTCGGGAATGATACAAAACAAAAGTTAATATGAAGCTATACGTTTGGTACAGGGGGACATCTGGTTCCTCAGCCAATCCTAGGCAACGGCGAGTCTTCTTGCTAATACATATTTATTAGGGTATATGTTACGACGCTCAGCAGAGGCGCGAACGGGGTCCAAAAAAAAGAACGAGAAAGAGTTTAAAAACATAAATTTGCAACACGTAAAGTTGACTTCTGTCTAGAATAGACATGTTTCTACTTACCTATGTAATTTGTTTATATTTTTACGTAGTATAAATGGCTTTTTATTAGATGTTAAAAAAAAATTTCTTGTTTTTTAAAACATCTAGTTTCTCAAAGAAAAATAGCGGCCAGTCCCTCTATATTATTACGTAGAGCGGCCATTTTGAATTCTTCGAAAACCGTCTGTCGAACATAAATTTCTAATAAATAGCACTTCAAACGGGTTTAAAATACAAACAAATAGCACATGCAAGTTTGAAACTAACTTTTACAGCTTACAGTTACTTGTATTTGTTGTAAATTTGTTGTTTTAGCGTTTTTACTCTGCTGAGTCTCGTAAAAGATGCCCATTTATTAAATATCAATATTATTTTGTAAAATAAAGCGCTACATTTTATTTACAAACATAGAAAGAAACAGACAGTGTTCAATTTATAAACTGGAGAGTATTCACAACGCTGCTAAATTTAAATGTTTCTTTTTTATATGTCTGGTATAGTGGTCGACTTGAACGAACTTAATAATTATTTTTAATAAATAAGAAAAAAACAGAAAAAATCATCATCTCAACGACTGCAATATTACTATTATATTATTTGTATTATTCGACTACAACTCTCAGTTTGGGTTATATTTTGTTTGGTTTTGCCTGATAATACTTACAAGTTTCTGTAAGTTCATTATTGTGGTCAGCGTGATAAATCAAGGAAGGCGCGATAGCGCTCTATCCCTTAATAGACTTCAAAAACGACCTATGCTAGAAACCTCATTTCTTTGATCAGTCATAACTCAAAAACCAATAAAGCAAATTAGTTAAAACTTTGCACAAAATTTTCATTTGATAGGTTCTATAAGTGTGTAGAATTTCAGCATCATTAGTCAAGACAACCCAGAGATCCAGAAAGGTCAGGAGTGATTTTGTGTTATCCGTGTGTACGTAGGTACGTACGTGTGTGCCACCCTGTATCTCATCAATTATTTGATGTATTCAGCTGATTTTTGGCAGAGATAGAGGTTCTAGGGTCTAGTTAATGGCATTTTAATTTCAGTTAAAGAAAATTCAAAAAAACTTTAAAATTACCATTGTCTTGAGGCATAGCCTTTACAAAAGTAGAGACATTCCATGATAAATGCCAGTATACTGAAATCATGTGCCCTTAATAGGGTTAAGATGAAAATTCATATACACTAAATGTACAAAAGCAAGGAAATTCCCAAATATTTACACTTTTACTGTCATTAAGGGTATGACTACATATCAACCAAACCATTTCATTATCACATCACTACAGTATAACTATCTATGCATGAGTGGATGAAGTGTGTGAGGTGCGCTGAAGAAAAATTCCTACAAGTAAAATAAATAGCCCTGTTGTGCTCACATACCCTTAATGACAATAAAAGTGTACAAATTTGGGAATTTCCTTGCTTTTGTATATTTAGTGTATATGAATTTTCGTCTTAACCCTATTAAGGGCATACGAGTTCAGTATACTGGCATTTTTCATGGAATGTAACTGTACTTCAGGTTGAAGCATTCGAACTCGGATAATTTGAATCCAAGCTCCTTACCGCTCGGTCGTCGTGCTAACCACATCTAAAATGCGAGAGAAAGCCACTTGATGTTAGGAGTTAACAATAATGAGATATCGTTATTGCAATAGCAGGAGACGCCTATTGACCTTAGTCTTGACATAAAATCTTGGCATCCTTCGGGTCTTGACTACACCCCATAAACTAGTATTGTCTTGGTCTTCGGGGCTTGATTTACGCCGGTCAATGAGTCTGTCCTATGCAGTTCTAGGAGGTCCACCCCTCCCAGGCTTTGCCTCCCCTCTTTTGGGAGGAGTATGTTTATTGCTTCCTGTCTAAGGCGCCCCTACTGGGGAATGCCGACGGGGCTTCTCAGGCAATTTTTAAATGGCCAGAGTGCTCACCTCTCGAGCGCGGGCTTATCTAATCCCACTTTCACGACCTTGTGTCACATCTTACCTTGTGGGAGTTAGATAAAGAAACACAAAAAAAAACAGTCCTATATGTTGAAGGAAGACAGTCAGCAGGAAGAGAGTTCCACAAGCCTGCAGTTTAAAAAAAAAGAAGCTACTTGAATAGAAAACTGTATTATAACGATGTATAAAAGAAGCGAATTTAAAATACAAGTAAGTAAAACTAGATAAGACAAAAGAAAACAGAAAATAGATCAATCAATTCTGACGAACACATGTCATAATAGTATTTATTAAAAAGACAGATTAGAAAGCTTATATCTGTGAGAAATAAGGCGCAGAGAAGAAAAGCGTGAAGCAGACAAAGCTACTTCTGCACCTTATCAAGAACCGTAAAATAGGACAGAGATTTGCCAGACTAAATATGACAACAGTCCTCCATAAAATGCTGGCCCTTAAAAGGCATCCAGTGGCGAGGCCTCCACTTAGGAGCTGTGGGCAATGTTGGGTTGCCCCTTAAATTCCATTGCTCCCAGGTCCACTCAGGCTCGGAGTGGTAATACCTGTAAGGGTCCCATCTATGGGTCTAATATAACCTACTAGCGCTGCAAATCAGGCTGTCTGAAGTTATTGACTCCCTGACTCAAAATGCATCAACTATTGATGTTTTTTTTGGGGGGAGGGGGTTTCTTTGCAAAACTCAATCATGTTCTGCAAAAAAACAAACAACAATTTCCCTCCGTCCCCTTTTCTTCCGTCTCCCCTCTTTCACTCAACCAAGTACCATGAATGGATGCTTGAACATATAAAGAACTTGAAGCGTGGACACCTTCGCTAAAATGGCCGGATTCGGCATTGAATGAACTGAAACGTGTCGATATGCCGTGAAACAAAAACAGCCAAACCAAAAAATCATTATTAAATATTTGAATATATAAAGAAGTTAGAGCATAAAAACCTTCACCAAAATGACCAAATTCGGCATTAAATGACCTGAAAAATGGTTGATATGCCGTGAAACCAACCAACCAACCAAACAACTATAAATGTCTGATAGGGATAGATACTATCCTTAGGTGTGAGAAAGTGTTTGGAACGATAGAGAGAACCGACTTTACGAGAAACAGAAAGAGCAATGGATTTAATGTATCAAGTCCAAGAAAGATTTGATGAGAACGAAAGAGCAAGAAGTCTCAGAGTTGATTTATTCTCTAGAACAGAGTCATTCATGTAAAAGGAAATTGATTGAAAGAAATGAGCTTAGTCTTAACAGGATCACACAAAAAATGCCATTTCGTACCCCAACCCATAACCGAACCGAAGTCACCTTCGAGATGAGCTGCATTAAATTGTTTTAAATAAGATTTTATATGTACAGTATTATGTAACTACCTCCCACAGCGGTAAGATGTGACACAAGGTCAGGAAAGTCTGATTTGAAAAGCCAGCGTCCGAGAACGTGAGCACTCTGGCCTACAAAAAATGCTTGGGCAGCCCCGTCGGCATTCCCCGGTAAGGGCGCCCCAGGCAGTACGCAATAAACATACCCCTCCCCAAAGAGGGGAGGCAAAGCCTGGGAGGGTGGACATCCTAAAACTGCACAGGACAAACCCACAGACCGGCGTAAATCAAGCCTCGAAGGCCAAGACGATACAGGTCTATGGGGTGCAGTGTCCATCGGAACAGATACTACACTTTGATCCCGACCAAAAGGCCGAGAAGTTAATTTTACGCTATTGCTTTTTTTATGACAAGAAATAATCGATTAATAATAATGAGAAAAATACGGATCCCGAAAAACAGGATTGAACCATGGAGATTTAGTTACTCAGTCTAACGCTTACCAAACTGTGATATTTATTGTTACAACGGCCGTTCTAACAGAAGAGAAACTACACCGGTTCTCACTATACATAGTGCGAGTAGAGAATCTCCAGGGAGAAAAAGGACAGTATTGTAACTGTCTAGCCGAGTGCCAGTCAGTTTCCTTACCTTTGTACCTTTTATGTGAATACACTTGTTATCTTAACCCAACCTCGACTTGACTTCTTTTTACTGTTGGGCTACTTCACAACAGATTGGCGACGAGAATGAGATGATCCTCGCAAAATTGCGCATACCAGAGACTGCTCCTGAGATTAGGAGATCAAAAAGAAAACGGAAATCGACTGAGTTGATGATGGTGATTCCCAAACAAAAACGTTATTAACCCCCAGACCGGATATTTTCAAAGGGGGGGGGGTGTTACACCGGCCATTCTAACAGAAGAGAAACTACCCCGGTTCTCACTATAAATAGTGCGAGTAGACAATCACCAGGAAGAAAAAGGACAGTATCGTAACTGTCTAGCCGAGTGCCAGTCAGTTTCCTTACCTTTGTACCTTTTATGTTAATACATTTGTTATCTAAACCCAACCCCGACTTGACATTTTCTTTTTACTGTTGGACTACTTCACAATATTTATGATAGCGATAAAAGAAAGTATCCAATTAATATTTTTAGGGAAAGAGTTGTTTAGTGCATTCATTGTTTTAACTAAACGTTATTATTGTTATTCAGATGATTTTTTTGTATTCGTCGAGTTTTTAAATTGTAAATAAAATAGACTAAAAATTTAAAACGATATTTTTACGTCTTAAAAATTCATAACTTACTTTTCGTTTTATCATATCTTTCGACAACTATATTGCAGCTATGAAAACATCGTGAAATAAACTTACAAACTTACAGTTGTTTATGACATGATACGAAATTCTCAATCATCTATACGATAACGCTGAATGTTATGAAATGTATAAATGCACGTATGCGTAAAAATATTTTCACATGTTGATATTATCTAAAGTGTATTTGAGATGCGATTTTAAA